>JAGSXJ010000009.1:600000-1138224 GCA_020726575.1 Plectosphaerella plurivora | reverse complement strand
TCGAGGCAAGACGGCTCCATCAACTAGCCACGGTGTCGGCAGTGGCAATGACAGCAACAACGGCACCACCCCCGAAATTGGTGATGGCACCGGCGAGGGGGCCGAGAAGGACCACGGCGCTGCCCTCATGATCCTCATCAGCATCATGATCTACGTCGCAGCATACGCCATCGGCCTGGGCAACGTGCCCTGGATGCAGAGCGAGCTCTTCCCACTGGCGGTCCGTTCCATCGGCAGCGGCGTGGCCACGTCCACAAACTGGGGCGCCAACTTCATCATTGGCCTCACATTCCTCCCGCTCATGGACTTCCTAAGCCCGAGTTGGACCTTTGTGCTGTACGCTGTCCTCTGCGGCATCGGACATGTGTTGATATGGCGTATATACCCGGAGACGGCCGGCCTGAGCCTCGAGGAGGCCACCACTTTGTTAGACAACGGTTGGGGCGTCGAGAGGCGCCGCCGGGCGTGAGATGGGCATGCATGCAGCATGGAGCGAGCGCGCATCAGCGGATGGCTCACGGTGGTGTTTCCTTAATTATCTGTACTGGCACAGGGGGAGGCCAGTGCTTGGAGGGGGGTTTGGTTTTTTACATATGGCGTCTGCGGAAAACACCGGGCCACGTTTCTTCTGTTCATATATGGAATTGCTATGTGATGTACGTCGGGCATGGAAGTCACTATGTAATGTATCATGCACATGGTGACATCTTGAATCAACGGGCTAAATAGAGTCTCCAAAAGAGGTGAAAGCACAATTGATGCAACCTCATACCTCGCCTCGCCATTCCAACGCGCGGGTACACGCAGCCGGCCCATGCAGCCGAGAGGAGAGCGCATCGCCCCGAGTTTCTGTTTGTCACCGTAAGCCTCCTCATTCGACCATCCGCCCATCACGCAACTGCCTCCCTGCACACCGCAGCCGCACCCAAACCAATCCCTCCGCAACGGTGTGCCCTCGGAAACCGCCCATTGGATCATGACGTCCGTATCACAGGACGAGACCGCAGGGAGATGGGTGTCGTGGCTCAAGTACAATAAGCAGCAGGCCGCCGTCATCTCGTTTCTCCCCGTTTCTCAAAAACACATCACAGAACTGGGCCATTGTGTCTTTCGTCGCCTTCATCGTTCAGTCAAATTTGCCTCCCCTAGTAACACCAGAACCTAAGGAAAGATAAGATAAAACTCCGTCATACAAAATGTGAGCGGACTCCGCCTCCCGAAGCCCGGAATATGGTCAAAAGAGGCCACGCAGAGTGCTGGGTAAGTTTTGGTATCCATAAAATCAAACATTAAAGAGACTTGCCGCCGCCGCTGATATCACAGCACTGGGACTGATCGCAACATGCCACATCAATACACCGAAGCCTGGTTGCCGTACACGGTATTGTCGCCATTAGGCGGAGACGCCTGCCACGGTCCGGGGCCAGGCCCTGGTCCCGGTGACCGCACATTCGGCACGCGAATGTTGCGCAGGGCGGCGAAGCCCGAGCCCGAGACGACGGAGATGGAACCGGCGCTGGAGCCAAGGTCCTGCTCCTGGCCGCGCTCGCTGCCGGTGGAGCTGCTCATGCCGCTGTGGCTTGAGAGGGCGCCGCTGCTGTTCGTGCGCGAACGGGTCATGGCTCGAGGACTGAAGCTTCCAGAGTCGCGCGTGGACCAGGACGAGGCCGTGTTCTGGCGGTGAAGACCGCCCATGTTGGGGTCGAAGCCCTGCTGGTGCTGGACGCGCAAGTTGGCCATACCGTAGTCGGGGCCGCCATAGCGGTGGACGCAGTGCGGTTCGGCGATGCCGCAGTGCTGGGTTACGATTTGGTAGACGCGCTGTTGGACCTCGTCGGCCGTAGGACGGTCGTTGGGGTGCGCGGAGAGCATGTGGGCGAGGACGTGGAGGAGGGGGACGACGCCACGGAAGACGCCGGCACCGTCACTGGTTGATGTCTTTTTGGAAGCCTCTTTGGCGAGTGTTGACATCCACGATTCCAGCTGGCCAAGGTTCTTGTGGAAGGACGAATCTGGAACGGCGCCGCCGCGGCCGGCGGTCTTGTTCTTGGAAGCGCGGTGGGTGGCGAAGGACTTTGTGCTCTTCTTGAGCAGGAAGCCGACCATCTCCAGCAGGACGCAGCCGAGGGAGAAGACGTCGGCCGCTTGTGGGTTAAGCTGGGGGTTTGGCGAGTGCAACATGGCGTTGGGGCTGCTGGGGTTATCGCTCCGGGGGATGGCAAAGTTGGTGTGGGTCTCTGGGGAGGTGGACATGGAGAAGGTCGGACGGCGAGCCATGGAGCCATGACTTGAGGGCCCAGTATGTGGACGGAACCATTGCTCTGGGGCGGCATAGTCGTAGGACTCGCGGTCAAAGGCGCTCCGGTCAGTGATGCCGCCAAGGGACTCTGCGTTAAGGCGGGTGAAATCCGAGTAGAAGATGTGGAGCTGGCCGTTGAGGAGGATGGTGGATGGCTTGATGTTGCCATGGGAGAGGCGGCGGCTGTGGATATAGGCGAGGGTGTCGACGAGACACAGCATCCAGTTGACGACGCGGTGGCGGCGGTCCTCTTTTGAGGCGTTCTTAAAGGTGGACGGGGTTGTGCCGAGGAAGGCCTTGAGGGACGAATCTGCGGCGGGGGTGAAGAGGGCGTAGCCGGCGCCATGGTAGGTATATGAGGCGTGGTACGAGACGAGATGCTGGTTTTGGATGCCTCTGATGGAGTTGACGGCGTCTAGGAAGTCGTCGGGCGTGAAGCTGCCGGGGACGCCTGTGCCAGGGCCAGCGGGGGCGAGGGGCACACGGCGGCGGCAGAAGACCTGGCCGGGACAGTTTGGGAGGATGACCTTGTCAACGGCGTGGCTGCCGCCGCCACCGAGGCCGGGACGTCGGTCGACAATTTCGAGGGGTAGCACGTCGTGATCTGCGTAAGCGATATGGTCACCGCGACGGAGGGGCTTCATGATGTAGTGGTGCTGACGCTGGAAGAAGCGCTTGCGCAACCTATCATCCCTTCCAGGGCCGAGGGGCAAACGTTCGACCTGGTCCTGGGCGACGGGCAGGTCAGGGTCCTCCCACGAGTCATCGATGACGGCAAAGATCTGCTCTGGCACGCCAATGTCGACGAGGATGAGGAAGATGCGCTTGGCCTTTTCGTCGATCCACTCCCAGTAGGTGCCGTCGGTGAGGCCATCGCCAAAGGCCATGGACATGTCGAGGCGGGCGAGCTGGTCGGGGCGCAGCTGGTTGCAGACATACTGGCGGGTGACCGTCACATTGATCTTGGCTTCATCCCACCACTGAACCATGTTGATACTGGGGCGGCTGGCGCGAGACCAGCATCACGCGGCGGGGTGAGGGGTGGGAGGGAAGAAGGCGAAGTCGCAGTCTTCTCGGTGTTCTGGTGAAGGGTCCGGGTGTTCAATGTAGGGTTGCGCCCAGGGAGACGTGCGTGTGTACGTCAGGGTATGCTATGCGGCGTGTCGTCGTAGGCGGGGTGTGGTGTCGCGAGCCCTGCCTGCCTGTGTGGTCGTGTGGTGCGTCGAAGTTGCTGCTGGTTGCAGCAAGGACAGAAACGGATACGACCCTTCCTTCACAGGGCCTTGGTCAAGGCGAGGCGGCGCGACCTGGCATGGGCGATGGATACGGTACTCGTGGAGGAGACAGACCTGGCTGGCTGTCCTAGGGACTGGAGGGAGAGTGTTGGGTCGAGATCGAGAAAAGAAGAAGCTCCAGTCTGGTTTGAGTGAGTGAATGAACGAATGCTTATCGGGGCGTGAGGTGACGGTCGAGGTGTGCTGGGGTTGAAGTGCGCCGGGGGATTGGGGGGAGGGGAGGGGAGTGGTGGTATGTGATTGGTTGGAAGATGGGGGAGATAAGAGGCGCTCTCGTCGTCTGAGTGGCTGCTTTGAGGTCCTGCTCCCTGCCGGGCGCACTGGGGGAGGGGAGCACAGCACGCAGCAGCTGGCACGTCGGGTTGGGTGCAGTGCGAGAGTGCCACTAAAACTCGGACGACCCGGGGTCTGTTGCGGGCGTCGACGAGGCACAAGGCAGCCCTGGGAAGGTCACGGTGATCTCGTCTGGTATGTTGAGGAGCCGGGACAAACAAGAGACATGTCTTGGCAGCTGGGGTTTTACTTTGTGAAGATGAAGGATTGGACGAAGTGTCGTGTCCAGCAATGCAGAGTCGTCTACTACAGACATGGCCAACAAGTGATACCGCTCAGTTTGATGCATCAATAACCCCGTGATACAGTCTCCAGGCGCGTCGCTTGGCGCTTGAAGGGGGCACACGCGACACCGTGGCCGAGGTGCTCCTGGCTGGCCATGCGGGCGCTGCAGAGACAGCTCGTGGGACGGAGGCGGGGTTCGTCGATCTAGGCGTGGCACAGGGCGCAAGGCGCTGGCAGGGCCCGACTTTTTTCTTTCGCATGCGACGTGCAGGTGTTTCTTCCCCCCAACTATCGTGCCTTACCCTACCTTTTCCGCCCACACAACGCGAGACATTCATTCCGTTCCCCCACGGCAGGCTGGGGTAAAATGGACGGGACGGACAATGCAATGCTTGACCGACTCCCGCCGCGAGACACTGGTCGGTCTAGCCACCTGCATGTCGGTGACGGGCGTAGCACAACACAACACACACCGTGACCGTGACTGGAAGAAGGCCTTCGAACCAACAGACCACTCAACTGCGCGATGGAAGCGAGCGAGCGCCGCCGCCGGGCAAATGAGAGCGCCGCCGTGCAGTCGAGCGGGCGCAAAAAGGAGCCACCACTTGCGGTTGCGAGCGGCGAGAGCCGGCACAGCGGCACGCAGATGACCGCCCAACGCCCGCAGCACCTCAATGAGTTGACGGAAAGGCTGGGGAGAGGGAGGGGAAGCGTCCGGCTGTCATCCGCAGGAATATCCCCGGGCTTACTTCCTTCGCGTCGTGCTGATTTCTTGACTCACTCGACTCGACTCGCCGCTGGAATTACATTCTCGGTGCGCCCGTTGATCGCAAATCAAGCATAACCATCTTGCCATCCTACAGCACTAGCTTTTAAGACTTGTCGTGCCATCATCTGGTCTTCTGGCACGCTCACCTTTATGCATCACCCGTCCGATGTGTGCTGCGAGAAGCGTCCAGAAAGAAAAGACAGACATCATCGCGAGTCATGTGCGGAGACGGCCTCGGTGAACGCATGGGGTGGTGGCCTTGTTCCTGGAGCCCGGCAGAGCGTCTGAACAGCCTGGTGCTGCCACGTGCGCGTGTCGACATTGGACTCGGCCAGCTGCGTGGTGCGGGTCGATCCCCTCATTGGTGATAGGCAGGAGATGTTGAAGGAATTGAAGGAACAGCAGACAGATGACTGCCAAGGGGCTGGGCATGTTTCTGTTGTTCTTCTCGTCGAATGCTTGCAGCCTTTCTGATAGTCATAGATTGATGGCACTGACAAGTCATGGCAGCAATTGTGAGACTGGGTCTGCCGCAGCCGCGGCATCTCGGCACGGCGCATCTGAAGTCGTCGACTGGCGAAACACGCTTCGTTTTCGAGAGAGCGCGTAAGGCGAGGCTGGCTCGAGGCGAGGCTCCTATTACCTGTCCACAAGCAGTGATGACCTAAGATGGAGAGGCTGGCTGGCCTGGCCTAGGGTTCAAGTTGCGTGTGCCGAGCCGGCTGCGGCAGCGCAGCTAAGGACAGGTTACAGCGGTCCCAACCCCGGATCATCTTGAACGTGGGGGTCGAGTGTACCAAACCTGGTCTTGCGGTTTATCCAAGTGCAAGAGCTGGAAGAAGCGCCCGCTATTCTAGTGGTGTTTGCCTTGAAAATGTCGAGATGTCTTCACTTGGCTCTACCGGCATGGTGTCGTCAACCTTGGCTGGTCGTCAGTACTGAAATGTTCTGGGTCCCACATATTGAACGGGCCGAAGTGTCAGACACGCTGTCATCGTGGCACGGCGACCGGGGAAATAGACGCTCGAAATTGGCACAAAAGGGAGCATGGAAATCCGTCATTGCCATGCCATTCGCCCGGGAACTTGACCGGCCCTTGCGGCCTCCTGTCCGTTGTGCACTGCCAGTCTGCCAGTGAGCCGCGCCTGCCCCCACGGCCCGACCTTATTCGCCTCTGGGTTGCCTCTAGGAAAAAGTCAATTGGGGGCGAAAGGGCCGGCGCCGAGCTAGCATCGCGACGGCGGTAGCGGACAAATCGATGCCAAGACAGCAAAGAGGCGACTTGGAGCAAGGTAAAGCGCCGCGGCTGTCAACCAGTGGCAATCGTGGGCGACCGAGCCGCGCGTCCTCTTTGGTGGTTCTCGGGGCTAGCATCAACCTGATGTGTGCTGTCGACCTGACGTGCAGATGGATGAAGCTGACAGCTGGAAGCTCGGCATCTTGTCCTCTGCCAGCTCTGCTGTGCTGGTACATGAACGCACACATGACATGACGTCAGGCGTGCAATTCATTGCAGAAAAAAACGGCACTTTGGGGAGGGCGTGTCGGGAGGTTCATCGGCGACGTGCATGCCTTCATTTCGCTGGGGGAGATAAGCTTCCCCCCTCTTGGAGGGGGTCACAAGTAGCGGTACTGTGGATGTGTGGAATGATGGGTGGTCTCCGAGGTACCGCGACATTTGCGTTCCGCAGCGGGGACTAATGTTTCCTTGGGCCTAGTGTCGAGGAGGGCCAATGAAACGCAATGACGCACGCCGTCCCTGGCGGCGATTAGGCGGCTAATCCCTGCAGTGAGGTGCATTTGCAAGTGGCTCCGGCCGAAAGCTCAGGCCAGGGGTGGGCTCCTGAGCTTCCTCGTCCTGGTCTCCTCCATCGACGACTCGACGCTTGCGAGAGAGCCTGGTACGGCCTTGGACCAGTGTTCCCCTCGCGGCCGATCGCGCGATCCTCTTTTCCCACTCCCATCCCGTGCAGGGTAGCGTCCGGGCTGGGCTCTGGGGCCTTGGGGCCCGCTTGGGGTTCGTTGAAAATGGCCCCTGGTTTGGTCGGCAGGTCGGCTGGGTCTGGCCGAAAGCAAGGAATACAAGGGGAAGAAGTGAGAAAAAAAGCCTCCACCCTCTCTCTGTGTGTCTGTGTGTGCCCGGCTTTTTGCTCGCGCGGTTTGCTCGCTGGGACTTGGGACGTGGGACTTGGCCTTGCCAACTTGGGGAGGTCTTGGAGCTTGGAACGTTGAGGAACGGGCGTCGCCGCCGCCGCCGCCGGTTTTTTTCGCAAGCGGCCCCGGGAAACATCCAAGTCAAGTAAAAACCTAGAATAACCTTACTCGCGCCTTCCTCACTTGCGCCTTCTTCCTATCCTTCCCCCCGCCCTCAACTTGGACAAAACAACATCTCGCCAGCGAGTAAACAACAAGACCACCATCCCCAGTACTCCTGTCCTGTCGATCAACCTGCATCGTCCATCATCGCGCAGGGTCGCCGCCTCGTATCGAATAGCTCGACGCACATCCCACCCTCGTACAAGCAGCCTCTACCCACCACCCACCTACTTGTACAGTAGCAGCACACCATCGCCCCAGCCGCCTGCAGCAACCAAACAGGCACTATTTTACATTGCAACCCACTCGGCCTGCCTCGTCGCCGCACTTCCCGCCGCCCGCTTGCTTCTGCGAGCTGCTCCCCTCCGGCACCTGTTCTTGGCTTCCCGGGAAATCCTGGTTTCGAAACAACTTGAACCTCTTCACGTCCACCTCCTCCCACCACCACCCACGGTCTTTCTCGACACAACATCCGCCAACCATCTGGCACCGCAACACGGTCGCTTCCACTCGCTCGTTCGATCACTCGCACTCCAGAGAACTGCCTGGCGCCTCGCTTGCCAGACGCATCTCGTATTGAGGCCTTCCCTGCCTCTCGGAACACGACACTCCAACTTGGACACCAGTCTCCAGACGACCTTGAACTGCGGAAGAAAGCCCGCGCAGCATCGCGTGGTTTCTCTCAACCACTTTCCCCAGTTTCATTTGAACGGTCTGGACCTTCCGCATCGACAATCGCAACCTTGTCCGCCTCCGCTTTACTTGCACTCGCGCCGGCTGGAACGGGGCCACTCTGCGTATCGTATCCGCCTCGAACGCACGTGCGCCTTGACGCTCAACGAGAGGTGTCGAAACATCTTTTCTCGACCTTTCGGAGCTCCTGAACCCCTCGACCGTCTCTGATCTCTCCTCATCACCGGTCGACACGTCCTGATCGACTCTTGCGCCGCGGCGCATCCTGCTCCAGTCTCTACCCAAACAACCCACTCCCGTCGCATGCCTCGCGCACCATGTGGTATACAGCTCTAGCTTCTGCGCTGCTGGGCGTCGGTGTTGGTCTTGTCACCAGCGAGCCCAATCTGCGCCGCCAGATCCGGCCGACAACGTTCAAACAAATATCCCCTCATGGTGAGCTTCCCCCATCTTTCCCTCTGGAATGCGTCGGACGGCCGGGCTGACCGGGAACAGCCATCACCTGTCAAGTGAGACCTGGTCAGTGCCACCGCATGTCTCGCGGACCACATGGCTCGTCGCCATGGACGACAAGAACAGGGCTGACCCAGCATTACACAGAAGCGCAATTTATTGCCCCGGAACCGCTCCAGTTCAGCGCCGCATCGCGCGGTGGTGACGTCGAGTATCGCAGCTTCCTCTCCCTCTCGGAAGACTCGGCTTCCTGCAGCGTGGTCAGCTTCGACTTGCTGGACCCCAGCCTCCGCATTGTGAGTCCTATCTTGTCTCGGCGCCAAGTCAAGGTGAACCCCGAGCTAACCGAGCTGGCCGTCAAGACCCCGTTCTGCAACGAGACCCAGATGACGGCATGCGCCGAGGCCGTGGGCACCCAGTGGAACCAGCGTGCGGATACAGGAGCCGCCCACGACATGCCGATCGTCCACATCCTCGTCGCATCCAAGGATGTCAGGTCCGTCGACGTCAACTTGGACGCTGCACGCCCCGACCGTATCGCGGCTGTCGCTGCCGCCGCTGCGCCGCAAGCTCGCTGCACCGACTTCGACTCGGCCGCCCACGACCGAACCGACGACGCAAGCACAGCATCGCCCCGCGAGCAGTCGCAGACCGTCTCCAGCACCTGGTCTGCAGAGAACGCGGCAGCGCTGTACGCCGACACTCTGCGACAGGTGAAGCTGGCGATGTACAGCTCGGCCAAGGCGGCGATGGCGGTGGCGGTCGAGGTCGGGAGCGCGTCTGATGCCACGCCCGCCAAGTCGGCAGTGCCATCGACTCGGCAACCCCTGGCTTCCAAATTCATCGGCACTGCCAACAAGCAACTTGTCGGCATGGCTACAGGCCTGGCCGTGGTGCTGTTCATCTTCGTCGTCTGGCTGTGATCCTGGCCGACACAGCATCGCTAGCGTCAACAGGCTTGACCAGACGACACTTTTCCTTTCTTCTTTCTCTTTTCTCTTTTTGATACCCCTCCTTTATACACGGATTAGATATGCCCCCCTCCCAGAGGTGGGGGCAGAGGCTTGGATGGCCTCTACGGCGTTACTTGGATCATAAAAGGCGGCCGGATTCGTCGAACGCGGACGATTGGACGATCCTCTGGGGACCTGGGCAGGAAGGCTCTCATGAGGGACGACCGCGAACACGACATGCGTCCAGGAACAGCCTTGTGGATAATGTTTGAATCACGGCACAGGTGGCCGTACAGTTGGAGGAAACGAATGGACGATGGATAGTCCACGGAACATGACTGGGTAGAAGCACGACGTGGGACCAGCCGCGTGTAATAGACACTAGATGGCGGATCTGACATGTGTGCAAGCCGGTGCGTGACGGACTTGACGGCCTTGACAGTGCCGGGTTGCCAGCCTGACGTTTCCGAGAGCCAGCAGAGCACATGACCTGCAAGTAACAAGAAAGAGAAGCCTGGAAGATCGAGGCCACGGACCCCGCGTGGAGCTCGGAGCCTCCCTCCCCCTGGTTTCACCATGTCCGCGAACCAGGGGCACGCCACGTCGCGAACAGGCGCTCGGACCTTGACTGTATCCCCCCTTTGCCTTCTCCCCTTTTCCCCTGGGTTTGGCTCCTGAACCCGTACCCAATAGGCGGCGACGCCGTGGTTGAAACGAACTCTTTTCTTTTGCGGGCCGGGGGGTCGTTCGTGAGGGCGTTTGAGATCGCCGCGCAGGGACCTGGAGATGGTCCCGGGGGTGCGGCAGGTTAATCAGTTGGGTAAGCGGCGACGCCGTCGGGAGAGGAGGGCCGGATGGCTGGGGGGGAAGGGATTCGAGGTTTTCTGTTCAAGTCGTGATAGCTTCGGGGGAAGATGGTGATGATTTTCGATAGAGTCACCGGGGGTAATAGCAGTAACGTCCCGGTGTGCTATGATCGTCGATTCGCGAGACACGGGTGCCGCGCCGCTCAGAGCCCTTATTTTCGTGTTTCTCCTTTCGCCGAGTATTGAAACCGCCGGGGAGGTAAGATATCGTCACGGCCTTTTCGCATATAGCATCCACCCACAACGCACGTTTGTTTCCTCCAGCCACCGGGCTCAACATTCTCGGAGCGACTGCCTGCTCTGCGTCCAACTTGGCCCGGCCTCGCTTTCGAGTCGGGGAGGGTGGTATACGTGGTGGACCTTGTTTCTGTCTCGCCTCTTGTCAACCCCGGTTAATCCTCCCCCTGCCCATGGGTTTGTGTTGTTCATAGGCGACGGCCGAGAATGATCGCCCTTCGGACGAAGCTGAGGCAGCGGCCTTGCGCTTGTTGGTGCGGTGAGCCGTGGTATAGTACTCACCGTAAGCAGCAGAGTGCCCAGAGTCCTCGTATCCTCGTCTGCGCACGAACAGCGTCTGTTCTTTCTACTGTACCTGCGGCCGGCCCTGCACAGCCCAGCCCAGCCATATCTCCCTTCTTTCTGCCCACGCACGCGCGGACGTCCGTTTGTGAGGGTCGTCTCGGTATCATAAACCCAGGCGTGTGCCACATCCCGACGGCGAACTGCTCCCCTTCTCCTCCCGAACTCCTGTTCTGTCACTCACCCAACCCCACGCAACTCTAACCCCATCACCTCCATCATCTTTGGGAAAGGGAGGGATGGCTCGATCGGCCTGCTGAAGCGTGTGAGACGCTGCCTACCTGCCTCGTCACCGAATCTTCTCTCGAAACACCACCACTACGAACGAAAATGTCACTCAAGTTCTACAGAAAGCCCGTGGTCGACCGGCCATGGCGCCCGCCTGTGATGGACGAAGACTGTGGGAAGTATAACCTGATGGCCGCCAAGACGAAAAAGTGGTTGCCGCCGTCACTTCACTTTGAACAACTCGTCAGAAACACCACCATGCCGGTATGTCGTCCTCAGCTCCACAAAACATCATGAAGTGCCCTAACAATTACCGTCCAGCCCTGCTCATTGAACGACTTCATGGACTACCTCGTCTACGTCGAGCAAAACGCCGAGCCGCTCCAATTCTTCCTCTGGTTTTGCGGATACGTCCGCAGCTGGACGGAACTCACAGCCCAGGAGAGGGCCCTCGTCCCGCGGTATGACCCCGCCAGGGCAGAGGAGGCTCTCGTCCTGCAACGTCACCTGCGCCAGCAACATGAGCTTCGCGACGGTGAAGGCGATGTCGCCAGGTCCTCGTCTTCCAAGAGGAAGAGAGGCCCCAAGGTGCGCATGCTTGGCCGTGAGAGACGAGCCCGCAACGCCAGCAAGGTCAGCAACATCCTCGATATCCTCGATGCAGAGGTCGAGGATGAGAAGATGTCGCGCCACTCTGCCGCATCGGCCCCCTCCCTCCCTCCTCCCGGAAGCATAGTCTTCAACGGTCTCCGTCCCGGCACTGCCTCGTCCGCCGCCTCGGCCATTGTCGGCGGCCTGACACCTCTCGCCCCCGAGGACCAGCCCTTCCGGGATGAAATCACCCGCGTCCTTGGCCACTACATCCAGTCAAGCGGTGCTCGCCGTCTTGACCTCGCCGTCCCAGATCGTGCCTCGGTCCTCGCCGCCACCGCTTGCACCACACACCCAACCGCCTTGCTGCCGGCCTTTGAAAAGTCGGACGCCCTACTGCGCGGCAAGCTGCACCCCAACTTCATCCGTGCCTCCATGGCCAACACCAACCGTCCCACCACCTTCCTCCTCCGCCTGCTAGGCATCCTCCTCATCATCCTTGGCCTCGGTGCCGACCTGGCCTTCATCATCCTGACCCCTCGCTTCCGTCTCTCACGCTACTGGCGCATCGCCTGCTTCGGCCTCCTGGCCCCAGGTCTCGCCATCTTCGTCGCCTCTGTCGACGGCTTGAGCCTATATCTATACTTCCGCGGGAGGCGACAGCTACGCCCCTGGGAAGTCGAGCCCCTACTCCCGCGCTCAGGCCGGTCCAGCAGATCTAGCTCCTCCAGCAACGAGAGCGAAGCCAAGAGCTGGAAGAAGCGGCGGCACTTGCGCAAGGGCTCAGAGGGGAGCATCGGCACCATGGGAGCAGATCCACTGCGAAAGGGGTCCCTCCGTACTTTTGGGCCGGCCAACGTCTTCCAGCGCGATGAATGGGTCGAGGCCTACGCCCGACGCAGTTTTTGGACGTGCTGGTTCGAGGAGACCCTCCCGGCCGGCCAAGGCGAAGTCGGCGTGCTGCAGGCGGGAGTTGTACTGAGCGCCTTTATATGGGCTTTCTTGCTGGCCGGGGGTATGGCCGCGGGATCCGTGTTTGTACCTGCGTATGACATCTTCAACATGAGATGGGCCTAAACGAACGGCCGCATTAATAGTAGTTAGTGAGCCACAGCGTAATGACAGTAGACGATATGAACAGTGTCTATTCCTACGACTTGCGTGCCGCCGCCTGTTGCTGCTGTTCGTAGTACAGCTCTTCCGCCGACGTGACGCACTTGATGTTGGCGCCCAGCTTGTTCATTGTCTCCTCCCACTCGTCCGTCGCGTCGCTGTCGAAGACGATGCCGCCGCCTGGAGAAGTAGATCAGTAGGGAACAGGGCATAAAAGGGGGCCAAGACGACATACCGGCCTGTAGATATGCCACGCCGTCCTTGACCATCATGGTGCGCAGCGCGATACACGTGTCCATGGCGCCCTCAACATCGTCGCCGCTCTCGTCGACGCCGCCATAGCCAAAGTAGCCGACAGCACCTGCGTAGACGCCGCGCTTCTCACCCTCGAGCTCAGCAATGAGCTCCATGGCCCTGACCTTGGGAGCGCCGCTCACGGTGCCTGCGGGGAAGATACTCCGGAAGGCGTCGAACCTGGTCTGGTCGGGCCTCAGGACGCCCGACACCTGGCTCACGAGGTGCTGCACGTGGCTGAACTTTTCGACGACCTGGGGAACACTCGTGGTTAGCGGGATAGGGGGAAGGTGGAGGGACATAGGGGGGGATTATGGCCTACCATCAGATGGTCGACCTTGACGGTCCTTGGGTCACCGACGCGGTTGACATCGTTGCGAGCCAGGTCGACCAGCATTACGTGCTCGGCGCGGTCCTTGAGGCTGCTGCGCAGCTCATCGGCCAGGGCGGCGTCCTCCTCGGCGGTCTTGCCTCTCTTGACGGTGCCAGCGATGGGGTGGGTGATGACACGGCCTTCCTCAGACTTGACGAGCAGCTCGGGCGAGGCACCGACGATTTGGAAGTCCTTGCAGTTGATGTAGAAGAGGTAGGGCGAGGGGTTGACGGTGCGCAGGTGGCGGTAGATGTTGAAGGGGTGCAGGGTGGTGGGGCGGGCGAGGCGGTGGGAGGGCACGGCCTGGATGATGTCGCCCTTGACGATGTGCTTCTTGAGGGTGGTGACATGCTGCTCGTAGCCCTTCTGGCCAATGTTTGAGGTGTAGGAGTTGCCGAGCTGGATGGGCTGCTGCTCGGGTATGGGGATCTCGGGTGCGTTGAGGACGTTAACGAGCTCGTCAATGGTGGCCGCGGCGCGGGCGTAGACGGCGGGCAGTTCGGCGAGGTCAGTGGGCACATGGACGTAGGAAACGACCTTGATAATGCCATAGAATCTGTCAAAGGCGACAATGGTGTCGAAGAGGAGGAACAGACTCTCGGGAATCTTCAGGACGTCCTTCATGGGCCGGGCGGTCTTGGGCTCAAAGTACCGCACGAGATCATACGAGGCGTAGCCGATGGCACCTCCTGTCAGGGGCGGCAGCTGGAGGCCAGGAACATGGGCGACAGTGTATTGAGCCAGCTCGGCCTCGAGAGCGGGCAGAGGATCGCACTCTGGGCCATAGCCAGGACCAGTGGCCAGGACCTTGCGGGGGTTGGCGCCGACGAAGCTATACCGACCAACGCGCTCGGTAGCCGCGCTCTCGAATAGAAACGAGTACTCGCTGTCGGGGTAGTGGGAGGAGACCTTGAGGTAGGCGGCTGAGGGGGTGATGAGGTCGGACGAGATCTGGCGGTACACGGGGACGAGGTTCGGTGTCTTCTTGGACTCGGGCGTGGGCGCTTCGATGATGGAGCGCACCGTCTCGAGGGACGGCACGACGCCGCTCTGCAAAGGCATTGTCAGTCGGGATGGACAGAGACAGCAAGGGAGCAAACTTGGAGGCGGTTAATGCTTACGGGACCTGCCATTGTGATCCGGACTGACGATATATCGGGTGTGCAGTCTTGGGATGAGCTGGAGGTTTTGAGTCACCGCTCCAAGTAGCCCGAATAATTTAGGCCAGGCACTGGACGGCAGCGCCTTTCAGGGTAGCACCCCAGTAGCAGCGCGGTCTGCCCGCCATCAATGGAGGGGTCACGGCAGTGGCTTCCGATAAGCGGAGCGTGACGCACCGATAACCAGGACAGCCAGCACGGACTGTCCACTCATCCTCGACTTCACTTCAACCACCACATCTGTGAGAGTCGGAGTAGACCTTTCAGTGCAAGGCAAGTCGTCAACTGCAATGCTAGTCTCGATGCTATACCATTTGAAGTGTCAGCTCCTCGAAAAGACCTCAAAAGTTACCCACGTCATGTTCAATGCAAGGGTCAATGGACGATTACTAAAGCCTGGAACAGTAATGCTTCCTTCCAGCCGGTACTGTTAGTTTCCTCCCGACTCGCAAGTTGTTCCCGAGCTATCTCCAAATTTTGTACCCGTCTGAAGTTCTGAACCCAACGATAGCTATCGAGAAGGAGACGTGCTGCCCTTGCTGACCACTTACAAATCTGACATTGACCTATGCCTCTTTAGATCGTACCATGCCCCCCTGTACTTCTACCCCAAGTGCCATCGGTCGAGGGCTTGCGCACTCATTGGCCTGATTGGGATATTTCGGAAAAGGCATTGGTTCAGTCGGATTTACTAAGTTGATACGCGTAACCCTTGGGCTACGTCGGATTTACTGAGCCAATACGCGTGAGGTTAAACATGTGGATTGTCGGGGTTTTGCGAAGAGATATTGGCCGGGAGTTCCGAGTTCAAACATAAATACTAACGACTCACCCACCATGGTCAATTCATCTCCAGACCACTGGATATCAATCATCTCACTTGACCAACGATGGCTGCCTCCAGTGACAAGTCCAAGCCCTACATTCCCGTAGCAGGCATCGCCCGGGATGGCTACAACCGTGATGGCGAAGCAACCGCCACATGCTTCTGCGGCGAAGTTCAGTTAGCCTTCGTGAGTCCTCGTCAAAGTTAGGGGTAGGCGGCGTCCGCAGTATCAAACTCCTGACACCACCCAGCCGACCGAAGGCCCCGGCCTCGTCAACACGTTCCTCTGCAACTGCACCGACTGTCGTAAAATCCATAGCGCCATGTTCGGCGCAAACTTCACTATTGCCGACACCCACCTCAAGCACATCCGGGGTCGCGATAATCTCAAGACCTATGGCCACTCCGAGACAATCTACTCTGGCAACCTCATGACCAACTACTTCTGTTCCACCTGCGGCACCTTGATGTATCGCGTTGGCGCCCTCTTCCCGGGCGTCAGTATCCTGCGTCTAGGTACAGTTGATGACTTTAACCTGGCCGAGACACAGTTGAAGCCCAAGGTCGAGGCATTCACGAAGGACAGGGTTAGTTGGTTTCATGGTCTCGAGGGCGCGAAACAGTATGACGGCCCTGCATATGACCTTCAAGGGCGCCCCAAGATATAGCCTGGCATGTTGCTCGAGTTCAAATTGTTACAACAGGAGAGATGTCTTCCCCTACTTCGTTCTTATTATTGGTATATTTCCGGTGCATGGTCCTGCTCCTGCTCAGCTCTCCACTGCCAGAGCCTTGGCTCCGACAAGCGTGGCATTCTTGCCGCTGCCATCCGTCGTGACGACCCAGTACTCCGTCCTTACTCCTCCCCTCGACACCTTGTACACCCTGACGTCGTTGCCCTTGCCGGCCTTGCGAACCGCGTCAATAATATCGCCGTAGTCGCCGTTCGAGTCCCAGTCGATAGGATCCAGGAGCTCTACGCCTGCATTCTCGGGATCGGGGTGGTTGATGAGCTGTGCAAATTCGACTGCAGGCATTTCTTAGCATATTTTGACTGGTCTCCTCGGATGCACAGCAACTTACCCTCGTCGGGAAGACCCTTGCCGGCCTCGTCCCACTTGAGAGCCACGCCCTCAAACGGCTCATCCGCGTCCGACACGTAGAACTTGTCGCCGCCCTTGATCACATCTGCGATCGCCTTGGGCACCTGCACACCGCTGTCCTGGGCCTTGAAGCCCTTTGACGCACCGCTGCTGGCGGGCTTGGCCTGACCCTCGTTAGGGTCTTCGTTGGCCTTGTTCAGGAACGCCATGTAGTCCTCGTCGGAGCCCATCTTGGCCGAGGTTGCGCGGAATCGGAGTACGGGGGTTGCGGAAGAGGCGAAAGCTCGCTGTGGCGTGGTCTGATAACTGCTGCGGACAGCAATGGATGGTGTAATCTGGTGATGGAGTGTTGAGGAGGTTTGTCGGAGCAGAGAACTTGTCTCGCGGAAGAGCGAGCGAGGCACGGGTCTGGCGACTTGTAACATTTGGGGCTGGAAGGGGGATCTGCAGGATGGTGGGATGCAGGCCAAGTGATGTCACGATTGGAAGCACTCCAACTCCCTGCTGAGGCTGCACCAGTGGGGAGCTTGGGTCAGCAATGATTGGCCCGCTTTCGTGGGGGATCTCAGGCCATCTTCGGCAGACAGGCAAACAGGGTCTGGTATTAGGTGCCGAGACAATCTTTCGAGGAATCGAAATGGAGACCAGCCACTGTGTTAAAGTCTCATCTCGGGTCCTACAGCATGTTTCCTCTAATGAGGAATTGCATCCTCTACTCACGACCAAGAAAGAGGCCTCATACTACTCCTCAAGACGATGGCAGGGTGCTGGACGGGAGGAGACCAAGTCATGGCTTCAAGTTCTGGTGTCCCAGCCATAAATCACCAAGAAGAGTCCTCTCCTATTTGAGGGACAAAATCACTCTGCACCGATGGCGTGTCACAGGACAGGACACTTGTTCATTTGAATTCATGTGGATATCATGCCTGTATTCCCCTTCTCATTTTTTGATTCATGGCCTCAAGTCAACCGTTATAGGAGCCGCCCCTGAACCACAAATTTGCACATCCCCAACCCACTCTTCTCAAATCAAGGGCGAGAAGAGTCGGGGACGGAAAGAACCCTTGACACCGATGCAATGACCAAGATACAAGGAAACCCAAGAGCCTAAGCCGGCCGCGCTTATGCGGTGGCGAGGTCCTTCTTGAGCGTACCCTGGTACTGCTTCTTCTCGGCGGGGGTCTGGAAAGCACCGTGACCGAACTCGGACGAGGTGTCGATCCACTTGAGGTTGATCTTCTCGTTGGCGCGGCGAGAGGTGTGGACGAACATGGACTTGCGGAGAGTCATGACACGCTTCTTGGTGCCGGGGATGGAGCCCTTGACCATGACGAAGTCGTTCTTGATCTCACCGTAGCGGACGAAGCCACCGAGGCTGGAAAACATTAGCAGAAATCTTTGAGGTGATGCATCGGAGGACGTACGGAGTGATGGTCTTCTTGGTGACATCAATGTCGGTGGAGGCGTTGTTGTCAGCATCGCCCTTGCCGATGCGGTAGATCTTGTGGTTGACCGAGGTACGGTGGTGGTAACCGTCCTGACCGGCGCGGGCAACGGTCCACTGGACGTGGGACGGGTGCCAGGCACCGATACAGGCGACCTTACGGAGACCCTTGTGAGTCTTGCGGGGCAGCTTCTTGGTGCCCCAGCGAGCGGTGACACCCTCGAAACCGTGACCCTTGGTGACGGCGATGACATCAATCATCTCGTCCTGCTCGAAGACGGAGTCGATGGTGACCTCCTTCTCGAACAGACCGTAGCCGAACTCGACCTTGTCGGCGGGGGAGCCGCCGTTGACCTGGATCTCCATAAGGTGGGCCTTCTTCTGCTTGAGGGGCGTCTTGCGGATCTGGGTGTGGGCGAGGACACGGACGACGGTGCAGTAGCGCTTGATGCGCTCGAGCTCGCGGGTGATGGAGGCGCCGCTGGACTCGGAGTGCTTCTTGGCGTACTTGGTGAAGGCCTTCTTCTTGGACTTGTACCAGTTCTTGTAGAAGCGGCGACGGACCTCGTCGCTCAGGTGCTCGGCCCAGACGGTGGTCAGGGAACGGAGACCGCGGGGGGTCTCGATGTAGCCGACCAGACCGACAACGACCATCTAGAGAGATGTTAGCCATAGGCACAGAGCCAAGCGGGCTGCGTTGCAAGTACAGGTGGGGTGTCGATGATGGAAACGGCCTCAACGACCTCCTTCTTGTTGGCCTTCGCGCCGGGACGGTCGAGGTCGCGGACGACGGTGGTCATGCCGGCCTTGTAGCCCATGGTGGCGGTCAGGTGGACGGGCTTCTTGGCGTCATCCTTGGGGAAGCTGTACAGCCCAAATGTCAGCGAACCTGAAAGGCAAGCGCAAGGAATTTTTGAGGAATCGGCATCCTCCCAAACTTACGACTTGACCTTTCCGCGGTGGCGGGCGGCGCGCTTGCGCGGCAGGTAAGCCAGCGAACCGTGGCGGGGAGCCTCGAACTTTCGGTGAGACATCTTGACTGGTCGAACTCAAGGGCGTGAGGTCGAATTGAGAGGTATGAGGAAGAAGTTCGAGATACCAGCTCTGGCGGTGCGTTGAAATCGCAAAAAAGCCCACTAGCGGGTTAGCGAAAATTCGGCAGCCCACAATTGGGAATCTCGGTGATGGGGCCACCCTAATCACGTGATGGGTGGTTGAGCGGACCCACCTAGTCGCAGGAGCGGTGAACTGTGCAGGGGTCCCAGCCGTGGCCTGTCAACCGTTTGTCGAGGCTCAGTGCCATCTTGGCGGACAACACCAGGCATGCAACACGACGACACATGAAGACAAGATCCCACTACACCATGTTTATTCGCTCCGGTGCAACTACCTATTCTGAACAGGCCCTCTCAACAGCCATCCCACGTCGAGTTTTCTTCTGACACTAAGGAAAAACAAGAGTCCCCTTTGGCCGAGCTCTCGGCATAATGATAAAAATGGTATACACGGTAAGGGAACATGATATGACGGGATGAACAAAACCACAGACACCACCAACTCAGTCGAACGCCGGAGAAAATCATCTCCAACCCACGTTCGATGCACTATCGAAGTCACCACCCCCCAGCCCAAGTCATGTCGCATTAAGGCTCGACCTTTGGCGTCGGCCCAACGATACCGTTGGTGCCGGTGCTGGCCGGGGCCTTGGTCTCGTTGGCAGCGGGCGCAGCACTCGTGCCGTTCGTGGTAGCCGCCGCCGTCTTCTTCTCGTCTTCGCCGCTGTCGTCGTAGTCCTCGTCAACCTCCATCTTACGGGCGGCCCGCTCGGGCTCATTAACCGGGGCGGGACGGTTCGCCTCCAGGGATGCTCGCTCGTCCGCGGGGTACTCCTTAGGGGCCGCAGGCGGGCCAGCAGCCGCCGGGGCCGGCTCATGGCTTTGCATAGGAGCGGTCGATGCCTGCATGGGAGGGAGATGGTTGGAGGGGGGAGGCGCCTGGCCTGGGGGATGGTGCGCAGCCTCCGAAGGGTGGTACGAGTCATTGTTGGGCTGACGCTGCTCCTCGGCCCGGCGCTGGTCATCGATGCGGCGCTGGTCATCAATCCGGCGCTGATCGTCGAGGCGACGCTGCTCATCAGCACGGCGCTGGTCGTCGAAACGGCGAGCCTCCGATGAGTTGCGGCGGTAAGGCTCGCGAGGACCGAGAGGAGTAGAAGGTCGCCGGGGGCGCACATCATCCAACCTTGCCCTGTTCTCATCGTTCGCGGGACGCTTGATGACCGTCTCCTCTTCCCATTCACGCATGCGCTTGGGCGGTGCGGAGGGCGGGCGATCGTTGTCGCTGCGTGGGTGACCCTGCTCAGAGGGAATACCGGGAGGCGGCGCCTGAGGAGGACCGTCCGCCATGGGAGGCATGGGTCCGTCAAGGTGACGACCGTACTGAGCGGGCGGAGGCGGCTGGTGCTGAGGGTAGGCCGACTTGGGCGAGGGCATCCGGTTCTCGTGGATGGGCCTCTCACCGGGCCTGGGGCTGCTGATGCCGCCGAAGCCAGGAGGTCCGCCTGCAGGGCCGGCGTTGGGGCCCGCGTTCATAGAAGGCATCTGGGCTGTCGAGGAAGGCGTAGGCACGTAGTTCGGGTTAGGAACACGCGGCTGTCCAGAAGGAGCCTGGTGAGGCGGGGGAGGAGGTCCAGAAGCATAGTGGTTGGCAGGAGGAGGAGTCGGGCCACGGCGGATGGAGCCGGGACGGTTGGGCTCAGGGTACGGGGGACGGCCGTGCTGCTGTTCTTGCCGAGGGCTGGGCTGGCGAGGCATCGGAGGAGCAGGTCCCCTGAAGCCTTCGCGTCCCTGATCAAAGGGATTGGCGGGCTGAGGAGGGGGGTTGATATCGGCAAGGCGACCCCAAGATCCAGGGCCGCCAGGCTGGGGCGGCTGCCCGGGAGGCGGGGGCGCAGAACCAGCCCACTGCGGCGGCGCAGGGCCGACCTGGTAAGAAGCGGGGTGAACATCGGCGGGCTGCGGCGCGCTCGGTGGCTGGCCGCCGTTAGGAGGTCCGTTGCGCAGGAGCTGCAGCCTCGCCTTGATGTGCGGGTTCGAGGGGTCGAGTTCCGCAGCACGCTGGTAGGCATCAAGAGCGTCGCTGATCTGGTTGTTGCACGATTCGTACTTGTGAATGTTAGCAATGAGGAACAATTGAGGCAAGCGCAGGCGCTATGGCAGGGAGGACTTACGAGAGTGCCCAGATCGTACCAAACCTCGGAAATGAAGGGGTTGAGACGGATGGCACGGGAGTAGGCGTCCAGCGCATCCCTGTACTGGTTGATCTGATAGTACAAGACACCAATGGAGCACCAGAATGTCGGGTTCCGGCCGTCACGATAGACGGCCTGCTGGTAGGCCTCGTAGGCCTTGGGGTACTTCTGTTGGGACATGTAGCACCGGCCAAGAAGATACCAGCTCTGAGCGTCGTTCTGATCAGCGGCAACGGACTTCTCGAGGAACTCGATGGCCCTCTCCTGGCTCTGGAAGCTCTGGCTCTGCTGGTGGTGGAGCCAACCCAGCTGTTGGAGCACCTTGGCGTGGCTGGGATCGCGCTCGAGGACGCGCTGGTAGGCAGCCTTGGCGCTGTCGTACTGTAGAGATTCGTTTAGATGAGGTTATAGAGCTCGAGATCGGGCGAAAAACTTACGTCCTTCTGCTGCTCGTGCACGTGACCGATCTGGAAGAGAATATCTTCCTCGCTCAGGGGCGGAGGGGGAGAAGAAACAATGTACTTGAAGCACTGCGAGGCTGTCAGTCTTTTGTTCTGGCGCGCATGTGGGATGCGATGCGATTGGGCTCACCTCCAGGCTCTGCGCGTATTTCTGCTGCTGCTTGTATATTATACCGAGGCGGAAGTAAATCTCGTTGGCCTTTTCGAAAGCTGGTTCCATCTGCATGACCTGCGAAAAGGCTTCTTCGGCGTGCTCAAGAGAGCCGTATCGATCGTACAGAATACCAATGCCGTACCAGAGCTTGGGTTCCTATCAAAGTGTTAGGCAAGAAGGATGGGTATTGTGGCGCGTTGCGACATACCTTGGGGTTACGAAGGTTGACCAGGGCATTCTGGTAGGCCGTGTACGCCTGCTGCAGGTCGTCCATCATAAGGTAGCAGTGTCCTGCGGAGGTCGAGTCAGCGCGCTGTTTCCAAATAGCTTGTCTGGGAGTGGACTAACCAAGACTTCCCCAAGCCTCGCCGTTGTGGGCATCGATCTTGAGAATGTTTTGCAGGAAATCGACAGCCTTGTGGAATTGCTCTCGCGTGCGCAGGATAAGACTGATGGCATTGAGGGCGTGGATTGACTGCCGATTGGCTCGCAGGGCACTCTCGTAACACGACATGGCCTCATCGAGATCGCCCAGTGCTTCGGCGCAAGAGCCTGGTCGCGCGATTAGAGGACAAACAGGACACGGAGCACGCGATGGATGAACTTACCGACTTGCATCCAGAGGGCTTCAGTGACAAAGGGGATCTGGCGCGACGGGGGAAAGTCGCCCGAGTGATTCAGAGGAGCGGGAGGACCAGGCGGGCCGGGGGGTCCAGGAGGACCACCATGTTGTGCCTGCATGGCCATGGTAGGCGACGGATGATGGTTTGCCATGGCGAAATCCAGAACTGAGGCGGGAGCCGATGCTTTATATGGGAGGCGGGCTCCCAAGGGGATATCGGGTGCCGGGGGGCCGATGCAGTCGGACGGAGGGGAGCTCTATCAGGATTACCTGCGCCAGCAGTTGATGAAAGTCGATGTCAGCGGCGTCGTAGTGATGTTGACGGCCAAGTCTGTCTGCTATCCTGGGGACAAAGTCGCGAGGGAGCTGGCAGACCGAGCTGCGGTGGCGGGTTGCGGTGTGGGATGCGTCCGAGGCTGACGGCGCGGGATGCGTCGCGCGCGCGGAGGTGCTTGAGATGGAAAAATTACAGGGTGACCCGATGGAATTGGAAGAGGGTTAGGTCAGAGAGAGAGAGCGTCGCGCGTGGCCAGGCACACGGGTGGGCGCTGGCTTGGGAGTGGACGCAAAGAACAGTCGTGCCCAGAGGGGACAGGTGTTGATGGGAGGAGCAATGAGGGTCTGGGGATCCAGGTTTGCGTTGGCGACGAGAATGACGGACGGGAAGGGGAGAGGAAGGGCTGCGTTCCCTCTGGATTCTTGCCATGGCCAAACTCACCTTACCCATGAGGGGCGTGTGGGCTCCTTAGGTCCTCCTGCCACCCCCGAGGCCCGCGCACCCTGGCGTCGCCGCCGCCCCCCCTCTTGGCAATGAAAGGGGGGGAGGTCGTCTTAGCGGGTCTCCACCCCTCCCCCCCCCCTGCAGCTGCAGCCCGCGTGAGGAGTTGAGGACGTGGAGGCACCGGGCTTGAGGTACGTACCGCGGCGTTCGTTCTCCACTTTCTTCCCCCCGGGAGCAGACCCCTGCACCGTGCTGTCGACGTCCGTCTGGTGCGTGCGTTGCGTTGCGTCCGCAAGCCGTGGTGAGGTGGGTGCACCGCTGTCGGGGCCTTGCCCCACCCGCCTGCGCCGCGAGTTGCTGGGACGCCGGGTGGATGCCACACGCCCCCCGAGGCAGCGAGGCACCCACACTGCAGCAACAACACCTCCAGTTTGTCTCCCAAGTCAACTCCCCGTGCCCCCCCCCTGGCCGGATGGATCTGGCTTGTCTCTGAGGTGGCTTCTTCCGCACGCGCCGCATTTGGCCACCAGCCCCGGGACGTTCCTCGACCCATGCACATGCGTGCCAATGCATCCCACACCTTGGGGGGGAAGGAGGCGGCTGGCTGGCTGCAGATGTGCGCTGGGGCTGGCTGCGCTTGTTCCAGTGGTGGTCTGCCCCCCGGCCGTCTCGCAAGTTTCCCCCGCTGAACACTGGAGCTTGCTTTGCTGACTTGGGCGCTACAGGGCACTGATTGATCGCCCCGAATCCCCCGTCATCTCGCGATGCCTCCTGGTTGTCTCCGGTACCTCACACTACTACCGCACTATTTTGCCGGCAGCGGAAGCACAGCATGACGCCCACCACCAATCCTGCCCACACACCTCTGCTCTGAGGTCTTTTTTTTTTTCCTTTTTCCGCTGGTTCATCTCGGTCGTCACCCTGCAAGTTGATCTCTCCCAATGGGGGGATGAGATGCCACCACCAACGGCGGTTCCAAGTACAGTGGTGGCTCCCCGGCATTGCTCACCAGATTCGACACCAAGAGACGCGGGTCCGTCATGGGGCTGTCAGGCTGGCTGGCCGAGTCGTCAAGTTTCCAGCCCACAGTCTAGAACAGAGGAAAGATCGGTTGAATCTGGCGGGTCGTCCAGGCGTGATGCCTCATCGTCACAGGGTCTCCCCCGACGGCGCACACACCCCACACTCTTCGTCGGACGGTCGGTCGGCTCTCTTTTCGTATCAGGGCGCCCAAGTTTGCTGGTGTGGACCCCTCGCTTCGGCCCCGTCTTCAGCCAAAACTGACCTGATGAAGCCAAATAACACCGGGCGGACACGGGTCATCCGCCGCATCGCCACCAGCGTCTCCTGCCAATACAGCCTCGCCCAACGCCGCTGATGGCTTCCACAAGTGCCGTTTATTGTTTGGGGTGCGCCGCCAGCAGGAGGCCGTGGCGCCTGTTGGGCGTTGATGACAGCTTGTCGGCCGAGGGGGGATGAGTCCATCATCATGCCCTAGCCTTGGCCCTCGCCCAACTGATGACTGCGCTGATGTGCACAGGCACACACCACGGCAGTCGCATCATTGTCGAAAAGGCGAGGTGGGCAAGGCAAGTCAAGACAACAGGGGCCCGTTTGCACGCACGCACTGATGAGCGGTAGAAGAAGGGCGGCTCGCCGCTAGAACGCCTTTTTGGGAAACACCCACGTGTGGTTGTCCCATCGAGTCATTGCGTAGCTCTCGGCAAACGGGGGATGGCTGCTGATTACATACGCCAAAGCCTGCAGCACTGGGCTGGCGCGGCACGCCCGGGTGCGTACCGGACGGTCTTTGGTACTAGTAGGGCCGGCCGGGAGGCTGGGGAGGGAGGGGAGGGGGGCTGGACTCGGACCTGGAGATCAAGCCGCTCAGCTGCCGCACCCCAGCCCTTTCGTCACTCAAAAACACTGAGCAAAAGTCCGACCCAATGAATAATCGCTTGGCGGCGGCCAAGTCGGTGAGGGCCTCCGGCAACGCTCATCCGCAACACCGCGACAACACAACCCGGGGGATTTTTTTTTAACCATGGGCCACATCATCGCAATCTTGAGGAACGCGGGAACGCGATCGCGACATTCCAGCGCCCGAGCGGCTCCCTCAAGCGAGGAACGCAGCGTGGTGACACCCTGGCTCGTGTTTCTCACGATCGCATCGTGCGCGTGCTTCGTCCGAGTCGCCGAGTCATGGCCCCGAGTTACTTCTCATTTCAACATGCCAGAAGGCCCGTTGCAGAGACCAGTTCCTCCTCTGCCGCCAAGGATGCATTCATTGGCCCTCATCAATCTCCGTCCCTGGAGCGGGAAGACAACCATGGTCCAATGGATGCACATCCTCCGCCAAACGCGATGGAAGTAACGCTCGCACACGGGGGAGAAAACGGGCAGAGCTAAACCAACCCTACTTTCACGACACATGCAGCCGAATTCGCCGGGCCTCGAGATGATACCACGCCCAGCATGGCTGATGCTTCATCTCGGGTCGGCCAGCCCGGTGGTAAAATATTGTCGCTTGCTCGGAGTTGCTCCCTCGCTCGCGTGCTCTGCCCTCCCCCTCCCCCTCCCCCCAAACAACCCAGCTGCCAGCTCGCACGCTTGTTCCGGGCCGCACGCAGATTGCGATGCAACGGCCAGGATGGGTGAGATGGAGGGGGAGTCCAATGAGGCTCAGGGGCGGCGTCCCGGGCGGCTGATTGGTGGCCTGGGCATTTTCTGGGCTTGACCCGCCCGGGGTCTAACCTGCACACGCACACCATCGTCTGCCGCCAGTGCGCCGCGGCTTGCTGGTCGTCTCGCCTCAGCGCCCGGCTCGGGGGCCGCTGCTGCATTGCAGGCCTGTTTGGACAAGCGCGTGGTCGGGGGGCTGGCTTGGGTGCTTCGGTTGTTCGCCACCTGCATCACATCATCTGCAGGGGACCGACCAACTGAAAGACCCTCCCGGCCACGATGACTCGGCCATTGCCTACTGTCTACAGCTGTTGTCTTTTTATTGTGTGTTCCGTTCCCTGTTTGCCCTATGGATGGAATGGTTTGTTATTGACGAGACAGGACTGAGAATCTCGGGCTCTGGGCCCCCATGGATGGTTCACTTCTCGGAGTGTTGGCCATTTCTTTACCCCAGCTGCCCAGCCCAGGAGCCTTCCTCTTGATTGCCGTTTTGGAATCCATCAAGTTGCGACGATCCCGCCTTGTCGTCCCAACCACTGCGTTTCAACTCCCGGGGCCGACTCTCCCCTAACGTTTCCTGATCGACTAACTTAGCATGAACGATGCTACGCACAGCGCCGAACGACTGGGCACGGACGAGACGAGACGACAGCCCAAGCACCGCGATGACAAGCCTCGCCGTCTCACCGTTCTGTGGGTCCTGCTCCTCCCGCCTACATGATCCCCCAAATAAGCCCCCTGTCATCATCCAATGGTGAGGTGGCCGAGTTGGTTATGGCGCCAGGTTAAGGTCACCTTAACGGCATTCCTGGTGGGGCAACCCGCGCGAGTTCAAGTCTCGTCCTCATCAAATCTTTTTTTTTGCCAGTTTCTTCGGAGGCTTGGGGGGACTTAGGCACTCTCAGGATGATGCCACGAAGGCTGGCATGACGTGAGACTGCTTCATGCTGCGAGTCCAGTTTTTGGGCAATCGTTTGAACTTGAAGGCGAGGCGCTGAAAAGCAAGCAGCTCATCTTCAGTTCGTTTGGTCATGTTGGAGTTGCTTCATCGAGCTGGCTCGTGGGTGTTCGGGACTTCAAGATCAAGACTTGCAGGCTAGCAAATGCCATATCGAGTACAGACCTGAAGGGCTCTATACATATGGATTAATTCACATTGCAGAGGTTAATCATTAATCTATATGCTGATGTGAGAGTATGCTTATGGTTTCCTGTGAGTGACAGCCGACCTGCTCTTATCATCATTGTAAAACAGGAGAAGTAATCCTCCTTCGAGATCAGATCATGTAAGGCACAGTAGCATAAGTCCTTCGACGACGCAACCCGTGAAAGAAGATACGCAATCGTCATCCTCCCAGCCCATGTGCCGTCCCCTCAGACCCGACAGCCAGGTGCATGGCCCGTCGGACGTTGGCACAAACGCCCCAGACGTCTTCACGCTACACAGCGCATTCCACCGCATTTCCGCGGCTGCACGACAGCACGATAGACAGCCGCCGGCACGGGTTCAGACATGATGGGTCATCAACTGGTTACGGGCAGCGAAGCATGTCACGTCAAACCAATTTGCAGCGCGCCGTCAGCTCCGTCCGTCCCGTCCTGCCTGCCTGCCCCTCATACCGTCCGTCTGTGCCTCGAGGGCTCATCGCAGGAACACATCCGTCCGTCTGTCGCGAGCCGGCCGCTTCTCACCCCGTTGACACACACACTCTCGCACATTAACTCGCACACCCCCTCATACCTGTGTCGCCCGCATCGTCTTTTGGCTGCACTGCTTGTGTCTCCCTCACTCCCTCCCTCCCACGCCTGCGTTAGCACCGCGGGCGGCCAGCCTGTCATCCCCACTGAGACATGATCTTCGCCTCCTAATAAGACGGCTCACATAACCCGGGAAACCTCTTGAGTCAGCTGGCTGCTCCATGTCTTGGTCGTCCTGTTTGGTATACAAGCGTTCCACAGCCAGCGGCGCGCGATGCCCGCTTCGACCGGATGCCCACTGATATGCGTACCTCGGTCATCTTTACTTCAACCCTAGTATGGCATGCCTCTGCCGTGTCCCGTGACCATCTGGCATGGTCGGCTTCTTACTTGTAGATATAATAGCGGTTGACTCGGACGCCGCGGGCAGCCTGCTGTTCCTCTTCTAACCAAGCCGGCAGCAGCAGTGGAATTGATCTGGAAACGAGCCAAGAGCAAGGGTTTGCGCCAGGACTGATGGAACCCATCCCCCGTACGAAGCAGCACGGCAATACGTGGATGAGGACAAGAAACGCCCGAAAAGAATGCATTCCGCTTGATAATCTACCCCGTACTCCTACAGCAGACCGTTCACTGAACCCAGGACCTATTACAAGGTATAGCCGTCCCTCGACGCCGAGTGAAAGTACAGACATCCGCCGTCTGCCCTTGTCCTTTACTACCAAACCCGTCATCAGGGTCTACGCCCCATTCTTTCCGTCATGTGTATCGTCGTGATCGGGGTTGTAGTTGGTCTCGCCTAGCAGGGCGCTAGGCTGCGAGGTCATGGCCGTTTGTGTCGCCGGCTGGGGCTGCGCATTCACCGTAGGGCCAGAAGGCTGGCCGGCAGGTGGGCTGCTGTTATGCGATGGCCGCCCAGCGGTGTTGGCCGTGGCAGCATGCAGACGCTGGTCGAGGGTCTTGAGGGCAAGCGCCCTGCGACGTTCGGCCTCGGCTCTTGCGCTGCCAGGAACGGTGCGGTGGATGTAGTTGCCGCCGCGCGAGGCGGATTGGTTGTCGTAGCTGAAGGGTGTGCAAATCTTCATGGCCACCAGGACCTCGAAGATCTGGTTGGCGCCGGCGGCAACGAAGGGCTTGATGGGGCCAGGGAAGAACTCGGCAAAGGCAAAAGTCTCGCTGGCATCGCCACGGAGAGAGGCCGGCTGCGTAGCATCGAGATCGGGGAAGACCTTCTTGTAGAAGCGCAGATATGTCCAGCTGACGAGGAGACCGAAGACGGCTTCGAAGAAGGAGGCGATGGACATCAGAGGCGAGAGGGCCAGCGCCGTGATGACGCCAATGTAGACGAGCGGGAACCGAGGTACCCTCAGGGAGAGAATGCCGCGGAAGAGGGTGACGGTGTGCGCCGGGACGAGCTGGCTGAAGGCGACGAGGAAGGATATCTGGAGGGGAACGGTGCCGTTGATGACGGTGAGCCTGCGAGTTGCGATGTCGTTAGCCAAAGCAGGGAGGGAGGGGAGGGGAGGCAGGTTCTCGCGACAAGGCGAGGCGGTGCGACAACTTACGTCCAATGCTCATTACGGCTCAGCGTGAAGAGAATAATGAGGACCAAGAAGGTGAGGGCGTTGGGAATCAGGGAGACTATGATGAGAAATTTGGCCAGCTCGGCCGAGGACCATGCCCTCTCGAGGTAGCGGCCGCCATAGTAGAGCGTCGCACCGGCGCTGCTCAGAGTAAAGATGTTGTTCTCGACCAGCGTTGTCGACAGGAAGGTCCAGGGGTAGAAGAGTGACAGCTGCGGCACCAGCGTCAGATAGGGGATGACGACGTCAGATGTCGAGGTCCATTGTCTGTAGCGGATGGCGGCGCTGAGGAACGACTGCAGGACCAGGGCGCCGAGGACGACTCGCGTCACTGGCGGTATGTTTATTCTTGGCGGCATGACGAAGGGGTATGCAAGCTCTCTGTAAGCTGTTTGTTTGCAAGTTTGTTGCGGCGGCGTGCGTGCTCGTGGAGAACTATCACGAAGCAAGCTGCCGTCAATCGATATGGTGTTCTTTTCTGGGTGCAAGGTGGGCTCAGGGATGCGATAGGCAGAGCTTCGTAACCCGGGTCAAGTCCGGAAGGTGGCATCAACCATCCCTGGGTCCAGGCCCGCCCCAAGGCCAGGCCCGCCCTGGTCCCTTTACCGATGACTAACATGACGCACGGCCCTGGTTCGCCCTCCCGCCCGAGCCATTCTGCTGGCGGCCCCTTTCGGGCCCTTCCCTTCCATCCTTCCACCTTCCACGGTGCAGTGCCAGTGCTTGGGTGCCTCTGCGGCTGCGGCCGTGTGTGTCGCCCAGGATCCCTGCATTTACATCGTTTCCCATCTCCTTGCGCCGCGCCGTCGCGCCCACACCCCCTCCCCCCTTTTCCCCGCCGATGCGATGCGGCTGCCTGCCTCGGACGATCCGACGTGAGAGCCAGCGTGCGCTCAACTGCTCCAGAGGGCGTTCGTTGCCAGTGGATTCGAGAGTCTCGCCCGGTCTTTTCAACGGCTTCCTGTCGCTCGAGACGCCGTCGGCTGGACGGTCAAACGCAACAACAGACTTTTTTTCTCTCTCTCCCTCGGAGGGGTGGCTTCATTACAGGGAGTGTGCGTGGGCGCGGTGCGGAACTGCCACGGGTGGGCATGCTTATCTGGTGGAGGTGGGACGACGGCAGAGCCGGCCTTTTGATGGGGGTCCAGGGCCCTAGGTTGGTACATATTTAATTCCGTCTGGCCAGTGGGTGTGCCAACCTCGAAACGGGCAGATCTCGTGGCTCATTCCTTGCAGGGCGCCGCCAGGCCTCCCCGTTCCGGGTTAAAGCCACTCCTGGCGAAAACCGGGGGGAAACTTGAACAGTCTGCCAGCCGGCCGGACAGGAGGAGGCGTCGTCACTCCTCGAGACGCCTGCGCGTAAAGCGTTAGGCCTGTGGCCGCCAGTGATGCCACATGTTCCATCCATTGTTGGCGCCGTCGACGGCCCTTTCCTCGGGATCGCCAAGCCCAGCGAAAGGCTCTGCCCAGATCAGACATGAGGGATCGAGCGCATCAATAGCTTCAACCCTTCCATCGCCGTCACCGGAACGAGAGGAAATGAGAGAGAGAGATGATGCATTGCAGTTGAAAAAGCGAGACACGAGACACACCGAGAGTCCTCAACGCCTGGACGTTTGAACGTCTACCGCAGCAAGGTACCGCGTCGCACGCAGTGATCGCCCCCCGGCCACCCCCAACAGGAGGGCCGCCTGGAACATGCAGGTCATTTGCGTCAGCCTCGACACGACGAACAGGAGCTGGGCTTCTCGGTTGTTTTGTACAAGCCAAGTACTCACGCATACGAGTACTTACCGCTTGTGCTCCAGTTTGTTCAGTCCGTTGATGACGGTGGAGCGACAATGGCGGCGACGGGCGGTGGTCCCCCCCAGAGTCTCCATGTCTGTGGGCGCCCTGTCCTCGAACCTCCTGGCTCCTGTTGCAGATTTGCAGGTCACGCCCCGAGGCGCCGCCGTCGGTCGCTACACTAGAACAGAACATGGAGTCGGCGGACAAGGGGGTGAAGAAAGCCCCGGCACCATTAAAGATCGAACGGCCCCTGCACCATGACACATCCCCCCGACGGTCAGGCATCGGCCAACCACAGAGATCTCTCCCGGCTCATCAACCCACTCGTCCAATGCTGCCACTAGACTGGCCGCTCACCTGCGGTACCGTACCGGCTCCCGGCCAGCCAGAATCCCTTGGTGGCCCAAATGCCACGTACCCATGCTGCCATGCTCGCCCTGGCTCACCTCGGGTTCTTTCCCCTTGACAAGCCCTGACTCGTGGGCCTGCCTGCCCTGCCCTAGGAAGAGAGGTGCAGGAGGGTGAGGAAGCCAGCTTTAGAAAGGCGATCCCGCTTGGGGGCAGAGGGGGGAAGATCGCTGGGCGCTCGTTGACTTTCGTGTGGAGTGGCGAGTCCGGGACAGGTGTCCCGGGAAGTTTGATGGCCGAGTCATCGGAGAGAGGCCACTTCGGACGGTGCTCTTACAGTACCAGGATTCCCAGTTGAGATGCTGTGCTAAAGATGCAACACTTGAGGGGAAGAAAGTCGTGATCTGGCCCTCGGCCGACCGGGTTGAGGAGGACGAACCTGGTGAGCAACGAGAGTCCGTGACCCTGAGGTGGGATGGTGGCCAAGCCCTGGTGCATTATGTAAGGAGGAGCCGATGCGAATTTGGACGTGCCTGGCTGCCCCGGGGTGGGTAGCACCAGGATGAAGGATGTCTTTTGCTTGCTTTTCAGCCCAAGCCGACCTGGAACGAGTTTGCTTGTTGGGAATGGCCATCAAGTCTTCAAGCAAGTGAGCCCTCCGGCGTCAGGGTCCGACCAGAAATGACGACCCGTCGCGTCAGTTGGATCGCGAATGGGTACCCGCTTGACGATGCATCGTGGGTGGAGGGCTTTGGCGCTGGGAAAGCGCGTGGCCGGGGGGAAGGGCGCTCACTGCCCGGTGCCAGTGCGTTGGTCGCATGAGAACATCACCCAAGGCCTGCCGGGGTTATGGGGAGAGGAAGGGTTTGCGGAGGGGAAGCTGTGTTATGTGCCTACCAAATGCCCGCGTCACCAACCCGATTCGAGCACCAACAATGTGTTTTCAGGATCACTGCCCTAGCAGCAACGTCGTTCGTGGGCTGCCATTGAATTGAGACGAGAAAAAGTGATGGGTGGTGTGGCCAGTGTGGTACGTGATGAACGGTGCAGGGCAAATGTATTGGGTACGTAGATCGTGCCGATGCTGCAGCGCTCGGCAGACAGGACGAAAGGCAGGCTTCAGGTACAGGGAGGTACAGCCGAACCCCGACCAATTTGGACGCCATGTCGCAAGTTTGAAGTACCCGTCAGTTAGCCCGCACTGGCAGTGTGGCACTGGCATTGGCACCCCCAGCCCAGAAGCGAATTGGATTTGCCCTGGGCTGCCTGCCCGTCTCTGCTGCACAGCGGAGCGAACCCGCCCTCGCTCTTAGCGCCGTTCGGGGACCCTCCTTTTGCTGGGGTGGGTGTCCAGGGCAGCCAGGGCAGCCCCGTCCAAGCCCGTCCCATCCCATCCATAGGTCCATTCCCATACCACACCCGAGTCGACTCCAGTTTCTCTGCCGATTTCCTCATCTTCAAATCTCCCTCCCTTCCTCCCTCATCAAACCGCAACCCCGTTAACGCCGCCAGAGACAAAGCCGGAGGAAAGAAGGGGAAAATTCAAGACCGCCTACCCACGATCCAGTTGCACGCCTGCTGCAGCCCGCCCGCCTGCCCTTCCAACACGCCCAAGAACCTCGACTCTTACGCGGTCCATATTCCCGCACGCACTGCTGCCGTCTTGCATCCCGCCGCGGTCCGCGGCCCTGCGCCCTGCCATGATGAAGGAACACCTCGACTCCGACAGGTTGAACTACCTCGTGTGGAGGTGAGCCTCACCACCCCCCAAAACAACCATTCGCATCTCGTCCACCCCAACGCGCGCGCCCTTCGATGCATAGCCTTAGCTCTCTCTTTGCAACTCGCCGACCGAGTCTGAGAGAGAGAGAGGGTCCGCCGCGCGATGGCGACGAGATGCTTGGATTTGCCCCCTCGTGGCACGCCTGGCTGACTTGAATTCCCTTTGTGTTTTTCAGGTACCTCCTCGAAGGCAGTACGTGACTCTCTGAAACGCCTCCCCCTTCCAGCAGTCCTCGCCCGCCGCCACCACGGCTCCCTCATCCCCATGTGTCTTGAGTGAGTGAGTGTTTGTGTACTGACTCCGCTCCCCGTCTAGATTATCGAGAAGCAGCCGCAAAGTTTCAAAAGGAGTGGCACATCAGCGAACCGCATCGCCACTTTGACTTTGCGCGTCACGTCAAGAGCCATGCCCTCGTCTCCGTCGTCAACAAGGGCCTCTGCTACAACGCCCTCGAACGCGAACATGCACGCAAGCTAGTGAGTGCCCACCCACCGCCCCCGGTCATCTTGAGGCCGATTTTCTTCACCCTTTCGCACTCGTGGCCCCCTCGGTCATGCATTGGCCTCGCCGCCCAGAGTGAGACTGGTCACTGACGCACTCTTTTTTCCCTGGTGCAGGTGGCTCCAGATGCACAAACAAGCGCGACGGTGGAAGCACCGCAGATCGGCGTCTTCGGGCCCATCACCCCCCAGCCGCCCCAAAAGATCGAAGAGGACGACGATGCCGGTATGGACGAGGTCGACGGTTCCAGAAAACGACAGCTTGAGGGCGGCAGGTCGCACCAGCATCAGATGAATGGATCACCAGCCAAGCGCCCGAGACTCAGCAATGGGTACGAAAATGGTGTGGATGCAGCCACGACCCCCATGGAGCTAGACCACCAAACAGGGCACGCCGACAGGGACAACAACAACCATGCTTATCCGTCGCCGCTCGAAGGCGAACAGGCCCCCTCACCAATCCCGCACACCGAAGGCCCCGAGCAGGGCACGCAGGTCGAAAAGGTCCAGGAACTCGCGCCCGAGACGACATTTCTTCGCCTAGTCCCCGACGACGCCTCCGACGACAACGCCGCCGCCTCCGCAGCGTCGCCCTCGTCTCCCCAGCCAGCCAGCGACAACGCACCGGTTCTGCTGCGCTGCGAGTGGAACCCCAAGGACCCATCCATCTTGGCGGCTGCTGGGACCGATGCGCTAGCCTGCGTTTGGACGGTTTCGCGTGCCACCGCCGTTCCGTCATCTGCAGAGCCCGGCTCGCATCACGTGAATGGCGCCACACCCCCGTCACGCAGCCTGCTCGACCAACTGCCACGCTCCGCCACCGTGAGCCAGATGGCCTGGAACTCGGCCGGCAGCAGCATCGCCGTCGCCGCCGACCATGATGGCAGCGCCTCAGTTCTTATTGTCGATACGGACGGCAATGTTGAGTTGACCATCAACATGGCCGAAGGTCCCGTCCTCAGGCTTTGCTGGAACCCCAACGACTCGGCCCTTTTGTCCATCATTCCTTTTGAGAACGGCGCCCGCGTCACAATCAACTATCCTGCCGAGAACAGGGAACTTGTTTTCCTGCTGCCCGGCCACGACCTCATGACATGGCCTCTCGACGCTACATGGGTTAACGACACCGATTTCCTCCTCTGTGGCGGCGATGTCATGGTGCTGCTGCGCTGCACCGAGACAGAGATTATGCTTGAGAGGAAGCTTGAAACGCGGCCGGAGGACCAGCTCGCGCAGGTGCGGTACGACGAGCGGTCACGACTGGCAGCCACATCAAGTGTATCTGGCAACCTGGATCTCTGGGACGATGCCGGCCATCGGAAAACCATCTCGGCACACTCTGGCACCATCACTTCCCTGCAGTGGCAGCCGCTACCCAAGGGTTCGCAACCAGAACCGGACGAGCGACTGCTGGCCTCTGGAGGTGACGATGGGGCCATTTTGATATGGAACGCGAGGAGACCAGACCAAAAGGCAAAATGCTTCCTGACAATGGATGGGCCGATCGTCGGCCTTGCTTTTACACCGGACGGTGCCTTTATTGCGGGGGCAACGGTTGGACGCATTCTTATCTGGAAGGTTGGGGAGCACGCCGTCCCCCGAGCCAGCTGGAGTCGCACACCACATCCCGGATGGCTGAGTCCAAAGACGAATTCGGAATCCGAGGACGAGGACGAACACTGCCTTGGCTGGGACTGCGACGGGCAAAAGCTCGCATACGGAGCTAACAGCAGAGTAAGTCTGCCGCCACCAGTGGTGCTCGTTGAGCTATGCTGACATTGACTAGCTTGCTGTGATCAACTTTCGTCGATAGAACGGGCACTTGTCCCCGACTGCGGGGAGACTTAACGAATTGGTCCCTCCCAGAGCACCCTTGCTTCTTTGGCGCATGGCGATGATGAGAGCACACGGCGTACTTTTCAAACAAAAGCCCACTTGTTCAACGGGCACACCCTGGCCCTGGCGGCGAGACGACGACGACTTGTTTCTTTTGTTCAGGACTCTACGGGGATTCTTCGCGCGCCACCGGCACACGGACGCCCGCTGCTGGGCCCTCGCGGCCTCTTTGGATAGGGCGCGGTCCGGGCCGTCGGGCCATGACTGGGAGGCATGATTGTGAACATAGAGTTTTTGTTTTATCTCGGACGATGTCTGTGGCGGACCAGCCCCTTGGAGCGGGCGTTGTATATTACCTACCTGGGCCCTCAAGGAGAAGGCTCTGGTCCTGGAGCTCGGGTTTGCGGTCTTTGCAAGCGAAAGAAGTATTTCAAGACGAAAGGTTTTACATGTGGGAGCGTCACTTGCACGAGCCCCCGGGGGTGATTTACAGTGAGGCGGTTCGAAATGAGGCAGGCTCGAGCGACCTACGATGCTACCGTAGCCTGCGAAACTATGGCTCAAACACCGAGGTTAACATGACTATCAAAGACATAGTTAATCAACCGTTGCAGTTCATCGATGAATACGGTCAATCGACAGCTACAGTGAACAGACCGCTACAGTCGATCGTCACCACGATCCAGCAACTACTACAGGCAATCGATCACTACAGCCAATCGATCACTACGGCCCATCAACTACTACAGCCAAGCAACTTCCTACAATCATTCGATTGATCCAAGTCTGTCGACCGCTATGGTCAGTCAACCCAGCTCCCTACAGAAAGAGCTTGTGGTTCGGGGTTCGGGTCGTTCATGCCATTCAGCCATCGGACGCCAGCATGGAGACGGCTGAAGCCAGCGGATTCAACATGCAAATTCTGCTCCTGGCTAACAGCATGTTGGGTCACCCAGCTTCCTATAGAGTGCCAGGGAGATTCTAGGTTGCCTGCCGGATGGGTGGTGCTGGGGGCGTGGCACGAGATCTGAGGTACCGATGTACCGTGCCTGCCAGATGTGTCGTCGCAATTGACCCCGCATTTTCCACATTTATGCTCCGAGTCGCCTGTCACCCCAGCACTTTCAACTCACAATCGCCGGGGTCCGGGAACAACAACGCCTTTGTACTTTCCTCATCCGATCGACTCACGTCGAGTCACTATTGTTGTCGCATCGCCGACCAAGACTCCGACGAAGGAGCCCCCATTACATCAAAGACACTGCCTTGGAAGTCAGCGACGCGGGAACCCGTGAGAGAGAGCGGTCAGTCCCCCCTAATCTTATCAATCTCGCGCCATGGCGACGTCTCTTGTGCGACGTGTGGTTGCAGGAGACGCGGCCGGCAGCAAACTGCAGACAAGAGGAGGCGCGCTCATTGGGAGGGTCCGATTGAAGAGAGGCGAACCCCGCGGCTGACCGACTTTACAGGTACCTGCTCTTGCCTTGATCCTCTGGAAATAAAGACCGCCTCTGTCCACCTACATCGACCACTGCCAGAGAACGCAAGACAACCAAGATCTGCCCATCTACATCGACTGGTGCCAAAGAGCGCAAGGCGCCCCAGATAACTCACCATGTCGAACTACTACACGTCATCCACGGTCAACACCCCCTCGGGGCCCCCTCGGCCGTACCCCTTCGCCCACGGAGACCACTCTGCTGGCTCAACACCCGCCTCCCGCTCGCCCTCCATCCCCTTCCAGACCAGCAACGTTCGCGGCGCTGGCTCTTCACACTCTCCAGCCTTCACTCCCGCCATGCGAGACCGCCAGGCACGCGGAAAAGACGCCTATGCTGGCTCCGCCTCGGATGAGTACGATGATGACGACTATGACTATGACGACGTCGACATGCAAGACTACGACACTCCCCAGCGGCCGCCGACAGGAGTAGCCAACACAACGAACTCAGCCGGTGGACGGCTCTTCAGCCGGCCCCAGCCTGCCGCCCGAAACGTCCCGCGTGCAAATAGACACGATGGCTCTGATTCGTCCGACTTCGATTTCGATGAGTACGATACCCACGGTCACGACTTTGTCGGCGGTATCAGTGCGATGACGCGCTTCTCCCCCGCGGGGCGCGCATCGGCAATCATCTCCCAGGAATCCAGCGCCGGCGTGGGCCGCCAACGGGGAGAGAGCTTTGAAAGCTGGCGCCGCCGCGAGCATGCACGGGACATACTTGAACAGCCCGAACTGTTGATGTGGTACGCAGCCAGTCGCGAAGACGTAAGCACCCCATACCATGTCTGTCAGGATTGGGCCGATTCTGACTGACCTATGCAGAGCATTCCCGGCACGCGGCTATACTACACACGTATCCTTTGCGGCCTTGATGAGGACGAGGTTCAGCAGAGCAGGGGCAAGCCTAGGAAGAGCGGCAACAACATGCCGGTGGCGAGGGTATAAGGATAGGAAGACCTATGTAACGGCGGCGGTGTTGAAGGGGTGGTAGCATTATTTATGTCGGCAGCATTGAATTGAAGCGGCGATCCACGTAGACCAAGATATTACTTCCGCAGCGTGAGACCAGTCGATCGACCCTACCCATCACATGAGTGTGCATGCCGGTTGACTGTGCATGCCGGTTGACTGTAGCTGCTGGTTGACTGTAGTTGCTGGTAGACTGTGGTAATCGAGCGCCTGTAGTGATCTATTGATTGTGGTGGTCGAGCGACTGTGGTTGTCGGTTGACTGAGGTAATCGAACTACGGCAATCGAGTAGGTACAGCATTCGATTGACTATGTATCTTACTAGTTGTGTTGACCTATATGTCTGACGTCGAAAGATACGGTAGTCATATGATGGGCTGCGTAAGCCCATATCAGTTCGGATTGCATCACTGTGAATCGTTCTTGGAGGTGCAAGTGAGGTTTGTCAATCATTCTTGCCTGTGGCGTCTACACCACGACTACAAGTCGACCATCTGACCATGGCTCTGCCGACGCTCTGCGTCTTGCCACCTGGGGCTCCAGCTATGTATGCACACTCATGGCCCCGATAGATCACATCTATATACAACGGGATAGTGCCAGGGACGTTCACCCAGTTGCCACGACTAGATAATGTAGCCTCTTGCTATCATGAGGTGTGTGGCACCACATGTGAGGCGGGAGTAAAACACAAAAGGATAAATCGTTAAAAGGAAGGGAAACAGCGTGCTGTGTGGAATACGCCAAACTCCGTGTCCATGCAATGCAACCTTGGAATCTCCATGTCTGTTTGACCAGCCCAGCCAACCCTGTCTATGCATATCTCATGCTCGCGGTCCGTGTAGGCTGCCACTGCCCTGGGTAAAAGGGCTCGTTATTGCTTCGTTGTTGTTGTTGTTGCTGATGCTGCTGCTGGTACAACATGTACTGCTGCTGCTGTTGTTGCTGCCAGCTGTTCTGCTGCGCCTGATGGGCCTGCTGGGCCGCGTTGCTGTCCCACTGGGGGGCGTCGACGTGTGTAGGGTGGTTGTTATACTGCATCGGTGGCGGCGTAGGGGCTTGCTTGGTGTATGCCTTCCTCCTCCTCTTCTTGCACATGGATGAGATGCAGCAGCAGAGTAGCAGCAGGACGATCACGCCGCCCACCGAGGCTGCCACGGGGATGACGATGTGCATGTTCTCCTTGAACCAATGCGTCCACGAGGCGCCCTTGCACATGCCGTTGTCGCATTTGCCTCCGTTTTGGCAGGGCGTGCCGTCCACGAAGTTCTGCATCATGGTGACGCAGAGGTCCGTGTCAAAGGCCGAGGGCGATTTGCATGTAATCATGCAGTCGTTCGCGCAGGCGGTCGTATCGTTCCTCGTGTCGCGGAAGCCAACGGCGGCCTGGCACTGTTGCAGTCGTGATGTGCACTGGCCCGAGGCGCACTGGAGGCCCTGGCCACTCGCACCACATCCGGCGCCGTCGTTCTTGTGCTTGTCGTTGGGGCAGATGGACGAGTCGCCGGGACAGGTCTCCTGTGGATCACACTCGCCCGTACTGGTACGGCAGATGGCGCCCGAGGCAGCAAACTTGCACTGAGGAGTGCAGCAGTCTTCGTTGGAGGGATCGCAGACGGAGTTGTCGGTGAAGCGGCACGTTGTAGGATTGCAGCAAGGGTTGTCTCCGCAAGATTCCGTTCCACCACAATCGCAGTCCTCGCCGGCCTCGACGATGCCGTTACCGCACTGCTTTCCAGTGATGGTGGTGACGCCTCGGTTGTCCGTCAGACACTCGGACCTAACAGCGCCACGCAGGAGACCGGAGCAGATATTGCCGATGGAGCACGGCGAGAAGGTGTTGATATCGGTGCCGGTGGATGGGTTCATGATGAAGCGACCCTTGGCGTCACATGAATCCGCGCTCAGGGGGCAGCATCTCTGGTCCCTGCTGGCAGTCGTGGCGCAGGCCGACTCGTCGCAATCGTGGACGGCACCAAAGGTGTGACCGACCTCGTGAGCGAGGACCTGCCATTCGCTCTGGGTCCGGACAACCACATTAGCCGAGGCAACGGTCTCATTCGAGTTGTCCTGCGCATCTGTCCTCTGGGAGCCAGGCACGCAAGCTTGGCCGAGCCAGGCCAGACCCACTGCAGAAGCTGTGTTACAGGTGCTAAGTAGGGTCCAGAAGGCATTGTTGTCGGCTGAAAGGCCTCTCCAGGCCGAAAAGAGGTTCAGGCGAGTGGTGATGGAGACACCAGCAGCGTCGCAGGCCTGGTTCCAAGGAGCGCCAGAGCTGGGAGAGGATGGGCAGGGACCCTCGCTGATGGTAAGGTTCTGAATGCCCAGTGAGATGTTGAAGGCGCTCTCGTAGACCTGGGACGCCGAGTTGACTTGGGCAATGATATTTGCCCGCGCGCTCTGTGATGAGTTGAACGAGGCTGTGTAACCGCAGTCAGTGGCAACACCCATGAGGGCAATTTTGCGAGTGTTGGGGCAGCCCGTGGGATTGCCGATGGTGCTGACAAGGTTATAGCCAGCCCCGCCGGCGTCCCCGGTCTGACCGCCGTCCATCTGCCTGCCGAAGAGGGATCCTGAAGAGACGGCCTGAAGCGAGTCATCGGCGACAAAGGGTCGGTAGTCTGCGTTGTACTGCAGGTTATCCGAGGTGCATGAGGACCGGCCCCGGACATCTCTCTTCAGATCCAGCGGGTCCAGCCACTCGTTTTCGACGTCTGAGTCCCTCCATACCAGCATGTACTCGGTGGGATCCTGATCAAGGTCGACGGACGGGTCCTCGGCATGCTTCAGCCGACGGTAATTTTCGCCAGTCTGGATGTGGTGGTTGTCGCCGTCGAGGCTGAAAGCTCCCTCAAAAACAGGACGCTTGCCGTCGCGGTGTACTGTGATTCTGGCCCAGCCAGCGGTCGACCACTCGGACGATCCGGCGCGGCGAACGAACGACTGACCGCGGAAGACCTTGTGCTCGTGGCGCTTTATCGGCTCGGCCATCCTAACTGTGCCATCGGGGGCGATGTAGTTGATGTGCATGCTCTCGTGGATGATGTCGTCGTTGGGGTGAAGGGCGATGCGGACTTCTTGTGTCGGTCCATCTTCTAAACTCGTGTCGCGCAGGGTGAATGTGAGGTCGAAGTTGGAGTGGTGGTGGGCGCGCCGTGACGGGGTTTCTATTGTCGGAGGGCCTTCGATTAAAGAGACACGTCGTAGGGGATTTCGGGACGTCGAGTGGGCTTGAGAACATGTCAGTATTCCAAGGCATGATCGCGAGTGCCGATATGCCACGTTCCGGGACAAGCGACGTACCGGCAACATTGTGAATAGTGGCAACGATGCCCACTGTGGCGAGCAGTGATCGGAGGGAGACCATATTGGTCAAGGGGATTCGGGTCCCGGGGGACAGGGACGAGAGTTGAGGAGGATTATCGCATCCGTACGACGATTCCGAGGTTTGTTGTTAATTCGAGCCGTATTATGGGTGGAGGGGGAAAAAAAAGCGAACGTAGGGAAAGTAAAGCCGGAGGCGTGGGCATGGATGGTACTGAACGAAATAGAGCGACAGCGAAGTGAGTGACGGGAGTTGTCTGGAGAGGCAGGAGCGACGGGAGAGATTCAATACACGACGGGGTACTTGCAGTGGGGCCACAGTCGGCCGACGCTAATCCTCATCAGGGGCTGGGGGGGAAAGGCATTACGCAGCCCCTGGGCCCTTTTTCTTGTGGTATCGCATGTCACAAACGCGAGCCGCTGCGTGGACGGGACATGCTGATAGGGCTGTCCGACATGCTGTTCTCACAGGAGGGATGATGGAGGGCGAGGTCTCAGCCCCGGCGCCCCTGGCCACAGCGCTACCCCGTTGGGAGGCACAAGGAGGCGGCGCCCCCGCTGCAGGACGCAGAAGGAGCGACCGGACGGGGCTTGGGAAGTACCCGACCTATTTTAGTGCGTACGCAAGCACTACGGGACACCGTAGGTACCTGCGAGCCATGACCATCAACGGCCCAGCCACAATCCGTTCAATTGCCCTGTGTCTTTCGCCATCACCATCACCCCGGGAGAGTCCCCGTTTCACCCCGTCTACACTGCACGCGCCGTGGCCGTCAGTAAACGGCCAGGCATCATGCCATTCGCACTCGACGACATCCAATACAGACGCTTTTCGGCCGAGTTTTGCAATTCGCTGCACTGACCGTAGGCTCGGAACAGGTGCCGTCCTCTCTCACCCTCCGGCAACGCCGAACCATGCTGACGACACCTCAGACTAAGCAGATACAGCACATCTCCAACACTCGGCAATCCCAATGGCTCGTCTCCTGCGCTCTGCTCACACGCCGCATGCGAATATCATTTCTTCGCCCCTCTGACTGCCAACAAGCATCTCCCGTCGCGTCAGCACGGGCTTCCATTTCCACGCATGGCCTCGCCCCCCTTTCACCACCCAGGCATGCCAAGTCCAACAGATACCCCTGCACCAGAGCCCCCGCGCGACCGGCCTACCCCTGCCGACCTCCGCGCTTCTGGTTGACAGCCCGTGGCCCCTAGCCGTCTCCAGCAATCCGAGACCACGCTGAAGCACCAAGACGCCGGCGCCGAGGCCAGCCAGGCACATCCGCAACGGGAAGGGAATCACAACCATGGTCCATGGCATTTCGGCACCGGGTTTGCATCGTGGCAACGGACGGGCTTCTCGGGGAAACGCCCATCCGTTTGTTCATACAAGCTTCTCGCTCTCGGATCATCGAGGCGCCGTCAAAAGTGAACAAACGAAAAAACCGCCGACAGAACCGGTCGGTGGCGCTTGAATGCAGGGGCGGGGGGGAGTGCGCCTCCTCGTCAAGCCAGCGAGCGGCTGGCGGCACAGTACCTGCGCGGTACTTGTACGTCGCACCGCAGTCCCACAAACCCGCCAAAAGCCACACGGATGCACATGGCTGGCCATGTGGTGGTTGCTGTCAACCGCCCGCCCGCCCCGTCCAGAGTTGCATTCGCGGGCGATATTGACGTTTCAGGTCCGGACGTCCTGGTTCGGCCGCCGTCAGCGTTGCAAGGCAAACCGACCCTGCGTTTCTCGATCCTTGCAATGCCCCGGCAATACTCTAAAAAATATGCTTGACCACCATCAAGACTCCTCTTGTGGTCTCGACAAGAGTTGTTTTGTTTTCTCGGCCGCACGTGCCGTTCTATCCCTCTCGTCTGATCCTCCACATATCGTCTGCCGTACCGCGCTCTGCCGCGAAGCCGACCGCCCCCCCATTACGTGGATCTGGTGCGCATGCAAGCCCACCCAGATCTGTCAAACCGATCATCCCCGTTGGCTGATCCGGCTGTTCTCATTGTGCTAAATCCGGCCCAGCCATCCGGATGGGCGGCGAGCTGACGAATCCTTTCGTTCCCGCACACAAACAGCAGCTGCACGCACTTGTCAGGTGGTTCGATGGCTGTCTCCAACAAGTCCGACGTCCAGCACAAACGCTCCCCAGTCTGGAGCAAACACCGAGGGCGAATTAGAGATTTGCAGTGCCCGAGTCAGGATACCCCCATATCTGAGGCAGGGATCACTCGGGACGTGCGTCTCGGAGCATTTGGGAACGGATATCGCGGCCTCATTCTGGTGATGCCGTCTCGAGCATACAGTGGTGCTCATGTGTCATGATCAACCTCGAAATGAATTCTGAACGACTTGCTACCGTCAGCACCCTTCGTCCCAAGTCGTTGGCGCCTCGAAATAGAAGCTTGGCATGCTTCTAGCTGCTTCGTAGCGGGCACCTGGAGACAGCATCAAGCGGGCACTCACTCCAACTATATCTCCGGCTCAACAATGGATCCCGTCTCGACATCAGTCTCCCGCCTGGGCAACAGCATTTTCATCCATCATCGCATCTGACCTTTGAGGATTCTGTGGGTTCCGCCCGCGGGTCGAAGCACATCCCCTCGGCTTCGCCCGCGTCCTTGTCGCATGATCGCCATGCCTGGACTTCAGGCACACCTCGCCTCAAACTACTTCAGCACAAAACGCACCACGCCAGTCTCGTCCCCCCTTTTCCTCGGCGTAGGCATCCGTGTGTCCTTCGACTGTCGAGCATTTTCTTTCCAGAGACATCAAACGCCAAGCCCGTGTATCCCAGCACATGCGATCTGAGACGGACGGGGAGCAGACATCAGACGCATCGAGGACCAGCCCAGACCCGAGAAATCTCACGCACCGGCCGTCGATCTTCCAGGGCATACTCACGGGATATTGCTTGTAAGGAAGAAGATGCGTGAACCCTGCCGTTGCCACCCTCCGCTACATATGGGCGGTCAGTCCCCTGTGGTCAGTGGGATGAACGTCACGGGATGTACACCACCTCCAGCAGGCCCTGCTGCCGCCCATACTTCTGATATCACTCACGTTATTGTCATGTCCGCCGTTATCTCCCCGGATAACGGTCGTCGTTCCGAAGCATCGGTCGACCCCATCGCGAGTGGGACGGCGATACCCTCAAGGCCTCGTCAGACCGTCGCTCCCACAAAGCAGTCCCGAGTGGTGCCACAGCACCCCCTCCCAAAATCGATAGAGGGCGGATGGCGACGTCGGCGACGTCGCCTAACCTAGTAAACGCTTCTCTGCAAGCTGTGACGCGCGGCCACTGACCTGTGGCGGCGGGGTATCATGTCGGACAGGCCCCGACAGAAATTGGCTTCGCTGCTTGGTGACATGACGGACGTGTAGTCTTCGGCGAGGAACGCCCCACGGCCGCTGCGATTGATCCATTCCATCATGGCTCGGCACATTTGTCCGGGGAGAGCCGTCTCTCGCGGACCGAACTTTACATACCGGCCGCGTTCCAAGTGATTCGGAGTACAGGGGTGACATGTCCCGAAATCGTAGACACGACGGAGGAGGAACACGACGGAGGAGGAACACGACAGACGAAAGAACGAGAGCTGAATTTCATTGATTCAGTTGAGCCTGTGATAAGCCAAGACGCCGACGCCGAGACATAAAAGGGAGTATTGGTACAGTTCCGACGCGAATCAAGGCTCAACACACCTGGCCTCCACGGCCTTCTGGCAGCCTGTTTCTCCTCCCAGTTCACTCTCCCCATCTTCCATCTGCGCGCAGAGAACCCGATTTCAAATTTGCGCCCAAACACCCAACAAACGCCGTTACCCCAAGCTCCGATGCTCCTGCCCCGATCCAGTGGTGGCATGGTATCTCTAAAGGGGACGACTTCCTAGGCGTCATCCCGTGTGGTGTAAAAAATGCAAAATGAAGAGAAAAGGAGGGAGCAATCGATGCCGGACGCGAAAGAATGCCAAGGAGCCCGAGGGGTGTCTCCATGGCGTGATACACCGTAATCGCCAGCCGGTACCCAAGAAAACCAAAGTGAAAACACCAAAAGTGTGCGACTAAAAGAATGAACCAAAAGCAGAAAAGATGGAGAAATCAAAGTAAGTATCGACTGTGCCTAGTGGCGCGGATGAAGAAGGCTAGAGAGAGGAAGAGGTCGGCTCTCCATCCTCAAAGCAGACCTCTGCGTCCTCAGTCGGGGAGGCCAAGGGGCTCTTCGCCTTGTCCTTGGACTGCGGGAAGGTCAAGCGCAGCTTTTCGTCGAGCATGGATGCCAGTCTCTCCTCGTATTGATCAAGGAGGCCACTGATGACCGACTCGCTCATGGCCTTGCTTCTGATGACGCGGTCGCCGAGGGCTGCGGCCGTTAGGCGCAATTCCGTATCAAGCTCCGCCAGGGCGTCCTGGCTGATGGGGTCCGAGGATGTGAGCTTCTTGCGGTAGGCCCGAAGCGTCCGGCACGCCTGCTCAGTAGCCATGTTCAGCGAGCCAAACCCGCTGTTGGATGTGCTGCTGCGTAGGCTGGGGGAGCTCTTCTTCCGGGAGCCTGAGCCGAGGGCAGGGAGTGAAGGGCGTCGGGAGACCCGTATCGCCTTTGGACTCGTCGGAGGGCTGGCCTCCTGACTACCTGAGGACTGCCGCCGGCATGGTGTGTCCTCGGCAATGGTGCTCGCAGGGCTGCCGGGCACCTGAGCTTTTGGTGTAGATGCATTCAGCATGTTCAGGGCGTATCTTGACGTCCGTCTGGTGAGTGTCCTCGGAGGAGACCGCCGCCCTGGGGTGGTCTGGGGGCGTTGGAACTCGGCGAGCTCAGCCTTGGAGAGCACGCGCCTCAGCGGAGGACGGCTGGACGAAAATTCGGCCTTCACCGGCGAAGGATCCCTACTCATGGACGCCGGTGATGGATCCATGAGGTCCAGCGACCAAAGCATCATTGTGCCGTCGGACCCGACGCTGACAATGTGCTGGCGACCCTCGTCGTCTTCCGCAAGAGTAACACCATTGATGGCTTCTGTGTGGCCCCATTCCCTGTCCAGGAAGTGGCCCGTCTGCGCGTCGTAGAGTCGTACAGACTTGTCAGTGTTGGAAAGTCCGAGAAGGAATCCTGACTCTCGACCAGGCGCTTGGCCGCAGATCAGCGAGTCGAGAATGGCAGCCTCCACGCCACCCTCATCAACACACCGGAACGTGCTTGTTTGTTTGCCAGTTGCAAGATCGTACTGGCATACGGATCGGTCCAGCATGGACACAAAGGCTGTCTTGTCGCCAGGACCGAGGGCCACAGATGTCGGCGACGCCTTGAGCGCAATGTGCCGCGGGTTGATGGCGGCCACAGCATCAAAGTCATCCTCCTTGCAGACCAAATCGTACATCTGCATCGACCGGTCCAGGGAGCACGTGATGATCCTTGTGGTGGAGGGAATGATGACCTTGACGACTTTGGCTGGTGAATCGAGGGTCTGGATGTGCTCAATGATCCCACAGGATGAGCGGTGAAACAACTGTGTCGTTCGATCTCTTCCACAGGAGGCCAGCAGGAATTTCGAGTCATCCTCGTAAATAGTGATGCCCTGGCACTCGGCGGCGTGTGCTTTTGTTTCCAGAAGGCAGTCATTTGCTGCCAGGTCGATGACCTTCAGAACGCCGAGCCTGTCTCCGGCGACCAGGAGCTTTCCTCCTTTGGTGACACGGATGACATTGAGCTGGTTGGTGGCATCCATCTCAGATTCTGGACCCATTTGCTCCAAAGGCACGTCAAAGGATGACTTGATCCGTCCGTCCATGTCCCAGAAGATGACTCTACCAGCTCCGGACCAGGTGACGAAAGATGCGTTTTGGCGGTTGGGTTTCGAGAGTGCCTGAACTCCGAGAATCTGTTCACCATGACCGGGGATTTGAATGTGCGAATCGTCGACTTCGGCCTGACCAGGGAGGTAGTTAGAGCTCCATATATCAATCGAGTGCTTCGAATCGATAGTAACGAGGTTTTCGATGAGAAAGCCCATGGCAGAGAGACCGGCCGGACTGTGACTTCTTGACAGAACACAATCTGGCAAGCAGTCCAAGACAGCCCTGACGCTCAGTGTAGCAAACTGACCAGCCTTTCCGCCGAGGTAGACGGTGGCATGTCTGATTGTGATGGAGGTGATGGCGAAATCCATGTTGATGCAGCTGACGAGCTTCATCTGTTTGCCGTCGTCGTCGACAATGCAAACATCACCGCCCTCTGAGCAGATGATGATTCTGTTGTCATCTACGGCAGTAGCGCAGGTAAAAGTTGCCTCCAAGAGCGGCCCCAGCAATACATTGCGTCCTGGCAGGGCCTTCCTGTTTGCTTTTGGAGTCGAGCTGGGCTCGCCAACAAATTTTGACTTTACAGGAGAGGTGGATGGTTCCTCATCCACCTTCCAGACCTTGACGTGCCGTACGCCAAGGGTGACGAGGCTGTTGCCAACCCAGACCATGCCCCGGATGTTGGAAGTGCAACGGTTCTGTTGGTGCAGCTTCGCAGATCCGGTGCGGGGGTCAATTTTCCAAAGATAGAGGAAGCCATCGTTGGCAGCACCGAGGGATGCGAGCCAGCGAGTGTCAGCGGACCATGCCACGGTTTTCACGCCGTAAGCATGCTCGCTTATGGAAACCAAGGGAGTGTCGGAGGAGTTGTCCTCAAGGCTGAATATCAGGACGCGAGGCGCGTAGCCTGTCTCGCCAACGGCCAGAAAGCGGCCGTCACGGCTGAGTGACAGGCAAGTGGCGGCCTTGATGCGTTCACGGCTCGTCCATGTCCGCGAAGTGGGTGACTCGGACCAGTCATAAGGAGAATCCCTGACGCCAAGGGCAACGCGGTTCCTGCTGTCGTTGGCCTTTGGCGTCGAGGTGGGGGTAGAAGGCGCGAAAGACGAGGCGGTGCTGTAGTAGGCCTGGGCGGTCGGGCGAGCGCGGTAGAAGCGCTGGGAGTAGTGTTCCCCGTCGACGTCGACAACAACAACGGCGCCACCGGCGATGTACGCGAACGAGGAGTTGACCGTGTCGAAACCGGTAGGAACGGCGCAGGTGGTGCCGACGACGCGTTTCAGAGCCAGTCGGGGCTCATGAGGAAGGCGGCCACGGAAGGGAGATCTTGACGGTCGCTGGAGGAAGGGGGAGTTGGAGGGGGTCAGCTTGAGTCGACCCGTCGGAGTTGCGTTCATTGTGTCGCCATGGATCGTCGAAGGTGGTGAAGGGTCTATGGAGCCTGCGGCGCGATTGATTCCGCGATGAGTAGAGTTGTTGCAAGTCCCTGAAGGACGGCGAACGCGAAGAGAAGTCGGAAAGAGTGTTATGTCTCGAGAAGGACGTAGGGTCGGAAGGTGGGTTACGTTGGTAGGCGGAGAAGGTCCAGGACAAAGATTGTAGGAGCGGTGTAAGTCGAGGCACCACTGTAAATCCAAAGGATCGAAAAGCTGTAGTGGGACGCGGTTAGACAGGCGCAAACAGCCAATTGAAGGAGCATCGGCAGAGGGAAGGGCACCACATACAGTGACATTAAGAGGGAATGGAAAGTGGAAGGGGTTGAAGAGGTAATCAAGCTCGCAAGGACGAGCCGATGATGTCGATGGACGGTTGAAGGAGGAGAGAGAGGTGAAGGTCAAAAGGCTGTCCCTCCAGGGAAAATCCAGCGGCCAGGCACAGCAGGTGGGTGTGTGGTGGAATGGATGGGACGGGACAGGGACCAGAGCTGTTCGGGGGGGACTCCAGGTGTCACACGGACCACATCCGCTGCCTGGAGCACGGACTCAGAGGGAAAGAGCGCCCTAAACGGGCGAGATCGGTGCTGGACTTGCCTTGGGGGGATGACCCAGAGGGCCTAGAGAGACCTGGGCGGCTGGGATCTGGCTGCCCGGTTTGCTGCACTTGGCGGCAGTGTGCGGGCAGATGGATGTGCTTTGTTGGTAGCGCCTCCCCTCCCCCCTTTTCCCCCAGTCGAACACATTTTCATCCAATCAAAGCTCTCTGATGGGGGACGAGCCACCGAAAAGCTCCGCCTAAGCTGCAGGTTCCCGTTGATGCGACAACGGCTCCGCGCCGTTTTGTTTCCACGACTTTGCTCTCGTCGATCGGGCAACAGGAGGCGTCCAGATCATCATCGCCTCGAGTTTGTCCTTAAGTCTCGAGTGAGGCAAATGTCAAGGTTCAAGCGGTGCTTCTTGCTCTAAACCTCGAGCGCCTCGTCATCACATCTGACCCCTTGCACGTACACCCAATCTGTCTTGTCAATCCTCACCGTCCGTGTGACGAGACAGCCTTGCCAGAAACAGGGAGAGAGAAATGAGTCTGGCCGGGGTCCCTGGACACCGCCCTGGGATACGGCGGTGCCGGACATCTGGCCGGGCGGAATACGCAGCAGTCGAGTGACGGTTATCAGAGGCATTGTGATAAGAAGGGGCCGCCCTGTTATAATACTTTATTTCCCGTCATATAGCTGGGGTGCGTGCCGTGACCGTTGGCTTGGTGTCTCACTTGGCTCTGGTCAGTAATTATGATTGTCGAGCAGATGTCCGATGCAAGTTTCAGCCACACATCAAGAAAGCAAATCGCTGATGAGTGGGCTAGCAAGGCTGGTCTAATGTGATTAGATACGGTCGTGAGCCGCGTGGTTCTTATTTCTTCGTTTTACAGTGGTGTACAGATGTGTTGATACAACGTGGTGGTGATACAGCTTCGGAGGCTCGAGATGCTAGAGCCCGAAGCACAAGTTTCCAACGCATGGCGCCCAAGGGATTGTTCGTCCAGGGCATGGCATTGTTCCGAGGTTGAATCCTCACATGATGCCGCCGCCCAGCCTACGGTGCAGCTTCGCACCGGCACCAGCGGATTCCTCCTCCTGCTGGCGCCGTGAGATGGCGGCCTGCCTCTTCTCGTGCCATGTCGGGTCCCTGGCGACGCCCTCACGCCGCCACTTCTGCGGCGGCTTCATTCCCAGCTCTGCATAGCGCGACCACACGCTCTTGCCGCGCCGGAACCAGCGCTCCTGTCGCATCTCCTCCTCTTCTGGCGACGGCGCCCACTTGCTCTTGAGGATACGTCGGATCGCCTCGGCCGACACCTCAAACTGCTTCGCCAGCTGGGGCGTGGTATACTGGTCCGGGAACTGAGCGTGCAGCGCCCGGATTCCGGCGACGGCGTCAGGTGATAGTCGCTTCATCGGCCGCCAGCCCTCGGGGAACTTTTCCTTGAGAGCCGCCTTCTGGACCTGCCAGGACTCGCGGGTGTGTGTAGGAGCGGCCGTCTTGGCGTCTGATAGCGTGGATGTGCTCTTGATTCTCAGTCTCTTCTTGTGAGACGGTCTGGTGTGTGCAGAGGAGTCGGAAGTTCTAGGGTTTGCATCTTCGGGAGAGGTTGTGGTGTTGGAGAATGTATCATGGCTTTCCTCGTTGCTTGTAGGAATATCGGAGTTGCGCTCGATGAACTTAGAGGTCTCGCCCTCGATGGGCTGGGAGGTATCGCGGACTCGAGAGGTGGTTGAAAAGGCTTCGCGTCGGGGAGGCAGAGCTCGCAGAGTCTGCGACACGCGAGCTGCGGGCCGGACCGCCGGCTGCTCGGAAAGATGCAGCTGCGCCAGGCTTCGAACGAAAAGCCGTAGCGGCGCTGTCCGACAAGAGCAGAACATTGTGAATGATGATGTGGCGCGCCGATGGATGATGGCCGACGGAAGCACACGTCGGGTGAGGCTCGAATTGGGAGCGCAAAAAAAAGTTCAAGGGTCCGCGATCTTGCAACAATGCAGTGGCCCGTGTGCCTGTCCGGCCAGTCTAACCTGACTGAGAACTGCAGCCGGAGATCGGGCTCCAAAGACGCCGACGGCTCATTGAGCCGGGCCTCCCCTGCTGTGCCACACCAGTACCGACTCCTCCACAGCAGACTCCACGTCAGTTGCAGAAACCTCGACCTCCCCTGCCGACATGGCCCATCCTTCGGGGTTCGCGCCGGCCATTCGTTCGGATGACATTTCGAATGTCCGCGAGCATGTCAATATTTCCCCGGCTCCGAATGGGGCAGCGCAGGATGATCGACGATGGCTTCAATGACCGTTGAGGAACGCACCTCGCATCACGCGCCGGCTAATCTCTCAACCGCGGCACCTTGGATTTCTTCACGTGTGAAGAATACCCCTCTCTCAGTCGACAGTTGGGATCTGCAGCAGTTGATGCCGTCCTGCAAGCCACTCCTGGATGACAGCCCAGATGCGCTGCTGCAGGGCCTCATGTGATGCCTTGCTTCACCGGCCACCACCACCAACCATGGATAAATCGCAAGCCCTCCACCTGCCAGACCGGAGTCACGGCGCGGGAAAAGACCACTCTCCGAGGCCCCGACTTTCGACCCTAGTCTCAATGTAACCGTCATGGCCCAGTTTGGGAGACCAACTCGTTCTGCTCCGACCCTACTTTTCAATGGGGTTACCGTGGAAGGCCGAGGCGCATGCCTATCTGGCGCAACCCGTGTGTTTACCATCGACCTGGCCTGGCCTGTGATGCAATGCTCTCAGCGAATTCTCGACACCTCCTCTGCGTTTGAGCATGATCAGAGATTCGGCCCTCTAGACCGACGCGAGCTTCACGTGGGCATCGATTTTCGTTTAAAAGCAGAGGGCGCATACTTTGAGCTCGAGGAAGGTGCATTCAAGCCCACGCAAGCTCGCCAGACTATCTACCCCGTCGGCCGCACCTACCTACCTGGGCAAAGTACTTTCTTGAATCAGGCCAGAAATTTCTCGCACGATTCTCCCTCAACTTTGTCGCCTTTTGCATCAACAACAAAATGTTTCCAGAGCTATCCCAAGTTGTCCCCGAGGCCCTGGTGCCGCTGTTCCAACACAGCGGCACTGACTGGCGCAGGATCTGGGGCTTTGAATTCAAATGGACGTCCGAGCACCTCACCGTCGACGACATGCGGCCGATGATGTTCACTTACGACACCCTAGCCGAGGATGCACTCAACCGCCTGGACGAAATATCGCCACCACCGGCTGCACCGCCTCGCCCCGAGGCCGATGCGCCGCCGCCCAGCGCCGACGACGAGAAGAAGCGACCACCATCGCGCGACCTTGTTGCCCTCATCAAGGAGCATGCCGCCACAGACGAGGTCATCGGCCGGCTATGGGAGCAAGCAAACACGGTGCCCGACTGGGTCAACTGGGAGCAGATCGAACGAGGACAAAGGGTGTTTCTGCGGTACTCAGGGCCCGCCATCATTGCGGTAAGTGGTGATTCCGGATGTTTCTGGAAATACAAAGCTGACCTCCTTTGATAGCTCACTTTCCAGTCACTCGTGGGCGGCATGGCGACACGCAGGGTTGTAGAGACGCTGGGTCGTACTGGCGGTTTCTCCGTCAGACAGTCGCGCAGACGGCTTCTCGAGACTTTCCAGCACATACTCCAATCCACCGAATCGCTGCAGGCCATCCAGCCCGGCGGTTCCGGCTTCAACTCGACCCTCCGCGTGCGCCTCCTCCACACAGCAGTGCGGCGGCGCATCATGGCCCTCGCCGAGAACAAGGAGGGATACTATGATATCAACGAATACGGCATACCTATCAACGACCTCGACTCGGCTGGCACCATCTCGACTTTCTCAGCGCTGCTCATGTTCATCGGCCTGCCGCGTCAGGGCATCTTCTTGACGACCCAGGAGCAAGATGATTATCTAAGTATGGCTACCCCTGAGCTAGACTGCCGCTTTCCTGTTCCGTCCGGAATGACTACCGCTGCTAAACCCCGTTGCGCCGCTTCCGATTGACTCGCGAAATATCATGCTAACTTTGTGTGTCGCAGTGCTTTGGAGATATATAGCCCATGTCATCGGCGCGCCGACAGAATGGTTCAAGGATCGCAAGACCGCAAGGCTGACGATGGAGTCCCTCCTGGTGTCCGAGGTCGACCCGACTAACACATCGCGTACCCTCGCCAACAACGTCTTGACGTCCCTGGCCAATCAGCCACCGGTCTACCTGTCTCGCGGGTTCCTGGCGGCTGAGACATACTGGCTCAACGGCAGCGACTTGTCAGGGGCGCTGGCGATTGAGCGACCACCTCTCAAGTATCGACTCGCGGTGCTGGGCAATTGCATGTTCTTCATGGCTCTTTGCTACTCACATAAGCTGTTCCCCTTCCTGGACGACATGCGCATCCGGAAAGCGCGGAGGACTCTGTACAGAACGACGATCCAGAACACAGCGAGAGGTGCACTTGGCAAGGAGACCAACTTTGAGTTTCAGTACGTGCCAACGCTGGATATGATCGCCACGCAGATGGGCACCGTCGACGAGGCGGACCAGTGGGACCACCTGCAACAGAGCGGACAAAAGTACAAGCTGCGAACCATGACAATGCTCGCCATGGCTGCCACCGTGGTCGGCGCCGGAGGCTATGTTGGAGTCAGGGGCATCGCAAATTTGATGCATCATGTTTTTCTGAAGAGGGGCTGAGGGCAGTGCTGGCCAGGCGTAATTTCGGGGAGATAGTGCAACGATATGACGATCATGAGGAGAGAAAAGCCAGCATCACATCGTGGCATGAAGCGGCAGTTGGGTGGTGGTCGGCAGTGCTGAATCATAGTACAGTATAATTGCTGCGGGCCACGGCGGCCCAGATCTGGATGCGATCAGGCTTTCATGCAGGTACACACGCGGGGGCGAAGCTCGTCGGAGGACAGGGTCTAGACACTGTGACACAGATGATCCCAACATGTCGGGCAACTCTGTAGCCATTCGATAGCGTGCTGCGTTCGGCGGTCGGAAGCGTGGGGAGATAGAGTCGGCTGGTGTCGGGATCCATGCCAAGCTGCGAGCACAGCCTCCTTGTCAACCCCAGCGTCGCAGGCTCTGTTTGGGGTGGAATGTTTTTCACGAGAGGCGAGCTGACGGGTCGAGAATCAGATGACTAGCGTTATTGTAGAAGAGGGGTTCCGCAGGATTGCGGGAGGTAGCCCAGCCGGTTCATGAGGCCGGTGCTGTGTTGAGGTAGCCGATAGACGTATTCAAGTTTTGCCATATTCAAAGAGGGTTCGTTACACGAGACGTCACTTTGGTCATCCGCTGGTCGTACTAGTCAGGCCCGTCCCGGCGGTCCTTGTCGCGGGGTGCCGGGGCAACCCAATGAGAAACACGATGATTGACATTTGATTGTGGCTTGGCCAAAAAGCTGTGACGTCTGGAGTCAAGACTTGACGATGGCGGGCGTCCCATCCAGTCTGTTGTCACTCCGCGGATGTGTCCGGCAAGTCGACCGATATCCGGCCCGCATGTTCGGCGATGTGACGGTCAGGGTTCGCAGCAGTTTGCGAGTGGTTGGAGGGAATAATTCCCGGATTCAGCGCCCGGGGCGAGTCGCGGTGGCGAATTAGAGCAGTGCCCCAGCGGCAGCAGGTTCTGGACACTTCGGCAGCTCGACGACGCCCGTCTTGTTAGGGGAGATCCGGCGAGTCTCGTGAAGGGTGGGATAGCTTGCACAGCCCGGTTCAACAGATTTCGGGTCTGTCGCGCGGCCGCTTGCTTGCTGGACTCACATGTTGGCCGGAGGAGGGCAATCCAGCGAGGTCAGGGTCAAACACAACGGGGAGGGCCGAGACATGACAGGCAGAGCCTCGTTTTCGTCGTCAGTGCGTATTGTCGTGTCCCGGTGAGTCGTGTTCCTTGGTGGCTGACGAGCGAGCTGGCTGAACGGGCTGTGAAGGAGGCCTGTAAGGTGGAGGATGATGGGCGGCCTTTTGGGGCTGATGCGATGGGAAAGAGATTGGGGTGTCTGAGTCGAGAGGGAGCCCGCTGGCTGGGAGAAACGGGGCCGATGGCGCCCTGTGCGGAAGAAAGCGTTTCCCGTTTCATCTGGACCGTCAATGGTTGGCCAATGGAGAGTGAGGCACAACTGGATGTTGACAGGGCACTGGCACAAAACGGGCGCTGACAGGTACTGGACCTGAGGCAATTAGTAGTTATTCTCAATTCATGAGGTTTTCCAACATCGTCTGGTGAGGTGGCCGAGTTGGTTATGGCGCCAGGTTAAGGTCACCTTAACGACATTCCTGGTGGGGCAACCCGCGCGAGTTCAAGTCTCGTCCTCATCAAATTTTCTTTTTGCCGTTTTGGCCTTCATCTCTATATCACCTGTCTCTTTCTCCTAGCAACCTGAACCTCCCGACATATTGTTTTGATCCCGTACTGCCTCCTCGGATCACGTCAGAATAATTCGACCTGTCTAGAATGGGCCAAGCCGGGGCGTGCGGCGGTCCCGAAAGACCGTGGCCCGGCCATGTTGAGAAGCGCTGCGCTGTGGTGGTGCTGTTATGCTGACACTGTGTCTGCTGTTTGCCTTTGGCGGGGGCGCTCGGCGCCAAGCCCCCCGCGGCAGGAGGCGACGTGACGGCACGGGGTCGCTGCTCGTGAAATCTCCACAGGCCCGAACTTGCACCGCCCGCCTCGAGTGTCCCGCCCCCCTCTCTCGTACAGCAAGCGGCCACGGTCCGGATGGTCATGGAAAGCATGGAACCCCCCTCGACGCAACACCGCCTCAATCCATGACATCGCGGACCGCTCGCCCTCCTTGTCTCCTACATATATCCCCTCTCCTCCTCTGCTTCCGTGTCACACCGCACTCTGCACCACACACAAACAGCAAAGAACAACCCCCACTCTCCAACATATCTTCTCCAACACCGGGCCAACCCAGCCTCGCCACCCTCTTCCTCCAGCCTCGCCATCGCAACAGGCTGCTATTCAACCACAACCATAACCACCACACACACATAACAAGTACAAAATGGCGACACAATCCCCGACACTCGAGGCCACGCAGCCTCTCTCTTCCCGCCGCTCGTCTGCCTCGGGCAAGTCCCTGAAGCTGGACCTCTCGTCTCTGCCTCCTTTGACGCAGCCGACGCCACCCTCCAACACTCTCCTCTTCACCAACCTCCAAGATGCTGCCATCTTCCGGCCCGACAACCTCCAGACTATCCGTGACCTCGTCACCCAGACAGCCCCCATCCACGCCTGGGCCCCGCTCAAGTCCTTCCGCCGCATCGTCGTCTCCTTCTTCGACGAGGACGCCGCCATCGCCGTCCGCCGCATCTGGGACGGCGAGGCGATTCTTGGCAACACCGTCCGCGTCTACTTTGGCACGCCCACACCCATCGACCCCGCCGACCGCCACCTCGCACTTCCCGACGCTGGAAAGCTCTTCTTCATCTCGCCGCCTCCTTCGCCTCCTCACGGCTGGGAGATGCGCCTCGAGGATGCGCCCAACAAGATGGTCCACGCCGAGGACCTCGCCGATGCCCTTGCGAAGCTGCGCCACGAGGCGTCGCGCGCCGCAGACACAGGCATCGTCACCCCCATCAGCCCCGTTGACGCCCCTGCCGGTCACAGGACCACCCGCAGCCGGAGCTCAACACTCCTCTACCAGCCTGAGGTCACTGGCACAAGCCCCGTCGCAGATCTGCCTGCCATCTGCCTCGAGGACATGACCGACGAGCCCGTCATTCCCGCGCCAGCGAAGCCCATCATGGCACACACCTCGCGGCCTCCCGTCGAGCTGATGCACTAGACTCGGCGGTGTTGACAATGGAAAGGCGTTGGGATACGGCTTGCGGGTTCTCGTTTCATTAGCATCACCAGTATGGCGTTCCGGGAAAAGGGGGGTTGCATGTCGCACACACATGGTCGACAGTGCCTCCTAGGCTTGTGTATTTTTTAAGGACTTGATCCGGCTGGGTGCCGTAGCATCAAAATCAATCGATTGACCACACAGTGGCCCTAAACCATGCATCTATTCGTCCCAATATGCTCTTGATGTACAATAATATGATGTTACATGGGTTGATTTACAGATGGTCTCACTTCGCCCGGATCTCCACGCCGTGCTCCTCAACCAACCGCTTGGTGACCTCGGCATGCAGCTTGCTGGTCTCCTCGTTGGTCAACGTGCGCTCCAGGCTGCGGTAGTTGATGCGGTAGCAGATGCTCTTGCGGCCCGTCTTGGGGTGCGTGAACTCGTCTACAAGGCGCACGTCCTCCACTCTATCGCCGGCGACGTCACGGATAAGCTCCATGAAGTCGTTCTCGTGAAACTCGGCTGCTGATGCCTTTGTGCTGCCACCAGCCGCAGACACGGAGCGCAGCCAGAAGGAGACGTCCTTCGGGGCCGCCGGGTACTTTGAGAAGCTGACGAAGCGGCGCAGCGATGACAGATCGTCGGACACGCCGGCGAATTGGTTGAGGAAGCGTTCATCACGCGACCAGAACAACCGAATGTCAGGGATCTGGAACAGCAGCATGGCGATACGGTCGAGCCCCACGCCAAAGGCCCAGCCGAGTTTATTGGGCATACCGGCGTTTGCCAGGATTTCATGCTTGACAACACCTGAGCCCAGCACCTCAAGCCAGTCACCAGCGTAGTAGACCTCAAGCTCCCAGCTGGGGCTGGTGAAGGGGAAATAGGCCTCGACCCAGCGCATACGGAGCGGCTCATCCTGGTAGTTGGGGTCGGCCTTGGCGGCAGCGGCCTTGGCTCGGGAGAAGATCTCGATGACCATGAGCTCCAACGACCGCTTGAGATGGGCGCCAACCGCCTCGGCTTCGGCTGGCGAGTGGTGCGCCGACTGCAGCGGGTTGCGCTCCGGGTGGTGCGGCGGGTGCGGGTCTTCGATCTTGACATCGTGCTTGGGGAGCTTCTCAACATCCGCCCAAATAGCCTCGGCGACCTTGCCGTCGGGGTACTGGGAGCGGTCCCAGACGCGAGCGCCCTCCATCTGGTGGAAAACAGGATAGTGGCTCTTGTCGATGGCGTCGCGGCGGTAGACATCGGCGCTGATCAGGTATCCCTCGCTCTCGTTCGCCTGGAATGTCTGTGCCTGGTGCGCGCTTGTGTGCGTCCGCAGCAGCGTGTCCTTGTTGATGTAGTAGGTGTCCGACTTTGCCCTGCCGGGGTGGTCTGCCGGGAAGCCCAGCGAGTCGAAGTTTTGGTGTGTCGTGACGACGGGGTCAAAGGTGTTGTGGTACTTGTATGTCGGCTGGGGGAACTGGGACTGAATGATTTGTCTCGTGATATAGACGGGGTGGTCTTTTTGCAGGTGCAGCTTGCGTGAGGTGCCGTCGAGGACGTTGGGAGGGGGGTTGAACCAGCTGTCGGTGGTGTAGGATTTGCCGTTGATCTCGATGGTCTTGGAAGAAGAGGCGGTGTCTAGCAGAAGTATCAGCTCATGTTTCTTCAAGACTTCAGTTAGTACTCACCAGACGAGTATGCGCGATGCCATTGCCTTTGCGACAGCAGGGAAGCTCGACATGTTCGTGACCTTGACGGGGCCATTGCTGCGCGGGCAATGCCTCGCCATTGCGCGGCGACCGTCCTCTGCCCAAGCATGGTCGCTAGAATACAGTCCAATTGGAATCAGACAATTAAAGAGGGAAAAAACGAGACTTCAGTTGCGAATACACACCTGCGCCTTCGCTGTCGTTCACCTCCCAATGTCGGACGATGACAGAAGTGGTCGAGGAAGCTCCAAAAATGCACCCGCGTCAATCCCCTGATAAGATAAGCACCACGGCGGACATCTCGGGGTCTCGCCTAGCACAGACCGTGACGTTTTTAGCGGTCCAGTTCCGCTAGGGTGGGACAGAGGTGCGCTGAAGCAGGGGAGGCTCTTTCACACCTGCAGCGGGCGCGGCGCCCTGCGCGGCACGCATGGAACAATGACCTCGGCGTTGAATGACGCAGGGCCTTCCCCCCGTGGAACGGAAAAAAAGTTGCCAGGGCCCTGTCTTCTCCAACTCCCCCAACTTCAAGCCGACATTATCCTCACCCACGCCCCCGACGAAGCAGCCCGCCCTCCCCTTACGCCTTGGGAAGAAGAAAAGCAAGACAGAAAAGTCGCCCACCGCTGTTTTCCTCCCGGAATGGGCTTGGCCGTCGTCAATCGTCGCCCTCATCACCCATAGAGGCCGTCTGCTCACAACGATGCAAGCTACCGCCGACATGGCGTCCGCGCCCACGCCCGAAGCCGCTGCCGCCGCCAAGGTCGCGAGAGAAGAGCAGAAGAAGCAGAAGATGGCAAAGACGGCAATGCGGTACCCCTTTTGGTTCGGAGGCAGCGCGAGCAGCTTCGCAGCCTGTGTCACGCATCCCCTGGATCTTGGTGAGTTTTCCCGCTGCTCGTCGGCGTCCTGGCGCTTTCACCGAGCTCACTCATGCTGACCCTTCACTCTTTCTCAGTCAAGGTACGCGATGACGATATCCCGCCCTCACTGGCACTCCCCGGCCCCCACGCAGAGCTGGTTCCCCAAACTTGGGGCCTGCGCAAAACAAGCAACTGACACCCATTGCGTCCCAGGTTCGCCTCCAAGTCCGCGGCCCCGATGCCCCCAAGACCATGAACGGCACCGTCATGCACATCCTCCGCTCCGAGGGCTTCAGCGGCCTCTACGCCGGACTCTCAGCCTCTCTGCTACGTCAGATGACCTACTCGACGGTCCGCTTCGGTGTCTATGAAGAGCTCAAGCAGCGCGCCATCAAGCGCTCGCCCGATGGCAAGCAGCCGCGCTTCCCGACCCTCGTCGCCATGGCCTCCTTCTCCGGCTTCATTGGTGGCATCTCCGGCAACGCCGCTGACGTCCTCAACGTGCGCATGCAGCAGGACGCGACCCTGCCCGCCGCTGAGCGTCGCAACTACAAGCACGCCCTCGACGGTATGGTGCGCATGGCCCGCGACGAAGGCATCCTCAGCTGGTTCCGTGGCGTCCTTCCCAACAGCATGCGCGCTGCCGTCATGACCGCCGGTCAGCTCGCCAGTTACGATACCTTCAAGGGCCTGCTTCTCCGCAACACGCCCATGCAGGACAACATGACGACGCACTTCACCGCGTCCTTCCTCGCGGGCGTCACCGCTGCCACAGTCACCAGTCCCGTCGACGTTATCAAGACGAGAGTCATGTCGTCTACGAGTACCGAGGGCCTGGGAACGACTCTGCGTACCATTTACCAGAAAGAAGGCCTGAGATGGATGTTCAAGGGCTGGGTGCCGAGTTTCCTGCGGCTGGGACCGTAAGTTAGCTTGTTTCCCTCTATTTGACATCGTCTGCTAACCCTCTTCAGGCAAACTATCTGCACATTTGTATTTTTGGAGTTGCACCGGACGTTGTATAGAAAAGTCTCCGGCGCTTAGAAGACCGGCCACGGCGAGAAACAACGAGCATAGATGAGGAGGTTCGATTTGGGAACGAAGCCTGCTGCGCAACACCGGCAGGCTACGCATACGCATATCATAGACAGCGGCGTTGAGGGATATGGCTCATTTGCGCAAGCTGCATCTCACGAGGAGTTTGGATTCGAGGGGCCATCTTTTGTGTATTCTCATAACCCAGAAAGGTCTTGCGCTGCACGACCTACTTAATGTTACGGCCCCAGGCGGACAGCAGTCCTGCCTACACATACATATCAACTTGAGTCGTATGATTAGAGATCCTGTGATCCTCATCGTGCCACTACTTCCGAATGTTGACGGAACTCCACCTCGTCCATGACATCTCCTTTCTTGGCTTATTGATCGCCGCCCCTCTGTACAGAGCAAGAAAGTATGCTTTTTGATGTGATGTAGTACAAGATGCCCATTTAGGCCACCCAAAACGCCGGTTCGTCCTGTTTTGCAATGAATCTCTCCTTACGCCAACCCCGCCGTCCGCCCTGTTCTAGTTCCAGCCGGAAGAGCCTGATGCGCCGTACGGCGTCGACGTGTTGTATGGCGTTGTCGCATTGTTGCCGCCCCACGAGCTCTGGTTGCCCGCGTTGTATGGCGTCGTGTATCCCTGGTCCTGCCAGTTGCCCTCGTCCATGGCCATGTTAGGGCTGCGAGGGCCGTCAAAGTCATCCCCGTTCATGCCCGTGTCTGCCTCGCCCGTGAGCGTGTGCAGCACCAGGGCCAGCTTCTCCTGCATGATCTTGATGCCCTCCTGGATAATCTGGTCCGGCTCGATGTTGCCCGCGCTCTCGACGTCAAAGTAGAACTTGCCCGGCACGGCGTTGTAGTCGAACGGCTCGTTCTCTTGCGGAGGGTCCTCCTGGTGGGCGTTCTTGCTGTCGGGCCTTGGGGGAGTTTGTCAGCACGACATGCGCTGCGCAACGCCACCTAGCATCAAGGCACACTTACCACTCTGCTGCCCAATTCGTCTCGTACCACATGTCAAGGTGGTGCAGCTTGTTGTGAGGGTCGTACTCGAAGCCCACTGCCGCCGTGGGCATCCACTTGGCATGCTCCTTTGCGATGCCTTTTTTCGCGATACAGTTGATCTTGAGCTCCTGGCCAGTGCGCAGCTTGCAGATGAGCGAACCGAGGCCCTCGGGGTCGGTGATGACGGGGTTGCCGACGGTGCCGTTCTGACGGAAACTATCCACCACCAGGTCGCTGGCGTACACCTTCATGATCTCTGAGCCGGTACATTTGGCATGCAGGGTGAGCCGCACTGAGCAGTTGTCGCAGTATTGCTCGCAGTCGCAGTCGCGGGAGTAGAGAAGCGAGCTGACGTCCTTGGAGTGGAGGGGGATGAGGCCGAGGCGGTGGGCGATGAACTCGTCGGCGAGGACAGAGGTGTTGGATTCGATCTCGACAAGGTCGACGGCTATGGTGGGGACTTCGGCCTGGATCACGCGGCGTATCGAGTTGGCGAAGGAGAGGTCACAGTTGGCGAGGTTGAAGACAACCCGGTCGCTGGCGGTCTGTCACAGGTAGCGATCAGCATTGCTCCTAGAAGTGCAGACGATGCGATCATACGTTTGAAATCTTGACAGACGGCCCAGCGGCATCGCCGTCCAGCATCATGGGGTCGAAATCCATGGCTAGGTTTGGGGTCGGGGTCGTGAAGTGGAGGGGCTGGACGAGACAAGAGAGGAGGAATTAAAAGTTGAGAGGGCCCAGCATCAAGAGGGGAAGTTGCAACAAGCCGGCCTGACTCTGTAGTAGATGGCAAAAGGCGGGTGTGGGGGTTAGCGAAGCAGCTGGCCGTGGTTGTATGTGATATCGTGCCTGGAGTTTTTGCGACAAAGCCGACGCGACGGCCTCTACAACTTGAGCAAGTGCCCTCTCAACCTGGGGGAGCTCTGCCAGGGGTACTGTTGCTTATCAGCCACCGATAAGCCGAGCCAAAGGCGACTTCTGAGCCAAGGCGTGGGTTACGTAACCATCAGCTAATGGCAAATTCTCGGGTAAATTGGCAGACTTGAGTGGAAATGGGTAGAAGTGGTCCAAGGCCCGGCTCCGGCAATTCAGCGGCCGGGGGGTCCGATAAAAATTCAATCGAGCCCGTCCTTAAGTTGGTAGATTAGCCCGACCGGACAGGCAAGCAAGTCAAGCTTCCCACTGTATCCAACATACCTACGGCATCACCAGCTCACGCGACACCACCACAACCGCCCCTTCCCTCCTCCCATATAATCATCTTCAACATGCTTCGGCAAGCACTCACCACTGGCGCCCGTGCCACCCGCTCTGTCGCAAGGGCTTCTCCCTCCGCCTCCCTGGCGCGTCCTCAGTTCCAGTCTGCCCCTGCCTTCCGGCTAAGAGCAGCTCAGCCTGTCGCCGCGAGATGGTACAGCTCCGAGAAGGCCGAGGAGGCACCCAAGGAGGGTGAGGCCGCCAAGGAGGGTGCCGCTGAGACCGAGCTCGATGCCCTGAAGAAGAAGTTCGAGGCCAAGGAGAAGGAGGCCCTCGACTGGAAGGTTAGTTGCTCTTCTGCCCTCTGCCCAGGCCCCTGACATGTCATGCTGACTCCGTGCTTCAGGACAAGTGCCTTCGCTCCGTCGCCGACTTCCGCAACCTCCAGGACCGGCAACAGCGCGAGATGAAGTCTGCCCGTGACTTTGCGATCCAGAAGTTCGCCAAGGACCTGACCGACTCCATCGACAACCTCGACCGCGCCCTGTCCGTTGTTCCCGCTGAGAAGATCAACATCGCCGCCGACGCCTCCGAGGCTGCCAAGGACCTCAAGAACCTGTACGAGGGCCTCAAGATGACCGAGACTGTCCTCCTCAACACCCTCCAGAAGCACGGCCTCGAGCGCTTCGACCCCAACGGCGAGAAGTTCAACCCCAACGAGCACGAGGCTACCTTCATGACGCCCCAGCCTGACAAGGAGGACGGCGTCGTCTTCTTCGTTCAGTCCAAGGGCTTCAAGCTCAACGGCCGCATCCTGCGCGCTGCCAAGGTCGGCGTTGTCAAGAACAAATAAACGATCACACCCCTCGAACGCGATGAAGATGAGACACTCCTCTTCGTACGTTTCCAGCCCAACAAGGCTGTGTACTATATATACCACTGAAAACACCAACACTTTCGTCGTCCGTCCAAGCCTCAAAACAGGCCGGCGGACGGCGTGTACAATGCTCCTCTCATGACGAACAACGGGCGGCGGATGAATTTAGCCATGTATTCTAGGTTGCATGGAAGAACGGGTTCTTGGACAGAACTCCTCTACAAAAGAAGGGCTGCGATGCGAGCCCCTGGGTGTTTTTGTTTTTGCTTTGGCATGTCCTCTGGTGGACGACGAGCAGGGAGACCACAGACGGACTCCCAGCCGAGAGATGTACGACACTTTTACTAGACTCGGATACATGTCCGGGCTACAGAGGGAAGGCGTCATGTTGAAGCCGGCTTCTCTCTCATAGGCGCCGGCCAAACTCTTAATCAAACAACCACAACCACACTACTCTACCTTTCCATTGATAAATGTTGCGTCCATTGCCTGCCAGATCAGTTCGAGACGATTCGTGGAGTTAGTCGACATTAGCAGCAAGCTGCCCATCACAATGTGCACCATGTTCTGATCGTGTGACTCGGGGTCCCTGTTCAGTGCTCTCAATTTCCTACACGGCTCCTTTACCTGGCCATTCTACTCAAACAAATTCGGGCTAACCCCCTGGCTCCCATGAAACTTGGTCCAGCAGTCGAACTCATCCAGTATGCGAGTCGATCTAGTGTAAAACATGACCCTCTTGCTCCTCGACGCTCTGTATCGTCTGCTCTTCCAAGTCCATCTCCTCTCGTGTAACGATCTCGCCCATCGTTGGCAAGCTTGTCCTGGCTCTCCATCTTCATCGTGACGAGCGTGCCTGTGATTTTTTTTGTGGTTTTGTGTGTTTTCTCCCATGTCCGTGTGTCAGTTGTGACGAGCTCGTTCTGTTGGCGGGCTTGTCTTCAGCAATAATCGCAGTAACCTTGTGACTCGCTTGGTCGTCTGCTTCTCGTGAGGGCAGCAGTTGCGGCAACTTCTTGTTCGCTCAGTTCTAGTCCAGAAGTTGTCCCAGAAGCTGAAGGAACTCCTCGCCTGCCGCAGCCTTGACGGCCTCGACGTTCGGAAGACCGGCGCGGTCAGCCTCGGCCTGAAGCTGGGCATGGGCAACCTGAAGCTCGTATTGGAGACGCTCGGCCTCCCGAGCCTCCTGGTTGAGACGCTCTTGGCTCACCTCCATCTGCCAGCGGAGATCGCGAAGGTGGCGGCTCATCTTGCGCATGATTCGGCGGTTCTTGCGTGCGAGGCGGCGCTGAGCCTCCTCTTGCTCTTCCTCTTGCTCCCTGCGGTCAAGAAGAATGTGGTCAACGCAAAGGCGCACGTTGCGGAGCTCCGTCTCCATCTTGGCGAGATTCTCGCGTGTGACGTTGTTCTGGACGGCAAAAGCGGCTTCCTGCTGCGACGTGAAACCGACAAACTGGTAGCTGTTGGCCATGGCTGCCTGTGCCATCTGCGGGTGGTGTCCATGGACGATGCGGCTTTGGGGAGAGATGACCGCGGCAATGACCTCGTGGGCGGTGAAGTCCTGTTGCTCGAAATCGGCGGTGGGAGCAGTGTCGTGAGTTGGAACGTAGCTGGGAGGTCCGCGGACCTCGAGGTTGTGCAGGGTACGTGCGCCTTCAGGGTCCATCCGATCGTACATTCCATTCTCCCAGCGCGGCATGCGGTTGTCGACAATGTGAGGGGCAGCCGTGTAGAGAAGCGAGGGGTTGGACTCGACAGAGTAGGCAGGGGACATCCAGCCGCCGGTCTCTTCGTCGCGCTGGAGTTGGCCGCGGGGCATCAGGCGGTTGGGCACGTTGCGGCCGGCGTAGGGGTCCTCGGGCGTCTCGGGACGGGTTCGGCGCAGCTACGAAAGAGGTCAGTGAACCACTTCCAAAGGAATTGCAAGAAGGAAGGCGGATATAAAAACTCACGTTGGCAGGAAGCTCGACGCGGGCCTCCTCTTCTCCAGCATCCCACCTCTGGCAGCCTTCGGCGAGGAGCCGGAAGGTGCAGGGTGAGATCCGGCCGGACTCCGGATCTCCCTCCTCGTCGGAGATGTCGTACTGCTCAGCAAAGCTGAGCCCGGGCTCGCGTCCGGCGGCTGCCAGAGGGGGGTGGTCGTGGTCGACCGGGAGGCTCAGGTGGTCGTACCTGGGCCGGGGGATGTTGACCGCCCCGATGCGGTCCTCCTGCATCACCAGGGGCCGTTCCATCTGAGCCTCCCCGATCTCGGTTGCGAACTCGTACAGCCGCTTCTGGTCGGCGGTGCCCCTTCCGCCTCCCTCGAGGTACTCCTTGGCCTGTTCTCCCATCCAGGCGCCAAGAGGGTGGCCAACCTCGGCGACGGACCCACGCATGGCAGTGTACGCCTGCAGGGCCGTCGCCGTCATCCGCCAGTTCTTGTTGCCTGGCTGGCTGGAGGTGCAGCCCGGAACCTGCGCACCGCTCCTCTGGTTGGAAGGTCCTGCAAAAGCAGAACCTTCCGCCCATTGGCGGTCGCCGGCGCCGGAAGGGCCTGCCGCACCTTCGTCGTCGTCGTTGGTGTTGAGGGCCCTGCCCTTGCCCTTGTCCTTCCTGGGCTCCTTGGTCTCTGACTCAGAGCCGGCCTCGGTGGTTGCCCAGGACTCGGCTCCGCCCCGAATCACGGCAGTCGCTTCGACATCTGTATCAGGGGGTTAGGAAGTTTTCACTCGTAGCGGGGAGGACAAGTGACTCACCAGACTCGTAGTGGCGCAGGAGCTCGCCAGTTGCCGAATACTCTTCGTACTCGAGCTCGTCGCCGCCATCTTGGGAAGGCGCGGATTCAGCAACGAGGCCGCGAGGAGTGCGGTCGACCCCGTCAGGCGATGTGAAGGGGTCGCTGAGACCGTGGTAGTTGCCTGGGGGGTACAGCCCCTCACCGAGCTCCCTGCCGATATCTCGGGAGATCCAGCTGGAGTCTTCGTGGCCGGTCTCGTGAGCAGAAGCCTCGTCATTGGCAGGAGCGTTCAGGCTTTCTTCGTCCTCAAAAGGGTAGTTAGAATCGTAGGAGCCTGGTCCGTTGATGCGACGAGGGTGGCGGTCCTCAATGATGTCGTCGAAATCGAAGGACTCGCTTCCGTCATGGGTGGCAGTTTCGCCCTGTTCGTATCGCTCAGCCGAGCTTGGTACCTAGGCATTCTCGGGCTGGAGGACATGGGGGCTGAAAGAGCTGCTCCTCTCGGTGCGTTCGGAAGGCACGGTCCTGTACATCTGGTCGGCGGGGGTGGAGGGACGGTAGACAGCTGTCTCCATGCTGGGGCGAGGTGCGTCGGGCAGCTGTGCGGAAGAGCCCTCACCGTAGCTCTCATCGTTCAAATCGTCGGTGGCACCGTACTGCTCCTTGTAGCGGAGGGGGTCAGAGTTGGCGAAGTACTTGCAGGGAGCAAGGGCCTTTTCGTATGACTGGTACTGGACACCAAAGTCGAGAGGATCGTTTTTGGCTGAGATGGGACGACCATTGGCAGACTTCTTGGCAGTTGCGCTCTCTGAAGTGACGGGAAGGCTCTGGGGAGTACCTGAGATGCGGAGATTGCGAACGAGCTGCGGTAGCTGTTGAGGATCGAGGGGAGCCTGAATGGTTGCGCGAGGACGAACAGGGGTCATGCGGCCACCGACACGGCGATAGACGGAGTCGCGGGAGAGGGAACGACTGCCTTGGTCGAGGATGCTAACGGGAGGGGCAGGGGTCTGTGTCTGACTCTGAGTCCTCTCGCGTTGATCGCGCTCCTCTCTGTAGGAAGCAAAGATGTCGCCGCTGGGGTCCACGTTTTCGACTGAGTACATGGTGCTGTTGTTGCTCTGAGCTTGGCGGCCCTGGTTGAGACGAACAGGCCTGGAGAGGGTGGCATTCCTGACACTGGAGATGTCTTGATCGGGTCGATTGCGATTGTGCAGTCCGGGGCCTGATTGAGAATCCGAAGCAGCTCTCTCACGCAGAAGCTTGGTGAAGGCAGACTCGGGTTTCATCTCGGAAGCTGTGCTGTCGCTCATCCAGAAGTCATCAGTCTCGTCGTCGGCGTAGAGGCTCGGGTACAGGCTCTGGGAACGAGACGGAAGAGACTGGGACTCGGCAATGGAGTGGCTTTCAGCATTGGACTGGGTTCCGGCACTGGATCGACGACGTCTGCGCTGGGGCGAGCCGCTGTAGAAACCAGAGGACTCGAGCTCGGTGTTGTAACGGGGCACACCAGTAGGAAAACGGCTGTGAAAGTCTTGCTCGTCGCTGTTGCGCTTCTAGCGAATAGTCTGTTGATCAAGGCTGGACTTTCGGGGTGCCTGGGGAGTGTTGACGCGAGGGCCACCAGACTCGGAAGGGACCTCTGCAATGTCAGAGAGGGCGTGGAATTGACGACGGTCAGGAAGATCGTGGTACGAGGCGGAGACGCCAGCGCCATCTGTGCAAAGAGTGAGTATATTGGTCGGCGACGACATTTTTCGGGGGACTTACCATCTTGGCCGTTGGGGGGCTCCATTTCGGAATGCTTCTCTCGAACGCCGTCGAGCCAAATCTCAAGGGGAGCGCGCGAACGGAGTTGGTAGAACACGCGATTCTTCGGGCGCGGATTGTCGCGGGGAATGCGTCGGGGAGAGGGAAGAGGACTGAGTCGGGGAAGGGAAAGGGGACTGAGTCGAAGACTGAGTCGAGGATTGGTGCGTGGACTGGCGCGAGGACTGTTGCGATTCTTGTCGCATACCTTTTCGCGTACCTTGTCGCGATGCAGGTCTTCGGGCGTCCAAACCTTGCGTCGCGCTCGTCTGGCGATTTCTGTCGAGCAGAATGTGAGTAAGTTGAGCAGACGTGTCGAGACGACAGCTGGCGATGAAATTCGCGGCCGTGGAATCGATTGGTGATGAGGTAGGATGCGGGAAAAGGGGAACAGTGCGATTGGCACGGAGCTCTCAGATATTGAGAGACCACCGCTCCAAAGGGTAGAATGCGTTGAGGCAGAAGAGAGGATGAAAGTTGATGACGAGAATTGGATTCGTGAGAGGAAGATGGGGGGATTTCGAAGCCATCCAGGTTCTCGTGGAAGAAGAGGGAGAGAGGCAGGAAATTTTCGCTGGGCTGATGGGAAAGAGGCGAGGGGTAGAAGCAGGCTCTGGGTTTGTTTACCTCTGATCTTGGCCTTGGCTTTACGTGCCAGGCCGACGGGGCTCTTTTGCGGAGCCATGGGTCGATGCGGACGACGTGAGTGGCCGACAAAATGAGGTCGATGATGTCGTCGACTGACGGGGGTCGAGTGGTGCCTCGGGGGTTGACTGCACACTCTTCGGGGGTCGCTGTGCCCCAAAGTCAGTAAAAAGCCCCGAGCAGCACCTCAAGACAGACTCACCTGTACTCAGAACCAACAACTCAAAACCATGCGGCAGCGGATGCGTTCAGGAAACGGGCGATGCGCGTGGTTGTGAAAGGCTTGGCGAACGTGAATAGCTTCATGAAAACAAATTGGCGGCGGGCAAAAAGAAATATTCTACGAGGGAGTGGGCAAAAAGGGCTGCCTTTATCGCTTAGCGTCCTTTCGATAAGGCTGACAGCAATGTCTGTGATGGCATCAACCGACATACTCTGCCGTGAGGGCAGGAACGAGATCCCAGGGCGCTTGGACTGCCTGTACAGCGCTGGCAACAGCAGGGCAGGCAGCTCGTCCCCGACCCAAAGTACGACCAGTCCCGACCCGCCATCAGGGTGGACGCCATGACCGAGGAGGCACCAGCATCATATTAAATCTGTGATGTGTGTAGTACAGAGAGACCGAAGCCTTGCATTCATGATAGGGTACCTACAAACGGCGGGAGATGCCCGCCATCCCAAAACTCCATGTACATGATGAAATGTACAGACCATGCCACCGAATATCTACTACAGCCAGGCCCTGGTGTGGCCCTTGGACATCATTGACCTCTCATGTCCATGCTTACTTCTTCGCCCTGGGCTTCCTCGCCTTTGGAGCGGGCTTGACGACTTCGTCGTCATCATCGTCTGCTGCCTTGGCGGCCTTCTTGCCCTTGGCAGCAGCGGGCTTCTTCTTCTTGGCCGCCTGGACATACTTGTCCTTCTTTAGATCCAGCTCCTCATCGTCCGCCACGGGCTCGGGCTCGTCCTCGCCGACGTCCTCCTCAATGGCCTCTTCGAGGTCCGGAACGTCCTTCGCGGACTTCTTTGGCGCCAGCACGCTGCTGGCCTTCATGAAAGGAAGGGGATGGGACATGGCGTTATATCTGTTGGGAAAAGTCAGCTTGATTCGAGGCACGCATACACCTGCATGAATGATGGGAATGGACTTACGTTCGGGTAAAGGCGGCCTTGGTAGCGGTTTCGGTCTTGAGGCGATCCTCGTGCTGCGGACCAACACCGAGCTCCCTCATGGCGTCGAGATCGTCGCGTGTGAGATAATAACTGTCCATCAAATCAATGACTTCGTCGATTGACTCTTTGCCCTCGGTGGACAGCCGCTGGACAGTCTGATTCCAGAGCACCGGCAGGTACTGTTGTCGGACTTCGTGCGCGTCTCCCGAAGACTTCAGCCTCATATGTGAGTGGATCTCTCGCACGAAGCGGCTGAGCTTGCCGGTCTTGCTGTTGTTGCCCAGCCACGATGTGAAGTTGGAGCCCATGAGTTGGCCGGCAATGAAGCTGGCTGGGCGAACAGTACTGAAGACAGCATGGGCTGGCATCAGGCTCCACTGCTGCTGAGGTCCGTGAATCATGCGGTCGATGAGGTCGCCGTCGCTGATGCTCTCGGCAGCCTGATCAAAGAGCTCTAGCGCCTTCAGCTGTTCCTCCCTCCGGTTGTATCCCTTGCCGTTGAGAGCGAGAGGCTTGGTCCGCAGATAGTTCTCCTGGATCATCAGGTAGCTGAACTCGTGGTCGTTGAAGTAGAGTTCGATCTTGTCGTTGAGAGTGGCTTTGCTTGCGGGCGTGAAAAGTCCACCGGCCAGCATCTTCTGGCAAATGTCCCACGGCTTGAGGACGACGTGCTTCTCCCATGCTTTAGTCATGGCCTTGCCCTGGTCAAAGTCCATTGTCGCCTGGTCCAGCTTGGCGGTCGAGATCATGTTGATGATCTGACGTATATCCTTGTTACTGCCCTCGATCAGAGCGTCGACCACGGGCACCGGCAGTTTGAGACCCTCACGATGGCAGATGGTCATGATGCGTGATCGGATCTGGTCAACGGTGGGTCGCCGGAACTGGACGTCCATCGCAACATTGTCGAATGGCTTCATCTTCGGAAGCTTTCTCTCGTTGCAGATGAGGATGAGCGGGACCTCGGTCTTCTTGCAGAACTTGGCCAGAGCACCAACACCGCCACGGTCACCGGCGGACATGCCGTCGACTTCGTCCATGATGAGGACGATGTTCTTCTTGCCGGTGTCAACCTTCTTGCCGTCGCCGGAGAAGTAGCCGAGAAGAGATGTGTTGTTCATGATTTCGCTGACACCCTCCTCAACCATGCGCTTGCTGCGGGTGTCACTCGCGTTGCTTTCAATGACATCGAAGCCTTCCAGCTTCGCAGCCAGATGAGCCGACGTGGTCTTTCCGATGCCAGGGGGACCAGAAAGAATGATGGCACGGTATCCGCCAGTGCCATCGGCGCCCCTCTTCTGGAAGTTGTACTTTCGGCTCTTTCCCCAATTCTTGAGCCAGTTTTGAATCCTTTCGACGGCGGCCTTGTTGCCACAGATGTGGCTGAGCTGGGTCGGCGCATACTTGGACGTCCAGAGCTGCACCAGAGGCACTGCTGGCGCGGTAGGGGCAGTGCCGCGGGCGGCCGCTGCCTTTGCGGCCGCCTTCTCGGCTGCTACCTTGCGCGCCTTTTCATCGCGATCCATCTCGAGGGCCTCCTGCTTGATACGCTCCTCATCGGCACGCTTCTTTTCCTGGGCCTTCTGGGCACCTTTGCCGCTGCCGCCATACGCAGGCAGGCGCTTGATGAGTTCGAAAAGGCCGTTCTCGTCGATGGTCTTGATGCCGAAATCCTTGATCTTCTTCAGCTTGCTGGGCCCAGCATCATCGCCGAGAACCACGTAGCTGGTCTTGCTGCTGGGCGCACCCGTGCACTTTCCGCCGTACTTCTTGACAAGAGCTTGACCCTCGTCACGGCCAATGGTCTGCAGCACGCCAGTGAAGACGAATGTGAGGCCTGTGAGACAATCGGGCTCGCCCTCGGGAATTTCAGCTCCTCCAGGGTTGGCCGGGGCAGCGGAACTGTTGCCACCTCCCTTGGATGCAGTCCTCCAGTCGAACTTGGCTGTGCTGTCGGGTGCTGGCGGGGTGGGTGGTCGGACGGTGGGAATGTCGTTCAGGATGGCTTGGTAGTTTTTGTCCTCGGCCTCGGCTGGCTTCTTTGCCCGAGGAGCCCGGGGCTTGGCCGGTGCCGCCTTCTTCTTGGGCTTCTCCTCCTCCTCTTCTTCCTCGGAATCGGCCTCGGGGGTTTTCCTCTTCTTGCTGGCCGCGGGGGCAGCAGCTCGGGAGGCAACACGCTTGGGCTGGGGCAGGATATCGTCATCACTCTCCTCTTCGTAGTCATCATTCTTGCGCTTGCTGCGGCCCTTGAAGTCTGCAGTGAAGATGTCACCGTCGTCTGCCGCATCGGCATCCTCCATATGCGCATCGTCGTCGTCATCGTACTTCTGATACGCTGTCGTGGAGCGCTTTGGACGGGTAGTGGTTGCGGTAGGCTTGGCCGGTGAAGGTGCAGGCTTGGTGGGTGCAGCCTTTCCGCGAGGGCTTGACCGAACGGGGACCTCGGTTTTCACCTTTACGGTTGAGTCGGTCTTGGGCTTGTTGGTCTTATTGGATGAGGCAAAGTAATCGCTTGCGGTGATGGCGACATCTTCGTCATCTTCGATCCTGTAGAAGAAATAGAGGTCAGCGCTGGTACAGGATAGGACTTTGGCGGTTGGGTCACGTACTTTGCCTTGGCTGTCTTCTTCTTCGGGGTGGCGGTCTTGGGCTTCTTGATCCTGCGGTTGCCGTCAGCATCCACGGTGTTGCGAGTAGACGGATAAGCTTACTCAATCACATCATCATCATCATCGTCGCTGTCCTCGATGACCTTGCGACTTCGTCTTCCCTTCACAGGCTCGGGGGCTGCTTCTTGGCGGCAGGCCTGGGAGCAGGTGGACCACCACCCTTTGGCCCGAAGAAGGACCTGATATCGGCAGGCATGGCGGTACTGACAGGAAAGTCGTGGCAATGAGTGGAATGACCACGAACTCGGTCAATGGGGGAAATGTTGCCTTTAAAAGGATCCCTGGGCTGGTGGGTTGGATGCCTGGGTTCCGACAGCAACAAAGGGGGGGTCGAGTGGTGGTCGTCAGGCAGCCTGGAGCTAAGGGCGTGAACCACGGATTTCTTGACGCGACTGGGGAACTCAACGCGTTCAATGACCAGACGATGAATGGGGGAAAGTGGCGCAGTCCCTGGTGCCCTCCGAGGTGGCCGTTTGTGGTCCCGCTTTTCGATGCACCAGCCACACCTGTATCAGTCGGTCTTTCAATCTCGTGGTTTTTCCGCCTCGCATGCTCGGATTGAAGCATCAAAGTACATCCGACCACCCGCGACCATGAGGCCAGCATCGTTGCTTGACGCCTTCAGGGGCCTCAAGATCTCGGCACCAGTCGTCTCGAAGACCTTTACGACAGCCGTCCGACCCCAATTGGCGCGGGCCGTGGTGGCGACACCCACCGCCGTCCACCGCGATGCGCGACCCTTCTCCTCGACGACAACCCGCCCCGGCAGCTGGCTCGAGCCCTCGATCGACAGGACCAAGAAGATGATGAAGGGCAGGCCCCGTGTGGCCACGGGAGGCTCAGTCAAGGGAACCACCGTCATCTGGGGCCAGTACGGCCTGCGAATGAAGGACCACCACCGACGCATCAGCGCGAAGCAGCTCAAGAACGCCGAGGACACCATCAAGACCAGGCTTCGTGGCCAGAAGTACCGTATCTACAAGAGGGTGTGCTGCAACGTCGGAGTCTACGTTTCGGGTAACGAGGTAAGGGAGTTTGCGGCTCTGGAAGGTGCTGGGAGTGTGCTGACTTCTTGGGTAGATTCGTATGGGTAAGGGCAAGGGTTCTTTCGACCATTGGGCCGCTCGCGTGGCCGTCAACCAGGTCGTCTTCGAGATCAAGGGCATGCTCCACGAGGCTGTGGCCAAGGATGCCTTTCGCCTGGCTGGCAACAAGCTTCCCGGTGAGTCTTTCCAGGCCAGCCCAATTGCGCGCGTGTTGCTGACCCTTCTTAGGCCAGTGGGAGTTTGTGCACAAGGGAGAGCCGCCTGTTGTCGGCATCACGAAGCTGAAGGGCGTCACTCTGGAGGAGCTGAAGCGGCCGAGGAAGAAGATTACACCGGAAGCGCTGCTGGAGGAGGCGACGAAGCCCTCCACCGAGGCTTCAACCGGGAGCTCGACGGCCCCGGCCCCCTCTGCTTAGAGAATGCCTGGTCGGATGTAAAACTGTGTCATAGTAGGGCAGGCGGTGGTCGCCGGCCGAAGCATGCTGGAGCCTCAATGTGTAAAGATATGGAGCTTCTTGAAATCACACGTGGCGAGTGTCGGCTGATGTACGAGAATCATTCAGGCTCACAGTAGACAATTGCATCTATGGGCATGGGTCAGACCATGAAAAGGGCCCCTTGTTCCAGTCTACACTGACTGACTGGAGAGCCTTGGGCAAGATGGATCCAGGCATCTCTAGAATGGAACGGAGAGATGGCGAGCTGCACTGCTACCTAAAACTACAGTCTACATATTGAACAAACGAACTTAATAGCAATAAATCCAGAAACTCCAATTGTCTAAACTGGATTTCCGTCATCTTGCCTCAGGTGATGCTACCCGTCCTGAGCTGTACAGGCAGATCCAGTAGCTTCCTGCTCACTGGGCGACGCTCGGGCCAGGCGCTGCACTCGGGCACCAGCCACTTGACCCCTGTCCACTCAACGCGTCCTGACATCTTGTCGCGTCACCCCAGGAAAGGCATCGAGAAAAAGCTGTTCTGCACCGCTACCAACACCACATACCGCATCATACGCAGCCACTGATCAACATGGCCCTTATCGTCGACAAGCACCGCCCAAGGTCCCTTGAGGCCCTCACATACCACACAGAGCTGTCGGACCGTCTCAGCTCCCTCGTAAGTCTTTCACCTTCCCCGCAGGAAGTGTGCCTGCCTGCACCCCTTCGATCCCAATGGCCGCTGCATAGAAGCACACCGTACTGATGCAATCTCCTCCAGGCTCAAAGTGGCGACTTCCCACACCTGCTCGTTTACGGCCCATCAGGAGCCGGCAAAAAGACACGCATCGTAGCTACTCTCCGTGAGCTCTACGGCCCCGGTGTCGAAAAGATCAAGATCGATGCCCGCGTTTTCCAGACGACATCGAACCGGAAGCTCGAGTTCAACATCGTCGCCTCTAACTACCACCTCGAGATCACGCCCTCCGACGTGGGCAACTATGACCGTGTCGTGGTACAGGACCTCCTGAAGGAGGTGGCGCAGACACAACAGGTGGACCAGGCGGCGCGGCAACGGTTCAAGGTCGTTGTCATCAACGAGGCCGACCATCTGACCCGCGATGCTCAAGCTGCCCTGAGACGAACAATGGAGAAGTACTCGCCAAACCTGCGCCTGATTCTGCTGGCCAACTCGACAGCCAACATCATCGCGCCAATTCGCTCGAGAACCCTGCTGGTCCGGGTGGCTGCTCCCAGCTATGAAGAGATCTGCGACGTTCTGGCGAGCAGCGCGGAGAAGGAGGGATGGCCGGTCGCCAAGGGACTTCATGCGAGAATAGCGCAGGAGAGCGGCCGCAACCTGCGGCGGGCGCTGCTCATGTACGAGGCCGTACACGCACAAAAGTGAGTGCCCTCGAGGAGCTGTCGTGTGATGAAGGTGTGCTGACGATGACGTAGCGAGACGGTTACGGACGCCACAAAGATTCCGCCGCCAGACTGGGAGGCTCTCATCGCCCAGATTGCCAAGGAGATCATGGAGGAGCACAGCCCAGCCCGCATTCTGCATGTGCGGGCAAAGCTGTACGACCTGCTCACGCACTGCATCCCAGCCACGACGATTCTCAAGACGCTCACCTTCAAGTTGATCCCCATGTGCGACGACGCGCTCAAGCCCGACGTGATCAAGTGGTCGGCGTTCTTTGAGCACAGGATCCGGATGGGCACCAAGGTCATATTCCACCTGGAGGCATTTGTTGCCAAGTTTATGCGCATCATTGAGGTGGTAAGTTGGATTGCAGTCGATCCTGGAAGCCAGCAGGCCGTTGCTAACCCGTGGCTTTCGCAGTATTTGGACTCGATGATGTGAGAGGATGGCCGCGGAGGGAGACGATGGGAGGGACATATTGGGCGTTTACGGCTGCATCTGGGCGACTACTACAAGCCAGGGATTCTCGGAAATGGAATTGCTGGGCGTCTTGGTAGGGCATTGCGCGAATGAAACGACCTTTGAGTTCTGAAGATGGCGTCGGCTCAGACGTGATGTGTACGGACGACGGCAAGGATGTGGCCATGGGAATGTTACCGAAAGCCGAGCATTGCCTTTGAAGATACGGCGTCGTAGGTCTTGGGGGTGTATGGCTGGCGTCAAGAGTGGTCGACGAGCCACAGCAGCTTCACATGCCACTGGGGGGCAGCTAGGCCAAGCATTACTCGTCACCCACGGCGCCAAGATGCCACAAGGCATAACCAAGCAAATGACATGGATGGACCGATGAGCAGCGGCAGGTAGCCGGGCAGCAGCATGTCACTGCCGGGGACGGCTCCAGGGCGACGGGAGGCCGGAAGAGGTGGGGGCGGAGTAACCGCGGGCACTCGGCCGGGAGGAGGGGAGGGCCGGGCGTGTTACCCATACCCGAGGTGATACACTACAGGGACGAGGCCCAAGGCTTGCTCTTGGGGAGATGTTGGGTTGTTGGTGAGGGTCTGATACCACGGCTATGGCGGTGTTCCGTTCGTCAGGGGGGACGCATCACGGAATCTTATTGTAGAGTCCGGCACCAGCCGAAAGCGGCGGGAGTCGGAGGCCGGCGGGGTGGTTCAGGCGTCCGATCTGTCACGAGGCGGTATGGATGGTTCGACTGAGGGTTAGATGTCAAAGTATGCTAGAGCAGCGTGGCTGACTTGAAGGGGCTTCAAGTTGGAGGCTCGTCTCGAGGATAGCTTCGAGGCATCACGGAGATGGAAGGGCCTTATGGCTCAGCACAGACCAGCCAAGACAAGAAGCCTCGTGGTGACGGCCTGATGAGCACTGCCGTATATATGTATACAGGTGTATTCAAGGAGACCATAGGCTGGTGAACATGGATCTCGGACCAATGATGAATAGATCGCCATCGTGTTTGTCAGAAACAAGGGCCGCAGATGGTCTGTCTGCCCGGTGCAGCAAGCGAGTTGGCCGTTCAAGCGGCAGCGGTGGCACTGGTGGATGAAGCTTGACTGCATGCGGGGAAGGCGCTGGGACGATCGATGCGGGCGGAGGGGGAGGGGAGGGACCCCGGGGGCAAAAAACAGGGGCATTCGGCGAACAAGGATGCCACCTTCTGAGGTCATCCGGGCTGGAGATGACCCTCTTGCCAAGACTGGGAGTGTCCCTAGGGGTGCGCATGTCGTATTGCAGTTGCATTCACAGATATGATAGGTGTCAGAGAGACATCGAGATCTGGTGAACCTTGGGGGAGGAAGGGAAGTGAAGAAAGGGGATGGGAGATGGATGGCTGGACTGTGACTATTTTGGAACCCCAGGCAATGTTCCAGAGCTGGGAGATGGCCGGGAGCTCCGTCATCGGGTATCCGGCAAGGAGACGGATGAATGGTTCAGGCGGCGGTATTGGAAATACAGTAGCACCACGAGGTCAGAAGCTCCTCTGCGCCGGTGGTTGTGCGCTAGGATCGTAGTGAGTACGAAGTCAGCAGTTTCTTTCTACACTACCTGTTTGTGACCAGCCTGTAGGATGTCCAGCCAGATAATCGCAAGCCCCAGATGCGATGTCTCTGCCCCTCTTCCAAAGGGAAATGCAGGGTCCCAGACGAGAGATTTAAAGGCCAGCGTCTCTACCCCCGATGGCCGATTTTGTTGAGAGAGGCAGGGGCCCCGGGAGGGATTCCCCACGCGCGCAATGTCGTGTCGCATGCGTGCCCCAGATGGGAGCGGTTCCCGTAGGAAATGTCGCGACGCGGTTCGCTCTCGGAGGAAAGGAAGTTGAAAAGTGCCCCTCCCCTCCCTCAGGCTTAGCCTGGCCGACGCCGACTCGGGATGACGCTTGGGCGTTGGGCGCCCCGCAGGAGCCGACTGTTGACCCCGGCAACCCTCATTCATCCCGCAGCAGGCTGCACGTCTTTCGACGCGAGCGAGAGGGGTGTACTTGTGCTGCCAATGTACTTCTAGAGGCCGTGCCGATGCTGCGGGTGAACTAGCAGCCTGGGATGTACTTGGGTAGCACCGTGGCATGCAGACACGGCTCGGCCGGGGTGGATGAAGTGCTGATGAGGGTGAGGTTCCAATTGCGGAGGGTCCATGATGACCATCCAGTAGGGTAATACTGGATACAAGTACCTACATCCTAGAAAGTCCCTCGCTCTTCACAAGGCGTGCGCGTGCAGAGTCCTGCGGTCCAGTGCCCGCACACCCGCCCGCCCCCGGCATCATCAACGGACCTTGACCCGGCGGGCGGGCGGTCGGTAGGCAGGGGCACAGCCTAGAGTAGAGTAGGGGGGCGTGTTGGTCGCCATCGCATTTCCATACCATGCCGTGCCGCTCGCCGAGTCCAGTCTTGTGTGAGTGTGACCCAGAGTTAAAAGGACAGCCCTTCCCCGCAACGAGCTCGGCCGCCCTCCTCGCTGATCCCTCTTTTCCTCCTTCATCGCACTTCTCCCAAGCAGTGCTGCCTACTACTCCAACTCCTCGTCATACAGCTTCTCTTCTGCTCCTCCGCGAGACCAAACACACCTACAGCTCGGAGACACAGCACCCCTCGCCTACACACGCTTGCCCACGAGGCACAGCACCGAGAGCGCACGCTTACACCTCTCTCCCCCTCCCACGAAACAACTTCCACACATCCCCCGCAATGGCGCAAAACGAGGAACAAAAGGCCCCGGTGGTGGCCGAGGCGCATCTCGTCGACACGTTCCGTAAGTCCAACAATTGCAAGACGACACGGGAACACCTGGCTAACGGGATTGTGTGCTGCCGACAGACCCTCCTCAGAAGATGCTTGACAGTATGTGAACCCCACCCCATTCCATGGCTCCCGGTCCGTGACCTCAATCGGCGCCGATGCCGCTGTTCCCACGCTTCGTCTTGCCCGTGGAGGCCCTGCCCTGTGAGAGGGACGGAATTGGATCTCGCAGGGTCATATGGCGGGGCAATGCGCACCGCACCAACTGGACGGAAGCTAGCCGACACTCCCTCTGTGAGACCAGCTAGGGGAGCCGAGGACGAAGACGTCGCGTCCAGTATGGCCGTGTCAGTGGTGGACCGGCGCAACACCCTGGTTTTGCCGCGGCTTCTCTCCCTCCTGGCGCCCTTTTCCAGAAAGTGGACGTCGGGTCGTGTGCTGCCAGCGAGCTGGAGAAGAAACGAGCGAGGGGCTGTCGAAATGCGACAACGTGACCGAATTGCAGCAAGCACATTTTACTAACATTTCTCCCCCGCCAGAGCATCCCAGCAAACCCCACCTTGCCAGTGAGTGCTGCCCCTTGCCCCGTGCTTGTGCCTGCTTCGCATTTCTAGCGGGCGGACAGCTGCTTCCCGAGGAAGGAGCTTCCCCAAATCCCATCATTTGAGCCCCCTCCCCTCCATTTGCACCCCCAAGCTACATCTGCATCTGACCCCCCGCATCATCTCATCCTCCCATCGAACCACTCGAGAGCCTCAGAAATGAGCTGACACTTCTCCTCCCTCAGACCTCGAAGAGTACCAGAAGCTCTACAAAGAGTCCATCACCGACCCCGACTCCTTCTGGGGCAAGCAGGCCCGCGACCTCCTCTCCTGGTACACCGACTTCAAGACCGTCCGCTCCGGCTCCCTCGAAGGCGGTGACGTCGCCTGGTTCCTCGAAGGCACCCTCAACGCCTGCTACAACCTCGTCGATCGCCACGCCTTCAAGGACCCCAACCGCGTCGCCATCATCTACGAGGCTGACGAGCCCAACGACGGCCGCAATGTCACCTACTCCGAGCTCCTGCGCCAGGTCTCTCAGGTCGCCTGGACCCTGCAGCAAATGGGTGTCCGCAAGGGAGACACCGTCGCCATCTACCTGCCCATGATTCCCGAGGCCCTCGTCGCCATTCTCGCATGTATCCGTCTTGGCGCCGTTCACTCCGTCGTCTTCGCCGGCTTCTCTGCCGACTCGCTCCGCGACCGCGTCAACGACGCAAACTCAAAGGTCGTCATCACCTCGGACGAGGGCAAGCGCGGCGGCAAGCTCATCGGTACAAAGAAGATTGTCGACGACGCTCTTAAGCAGTGCCCCGGCGTCTCCCACTGCCTCGTCTTCAAGCGCACCGGCGCCGACGTGCCCTTCACCCAGGGCCGCGATTACTGGTGGCACGAGGAGGTCGAGAAGTGGCCTGCCTACTTCCCTCCCGTGCCCGTCAACTCGGAGGACCCTCTCTTCCTCCTCTACACCTCTGGTTCAACTGGAAAGCCCAAGGGTGTCATGCACACCACCGCCGGCTACCTCGTTGGCGCCGCCGCCACCGGAAAGTACGTATTCGACATCCACGACGGCGACCGCTACTTCTGCGGTGGTGACGTCGGTTGGATCACCGGCCACTCCTACGTCGTCTACGCCCCTCTTCTCCTCGGCGTTACCACCGTCGTCTTCGAGGGCACCCCCGCCTACCCCACCTTTTCCCGGTACTGGGAGATCATCGAGAAGCACAAGATCACCCAGTTCTACGTCGCTCCCACCGCCCTGCGTCTGCTCAAGCGCGCCGGCGACCAGCACGTCAAGGGCGACATGAAGCACCTGCGCGTCCTGGGTTCCGTCGGCGAGCCCATCGCCAGCGAAATCTGGAAGTGGTACTTTGAGGTTGTCGGCAAGGAGGAGGCCCACGTTGTTGATGTAAGACCCTCGCCCTCTTTCTCTCTATCCATCAATCTGACTTACACCCTCGCAGACCTACTGGCAGACCGAGACCGGCTCCAACGTCATCGCACCCCTCGCCGGTATCACCCCGACCAAGCCCGGCAGCGCCTCCCTGCCCTTCTTCGGCATCGAGCCCGCCATCATTGACCCCGTCTCTGGCGAGGAGATTCACGGCAACGACGTCGAGGGCGTCCTGGCCTTCAAGCAGCCCTGGCCCAGCATGGCCCGCACCGTCTACGGCTCACACAAGCGCTACATGGAAACTTACCTCAACGTTTACAAGGGTTACTACGTACGTACTACCCCTATCCCCTGCTGAGGTATCATCTAACACCCCCTAGTTCACTGGTGATGGTGCCGGCCGTGACCACGAGGGTTTCTACTGGATCCGCGGCCGCGTCGATGACGTTGTCAACGTCTCCGGCCACCGTCTGTCCACCGCCGAGATCGAGGCCGCCCTGCTCGAGCACCCCGCTGTCGCCGAGGCCGCCGTCGTCGGTGTCTCCGACGAGCTCACCGGCCAGGCGGTCAACGCCTTTGTCGCTCTCAAGAACGGAAACTCCGTCGACGACAACCTGCGCAAGGACTTTATCCTCCAGGTGCGCAGGAGCATCGGTCCCTTTGCCGCCCCCAAGGCCGTCCACATCGTGCCCGACCTGCCCAAGACGAGATCCGGAAAGATCATGCGTCGCATCCTGCGGAAGATCCTCGCCGGCGAGGAGGACCAGCTCGGTGATATCACGACGGTACGCATCGCCCTTTTCTATCTTGTCCCCATCAATCTTGCTGACTCTTGTCTTCTACAGCTGTCCGACCCCAGCGTCGTCGAGAAGATCATCACGATTGTTCACGAGGAGAAGAGGAAGAAGTAGGCGGCATATGCCGACGAAAAAATACTTGGGGGAGGATGGCCCCGGTGCGCGGAGGATAACTGATGGGCGGTACGGCGGGATGTCGCCTACCTGATACCATGGGAATGAAACGCTACCTAGACGGGTGGAGGCGTCATGATCTGGCTCGCGCTGTATTTCGAATTTGCGCACACATATGATATGGGCACCAAATGCCGATTTTTCTCGATTGTCCTCGTCTATGATGCTCCTCTTGAATCTCCGCTATGTACACCAAGATGGGACTGATGAAGGACACATGTCTCGGGGCCTGCTTTTCGGTACTCAGATGATCCTGGCACCCGCGCCGCAAGCTGTTCAACGCTTTGTATCTACTTTGGAATGGAAGACCCCTTCTATTACCCGACTTTATACGATCAAGCCCTCCTCGGACGCCTCGTCTCTCTCCAACTTTTCGAGGCCAGTGGCAAAGGCGCCGTACACCCGCAGCGGCACTGCCACCTCGAAGCTTTCGCACGACAAGTTCTCCACGGCCACAAGGGCGAGGCCGCCGCGCTCATCACGGGATATCTCCTCCAGAAGCGAGTGGACGTTATCGCGCTTCCTCTCATCGCCCTCGCCTGGGGAGACGAGGGGCGCAGCGGCATCGCCATCGTCTTCGTCTTCGGCGGCAGGGGCGTCGTTCCTTGCCTGCTGTTGGGCATCCCGGCGGGGGTCTGGCCCTGGCACGACAAACTCGACACGGACCTTCCACTCGAGGGCCACGCCTGACGTGACGAACTCGGGCGTTCCCGTGATGGGGATGGTGGGTGAGAAGACGAGGCGGCGCGCGTACAGAGCAGCATCTGAGGCGGTGCTGTGAACCTTGCGGGTGACGCGGTGCACGGAGGCATCGGAGCGCAGGGCCAGATGCGGGTCGGCGATGCGCTCGGCGGACTCGAGAGCAAAGTGGACGGCGTAGCAGGGGATATCGGCATTGGAAAAGTCAACGACCATGGTCACGGCCTCGCCGAGGCGGTATGCGGCGCGGCTTAGGGTGACGACGCCCACACGCTGGCCGTTGCGGGCGATTTCAAAGCGGTTCGGGCTCTGACCGCCCTCGGAGGCGTACGTGCTCCTGAGCACGGCGAGGTTGATGGCGTCCTTGGCCGTCGTGGCCTCCTCGATCGCTGATGGCCTGCGCGAGCTGGGGCCCGCTGTGGGCGAGAGCAGGCCCGCATGGCTGCCCTGTCTCCTGTTGTTCAGGAGCTCGTCTGCATAGATCAAAAACTCGTTAAGTGTTGACTCTGACTGACGTGGCTTTGGTTTGTCACGCGCTTCCGGTGTGGACGGCTTGTCCAGGGCCTTGATTGTCGCCTGATCGCGGAGGATAATGTAGGGATTCATGAGATCGTAGCCCAAGATCTCGCCGTAGCTGTTGACGCTGCCGAGGACCCGGAAGGGGATCTCGACGGTGCGCACCTGCTGTTCCCGGTTTCCGCCAGCTCGCTGCGTCCCGATGACAAGGCTGTAGGAGATCTTGACAGCCTTGCCACGATGGGAGGGCGGAAGACCGCGGGGCAGCTGGAAACTGTATTCGTAGGACTTGCTCTCGCCTGGAGCAAGGTTGAGATCGACAAAGAGAATAGATTGGGGCGTCGAGAGGAGCGGGATGGATTTGGAGCTCGCAATGCCGCGCATGTCCTTGATGCTGCTGAGCTCGCCCGTGCCCAGCAACTCTCCCAGAGAGTTGCCGAAGCTTCCCCAGCCAAAGCTGCGAAGCAGACCGCTGTCCCGTTTGGACGTGTCGACGCCAATAACGCCGCCGCCCTGGCCTCCGACGGCTGCTTTCCTCTTGACTTGTTCAAAAGGATTGAGGTTGATAAGTGACCCGTCAAGGACAAAAGAGCCCTGGACTTGAGCGTAGGCCATCATGATGCTTTCGGGCACCTTGACCTGGTTATTCGGGTTCATATTGGAGCTTCTTCTGAAATGCGGCGGCCTTGGTTGGCCTCTCAGAGGATGCTGGGCCGTCGGGTAGTCCGAGGCTAATGTTTCAGAGGAGTGATTGCTCATATTATAGAATTCGCCGCTGCTTCTAGGCGTGCCTGTGCCCATGCTAGTCGTGGAGAGGATGCGCATGGCCGGCACAAAGGGCTCCTGGGAGCCCCCAGGACCCATATTCCGAGGCAGCGCTGAAGGAGGCTCGGCTTTGGGACTGAGGAGGTGATCGTCTCGAATTGTGGCCGGGCTGCTCTGAGCTTCGGAGAGGGGCGAGGGCGACATGGGGAACTTGAATTCGGGCATCAAGCTAGAGGGAGACCGTTTGGCGGCCACGCGAGAGGGGCCGCCAATCATCGGGGTATTCGGGGCTGTAGATGAGCCAGAGGAGCGAGGGAAACGATCGGAGATTTGTGATGAGTTGAAATTGGGCGAGCTGAATTGCCTCGGCGATGCTTTCCTGGTGTCAGCGAGCTTCCCACGACGCGACGACGGACGGAGGAGGAGACCTACCTGTGTGTGGCCCAGAGATGCCCAGCCCGGCTCGCGGGCTGATCTGCAAGCTCGACGCTCTCCCATGTCCTCGACCGGGTCTTTGTGGGCGCACATTGCCAGCAGGACTGAGCGCGTCATCTCCTGTTGCGCTGGCGGCGCCGACGGTCACAATGGAGATACTGCGCCGATGGCTGTGACCGCGGTTGTCGCTCGACTTGGGCGGATGCGGCGGTAGTTGGGGCCATTGCGCAGAGCCTGAGCGACCGCGAGAGAAGGCAGCGGGCGCACTCAGGGAGAGCGAGGGACGGTGGCCGCGCGAAGGACCCAAGGCGGCGAACGTGGTTGGCGGCGTGAGGCCGACGGACGGCTTGACGCGCTGGAGGGTCTTCCTGTCCGAAGCGCCCCCTTTGCCGGCCGCAGCTCTCTGGCTGGCATCTGGGGCGATGTTCTTAAAGGTGATTGTGCACTTGATCTCCTCGCCTGCGAAGACGGTCTGCTCGTCCCACCGGATGAAGACGCGGACGTTGCTCGAGGAGGAGGAGGCGGCCGAGGTCATGGTGGCGCGGGCCGTCGGTGGCTCGGAGGGGCCGTGCAGGTATGGGCGAGTCTGCGGTGTCAGCTACGAGGCCGTCACATGTCCCTCTGTGGTCATTGTCGCGCAGAGTGGTTCGATTGATGGATGGGCATGGGAGGAGGGGTGGTGTTCAAAGGAGGTTCAAGTTGAGCGATCGTCATGGCAGCCGCCCGCTGGTGACATTGGGGGGAGGATGGACAGAGTTAGGGTGCGGGGCCCACTGTAGGACCGGGGCGCTGACCCATTCTCGGAGTCCCGAGGCAGGTACGACGGCACCATTACCCGATCCGACGACCTGTTCGTACCCTCAGCACTTTGCCTGGCCTTTCATCTTGGCCTGCCGCTGATGACATGTCCATGGCAGCTATGGTTTGACTGTCACTATCATAAAGTCGATCTGCATAGACCATGAACGGAGTCGGCTCGGGAGATGAGGTGGTTGGCCAGGGGTCAACTGAAGCAGACAAAGAAGCCAGCCATCGTGTCGCTGGCTGAACTCTCATGTGGAGTCTTCAAACGAAGAGTTCATCAACGACATGTCTCCGATCCAGAGGAATGAATAATTATGTGTGAAGCTTTGTATGCACTGATGAAGACGCCAAGACGTGGCAGATATCGCTTCTCACCTGTCGACACCGTTAATACAGTGTGTATCCTTCCAGCGCCATGACCCAATGCAGCCCCAGAAGCAATAGATAGCAAGATGTGTGTACGTATAAAAAGGAAAAAAGGCAAGATCATGCCTTGTACAGAAGATCCAGGAATCCGCTGACCAGGTCGACGACGACGCTCTTGTTGGGCAGCGAGCCGGCGACGCCGTACAGGGCGGCCGAGTCGCCAACGGCCTTGCCCCTTGCAGTCTTTCCAGAGGCGATGCGGGCCCTCTCCTTCTCGCGCTCCTCCTCGACGACAGTCTCGAGGTCGGAAACGAGCTTCTCCCAGACCTTGACAATGGGCATGGTGACGGCGACGTGGATTCCCGGAGGATCCTGGAGGGAGTTGAGATGCCAGCCCTTGGCGCCCATGGCGTCGGCAATGTCGTAAATGTTGAGGCTGTTGGCGGTGAAGGCGACGACTGAGACGAGAGGCTTGCCGATAATCTCGAGCTCGTTGCTCAGAGTGGGAATCTCACGGATCTTGTCCGTGATCTTCTTGGTGGTGCCGACAATCTTGACGCAGGCGTCGGTGTAGCCCGTCTCGCCGACGTTGACCAGACTGGCCCAGCAGCCAGCGATGAGGGCGCCGGGTCGCGAGCCAGCCATGCCGGGAGAGCCGTAGACACCACCAGCCCAGTCGGGTGACACGTAGTACTGGTACTTGCGCAGCTGCTGAGTGCGGTAGAGGACGGTAGAGTTGCCCTTGGGGGCGAAACCGTACTTGTGCGTGTCGCAGCTGATGCTGGTGACGCCCTTGAGGCGGAAGTCGAAGGGCACCGTCTCGAAGCCGGCCTTCTCGAGGAAGGGCACGAGGAAGGAGCCGAGGCAGCAGTCGACGTGCAGGCAGAGCTTTTTGCGCACGGCGATCTTGGAGAGACCGGCAATGTCGTCGATGATGCCGTGGGGGAAGTTGGGTGCCGAGCCAACGATCATGATGGTGTTGCTGTTGACGAGGCGCGACACGGCGTTGACGTTGACCTGGTAGTTGGGGGCCGGGCAGTCGACGAGGTGGATCTTGATCTTGAAGTAGTCGCCGGCCTTGCGGAATGCAGTGTGAGCGGTGGACGGCAGGATCCTGGAGGGTAGCGGGTCAGTTGTGGTCTTGGAGGCGAGCTTTGGTGATAGGCACTTACATCTCGGGCTCTGTGATCCCCTTCTCGGCATAGCCCCTCTGGCGCGCGCTGAGGCAGGCCATGAGGATGCTGTCAGTGCCGCCGCTAGTGCAAGCACCAGCAGCACCCTGGGGCGCGTTGAAGAGAGACAGCACCATGGCGACGACCTCGGCCTCCATCTTCCTGACACCAGGGAATACATCCGGGTGGATGGGGTTGGCGACGGTGAACTTGCCAAAGGCCTCGGTCTGGAGCTTCAGGAGCTCGCCCTCACCGTGATAGACGGCACCCGAGACAAAACCGTCCTCCCAGCGGGTGTGGTCCATGTTGGCGAGGGTGTCGAGCTCCTGGCGCACGGCCTCGTCGGACAGGCCTTCCTTTGGCAGGGTGACGTATCGGACCAAGCCCGCGGGCACCATTTTGGTCTCGAGCTTGGCGAGAGACTCGTTGACCTGCTTCTGGACCTGGCCGCGAACGCCAGGCGCGCGAAGGAAGTAGCCATAGAGGACGCGTCGGATGTCAATGTAGAGCTCGACGATGGAGCCGATGATGCCGCGGCCCTTGAGCTTCCAGAATGTCTTGCGGGTCCATCGGAGCACGAAGAAGAAGAAGACGATGTTGCGGAGACTGCCGAGGGGGGCAATGGTCAGCGGGATAGCTTTCAGAAATTGGTAACGTCGGCAACTTGCAGGTCAAGGTTGAGGACCAAGAAGGGGTTGGTCTTTCGGGACTTCTTGACGTGGTTGAAGCTCTCCCGCAAACTCACGGGCATCCGAGAGCTGCCGGGCATAATGACCACTGGTGCCAAGGGGCAAGACCAGGCCGGGAAAGATGGGGATGGATGCAAGCTAGCACAGGCGAACGAACAGAGGCACGGTTCGGCGGAGGTGCCAATGGGATTATCGCGAGTCCACTCTTGGTGGATGGAAAAAGCTGGGGTTTGTTGAAGGGGGGGACCGCGGGGTTGAAGTACTCGTCGAGAGCTCCCCGATTCAGAACCGTAGAATGACGAGACCCCGAGGAACATGGCCAAAAAATTGGTGGGGCATCGCCATTACTTGATTATTTTGGCCCCTGTCCCGGCTCCCCTTCCCGAACATCACATGCGCCTGGTGCCGCGCTAGCACCACTGGCCGGGGCATTTGCCAGGGATCGTGCACCTCCAATTCTGGGGCGCGATTGGCCGCCCCTCGGACTCCACCTGCCCATTTCAACCCTTCAGGAGGGCCTGGCGGGCGGGCAGATGCAGTGTGAGTGCAAGCTTCCAAAACCCACCCTCAACTTTTGGTGATATCGCTTCCTCCATCAGGACGACGTATCGCTGCATGACCCTCGCTTCCTTGCTTGCCCGCCTTGCCGCGGTGTACAAATCCAGAATGGCCAGATAGCATCACGCAGGACCCCGCCCGGAGCACCACTCACACCAGCCAGGCCTTGGAATCAAAGCGGAGCTCTCCCCGTAGTCGGTCCTGATAGCAATCAAGTGGTGCAGCGTGCAAGCGGATGGCGCGGAGCTCCTCGATGGAGTTCCTCCGTCCCCAGTCCTCGGGCCCCGCGGACACACGTTGATGCACTGCATTACGACCATGTTTCCTTTCAGGGCAGTGTGGTTTGCCACCTTGTCATGTCGTCGTCGATTTGACCTTGGTGGTGTGCATGAAGCATGCTGAGTAAGATGATACCTCGGCAGATAGTCCACCCATGCATGGAGATCTGTTGGGCGACGAAGAGGCGAACACTGCTCACGCCACTACCAAACAAGTATGCTTTCGAACTGTATATCATTTCATTCGACACTCATCCTACAGACAATTGGCTCCAAAGTAGAATCCGAACAACGCCCCCGGCATGGCCTGCCAGCGCCAAAACACCAGGCCAGCCGTTGCTTTCAGAAGCCCTCAAACCAGCCAAGGTCAAGCCTCGCCAAATGACTTCTTCCACTGCGCCCTGTAACCCTCCAGCTCGTGCTCGCACGTACGCTGCCCCTCTCCGTTCTTCAGGCACCCCGCCGCCCGCACCACAAAGTCGCCCGTCTTGAACACCTGCTTGCCCTTCTCAGCCGTGTTGTACGCGTTGATGATGTTCTGGGGCACAATGGCCAGCTTGGACAGGACCGTCGGGTGCCACTGCACGATATGTTCCTGATCTCCCCGTCAGCATACTCTTCCAAACAAGAACTCCCCCAGGATCGACTTACAAGAGCATGATTCTCAGCCTTTTGAAAGTTGTAGGACCGGTACAGCGGGTCGAACCACGATTCCAGGAGGTACTGCGCCCACTCGCCATTGCGCACGACGAAGCTCCCCACCGAGAGGCCCTCGCGGTCCTGCGTCAGCACCAGGTCGACGTCCTTGCCCTTGAGATGTGTGAACGTCTTGATGATGCTGTCTGGTGGCACTACCGACTGGTCGCGGAGCATGAGCTCCTCCAGCCGCGCGGCGTCCATGACGTGCTCCTCCAGCGAGATGGACGGCTCCATGATGTATGCGTCTTGGTCGAGGAACCACATGTAGTGGCAGTCGGGGAACTTGGACATAGCATGTCGCAGTGCCAGCACCTTATTCCAGGACACGGGCGATCCCTTCAGGTCGTAGTCGCCGGCCTCGACTAACATTGTCTCGTAGCCTGTAACAGCCTGTCAGCCCACCTGCCGCTCTGCGCACACCAGGAGGGATATCACCTACCATGTTTTGCGGCATATAGCTTCCTGTTCTCCTTGATGCTCTCTGTGTGCGCCTGTCCGTATGCCGAGGAATCCAATGTTGTCACCAGCAGCACCTTAGGGTTCCCGGAAGGCTGTCGCTTCGATGACCCATGTCCGGAGAAGATCTTGGAGGCGATCCACAGACCACCAATGACTATGAGCGCGAAAACTGCTATCGTCTTGACTCTGCTTCTTCGCAGGTGTGGAAGTTTCGATGCTCGGGGCTTGAAGGGCGGTGGATTCGACGTCTTGCGAGGGGGGTATGCGAAAGACATTGCGGAGACGAGCCACAGGCTGCTGCAGGCGGCGTCCTTTCTACAGATTGTATGCGATCTTGATACTGCCTTGGGCGACGCAGTTCGTTCGGCGGTGCGGCGAGGGCTTCGATTCGCGATTCGCGATTCGGAGCGTCTGGGTCAGGTCGAGCTTGGAGCGGTGTGTCGGCGGAGGTGTCAACCCCGTTCGGTGTGCTAGGGTTTCGCACGCATGAGGCAAGTCGGAAGGCGCCTTTTCGTCAATTGGACTGGGGGTAGGGCCTTGCGGAGGCCGTTCGTCGGTGCTGTGTGGAAGTTGAACCTCTAGCCTGACCGGCCTTCTGAACGACGTCGCAACACCAGAGGTGGGGCAAGCGAGGTTCGTGGTCGGCGCGCAAGCACCACCAAGACGGCCGTCCAACACGAAGACCCGACTCCACAACGATCGCCTAAGAACATCACAATCTTCAGGGAATCGCGAGAACGACTCAAAAGCATAGTATTGATTCATGTATATTAACACAATATAACAAGTAGATGGAAATGTATCAGCTGACGCCGACGACAACGGTAAACTCGGCCGGGTGGCCAGCGATGTCGCGATGAGCGATGGTCCAAACAAGTCCGAAGACTCGAGGGACCTTTCAAGCATGATGTCGTTTGCCAGCCCAAATTGGATCCGAACCAAAACGGTCGTTTCCACGGACGAAGCAGAGACTCAATATCTGCACACAGACTAGTTGACTCGATATGGAAGAAAAACTTCGAGGCAACTTAAGAGTGTGCAAGGAGAGAGGGGAAGGGTGTAAACTGGAAACAGGTTAATAATTTGGAACGAGTTCTTCAAGCAATGCACGACCTGGGGTCGGATCCATCGCCACTGCTGGGATCAGTCGTCATCTTCATCCTCGCCGCCGACGTCCAACACGGTATCGCCTGCCATCTTGAGAATCCTCTTGCTGAAGAACCCGACGGCCTTCCAGACAGAGATGACGAACGATATGGCACCCACGACAACGAGGGCCCAGCTGATGTTCTCTGCGCGATTGCGGTTGCCGCCGCGCCGTCCCCTGCCGCCCATGATGCCGCTGGAGCGAACCCACCAATGCCACGGGGTCATACCGACGAGGTATTTGGCGAAGCCCACGACGCCAAGAGACATGAAGCCGTTGAAGAAGTGCTCGGCCCAGGTGCCGTCTTCCCGGCGGACACGGACAGGTTGAGGCCAGCCCGCGCTCCCGCCGTCCTCGAGCAAGTCCGCAATGGTGCCTACCGGGTCATCCCACAGGCTGAAGATGGGTTCGGCAATGAACCCAAGAAGGAAGATTGCAAACATGAAGATGATGGCGGTGAGGATCATCTGCATAAAACCGCTCTGCAGCTGGCGAGCCCAGGTCAGTCGACCTATGCGATAGTTGTATTTGCATGTCGGGCAGGTGAAGAAATTGGTGTTGACCCCGCCGGCCTTCCTCCACGCGTCGAGGCAGCCCTCGTGGACATATCGCTGCGATCCCTTGCACTTGCATGGCGAGACGAGGCGGCCCAGTTCTGGTTCGTCGGGGGAGATGTAGACAGGCTTGGAGCCTTCGCCCATGAAGCCACCGAGCACGCCGGTTGTTGGGTTCAGGAATTGAGGCTGCACCGTCTCGAGACAGATGCGACAGGTGCGCTCGCGGTAGCGACGCCTCTGGTTGGCAGCGGGACCTTCCGGTGCATCTTGTGTAGTCTGTTCTTGGTCTTGCGCGCCCTGTGTGTCTTGCTGTTGCGGTTGCGGTTGCGGGGAAGTAGGAGTAGGAGTAGGAGGAGTGGGATCGGAGGGCTCGGCCTCGTCCGATGCTGCTGCAAAAGGATGTCGGGAGGTAGCTTCTCGCTTTGGGCGGACAGACGGGATGGGCAGATCATCCCAGGACCAGGATGTGGTTGATGAGTCCATGGTGAACCCTAGAGCATTGGGTAACAGACATGCTCCGAGGATGGTCGAGTGGCCAGAAGAAATAGCCGACGACCCTTCGAGGACAGCAATGCCAAAGTGTGGAGGAAGGACAGAGGCTGTGTTCTGCCAAACTCCGCGCAGAGCTCTTTTACCACGGTAGTGGGGCAAGACAGCTTTCCCCACATCCGTCCTCAACAGCATGGGCAGGCATTACACCGCCTTCCATTCCTGACTAAACACCAGAATCCAGCTCATTCAGCCGTCGACCCTCGACTCTCCTTCTCCTCCGACATCTGTCATGACCCGAAACAATGCTATAGTCTCCATGCCAGACACAAAGGTCCTCGTGGAACTTCCTTAGAGGGACGACGTAGCGCCAAGAGTGACCGATATCGAATGCAGCTACCCCAGCTCTCCGATAAACTCCGCCCGCCAAGGCTGCAGCTCAAGTCCGCCCAAGAGGCCACGCATGCTATTTCCGCCTCGACCGGGAGCATACACACTGTTGACCTTCTTTCTGGGTCACGAGAACGCTTAGTGTCATACTCGTCTACATGTAGGCTACAAGTTTTACATATCCAAAAGCAAAGCTACCAGCGGCCCTCCCACGACAACAACTCCCACCCCGTGGGCGAACGATGTTCTTGATGAAAGACTTACATCGAGACACACAACCAGCCAGTGCAAACGCTGTTGAAGCGCCGCAGCTTTCTCCATCTGCGAGAGCATGAACCGCAAGCACAAGAAAACCCAAGTGAAACCAACGCCGTAAGGACCACGCTGCCCCTTCCCCCTCCTGTCCTGCATGAAATTCATTCCTAGTCTCTTCTCCGTCTCTCCCCTCTATCATCTGAATGTCGCCGCGACCTCGGCGGCCGCTCAGGGCTCGAGTCAATTTCTCTACTATGCCTACAGGCGGCTTGGAAGTAGTCCTCGTACGTTGGGTTGTCATTCCTGCGTGAACGACGACGGGAGTCCCGCGGGGTTGTTGTGGCACTGGTCATGGAGCGGCCAATGTTGGGCGAGCTGACGGCATTCCTGTTGTCGGGGACGGGGGTTCGTGTCCTGATGCGGCTATCAAAAGGGTATGAGCGACTCATGGAAGTGGTGCGGATGTCCGTGTTGGACCGCGGCACGCTGTACCGGCTTACTCTGCTGTCGGCCTGGTAGGTGTAGGGGCCTGGACGAGAGGAGAATCCCTGGTTGTACCTGCTCTCGCGCGAGGGCCGGCTGGTAACGTATGCTTCTTCGCCATCCCTGAGCACGTAGTCGATGGCCTTGCCTAACTCGGCTCTGGTCTTGCGATCGCTGGTTGCCGGGAAGCAGTGGCGAGGAAGCGTGGTTGGAAGGGTGAGGAGTTCTCCGTCAGGACCGTCAGGTATGGTCAGGGGCGACAGGTCAGCAACCATCTTGTTGAGGCGGTGATGCTCTTGATCCGGATATGCAAGGATGTTGGCCGCTATCCAGGTCGCCCAGCCGTCGACAGTGAGTCCTGGAACGTTGGGCCGGGATCGTGGTGACTCCTGGACCAAGTGATGTCGACACTCCATGTCGCGGTACAGTGCTCCGATATCAGACAGACACGACTGATCAAAGATTGCTGCATCATGTTAGGCCACTACCATATGGATCAACACCCCCAAGAAAATCCTAACATACCATGATAGTGCCAAACCTCGTCATTTCCGAGGGTGTACTTGGTGTACATGCCTCGCATAGCCTTTGGTGTCACAACGACATCGCCTGCCGACCCAAAACGACTGATCTGATCAAGTCAGCCCTCCCCTCACGACACAGGTAAGACAAAACCCCGGACGGGAATAAGGACAAGTGCAACGTACGACAAGTGCCGCCAGACCTCGCAGCACGTGGCCAAGTCTGGGCGTCGAATACCCCTCATCGAACAATATACCCCAGCCTTGCTGCTGCTGCTGGGGAGCCGCATTTGGCGCACCCTGGTGCTCTGACGAAAGGGGCCGAGGACCTGTTGGCCTCGCCTGGCTGTGGATTACCGGCGGTCCCCTATCTCTGAACCTAACCTTGGGGCGATCAGAGGGACTAAGAGGAGACGGCATGTCGGCAGCGGACATGCTCGGGCTCAAGCACAAAGGTGATGTTGCTGTTGGTGACGTGTTGATCGAAAGGGAAGCTGTGTTGGGAGGGAAGATGCTGCTGAGAGCGGCCGGAGTAATGCGAGAGACAGTGGAATGAAAGGCCGGGGACGGTGGTAGTTGAAGGCCGTTGTTCTGGCTTTTCATAGCAGAGCCTCCTGGTGCGCGGCATGTCAGCCCTGGGGAGTTTCGACTCACGCCACGCTCCGCCTCTGGCCATGTGACGGCTGTGGTGTTTTCGTACGAGGGGACATATGAGAGAGAAAGCCCGAGGGCTTGACTTTGCTTACCTACTTGTCTGTCTCTGGAGTCGTCGTCCGTTCGCGCCTCAGGGATGACACGGGTGCTGGCGTCATCGTCCCGAAGAAAAGGGTGTTCGGCCTGATGTGATGATGCCCGCCGGGCAAGCGGAGCCGAAATGTTGGATCTGTACGATGGGGACCGGGATGCGGCCCTGGAGATGGCGGAAGAGTGCCGGCGTGGAGGCAAGTTGTCCTCCCTCTCGTCCGGCGTATCGGACTCGAAAGACGTCACCGAGGTGGCCGGTGTGGCCAGCGCGGCCAGCGTGGCGGGGGACAAGAGGTCCTTGGCACACGGAGTTTCCTGATTCTCCTCCTCCCCCTCGTCGACGGTGTCTTCCACCGAGGGGGGCTGCCAGGTCATGGTGGTCGTCAGTCTCGGCGGGCAGAGGCGGGCTGAGGTTGGGGGCGGTGCCATGGCGGCTGCTGCCATGTTGACCGAGTGTTGGACAAGAGTGGGATTGGACTTCCGAAAGTGAAGGCAATGTGCAACTGACGGAAAAAAAAGTGAAGCTGCCGAAATGCAACGTGACCAAAAAAAGGACTCAGTCAGGGGAACGTGATGATGCGGTCAAGAAAAGGGGGGAGGGAGGGGCGGGGGACGTTGATGCCTCAAGAAGTTGAGATGGGGCGACTTATAAGAGCTCGGATGGGTTGACTGGGCCGGGTCACGTCGAAGAGTGTCTGTAACGCAAACGGACTCAAGCTGGGCAGGCCTGTGTTACCCATGGGCACATCGAGAGAGAGCCGGCGCGGTCATCGAACATATGGAGGGGGTGGCCGTGCTGCTACGCTGCTGTGGTATCCCGGGCTGCATTTACATGCATGCATGCCGAGCATGAGGGTGAGGATGGACAGCTCAGAGGTAGCCATGTTGCGGCTACATTGGGAAAAAAGGCAGGGATGAAGGAGAGATAAGCATGTCATCGGTACAGTCTACATAAAAAGCCGAAGGGGGCCCAAACGTGGTGACCGACGAGGGCCACACTTGCATGAAGAAAAGGGCATGGTTCAATCAGGGCCGGGCAATCTGGGATACACAACCTTCTTCCGCATGGTATAAGCTGGGGCCCAGGGAAGGCAGAAGCCAGCACTTGCATGCCCATGCCCACCCCCATTCGCAAGGGCGGCCGGGCGAAGAGGGTGGTGCCTTAGCCTGGTCGCCTCGTTGCCTTTTCCTCTTGGAACCTGTGCCACTCGCGGACCAGGCTTCAGATCTTCCGGGCCCAGCCCTCCTGTCGCCAGAGAGTCAGACCGCCGACTCTTCTGGTGCACGCTCTGCATGTACCCGCGAGCTCGGCTTCCTCGGTCGGGACATTCCTGACAGGGGCAAACCCGGTGGCTTCTGGATGCCTTCGCGGTTGTCGCCTATTCCGCGCAAAGCCGTGGAGGAGGAGACAAGCAGATGCAGATGGGCTCCCGGGGTGCAGTCAGCCGACAGGACGAGGAAAGTAGGCGGTGAAGGGCGAGAGGGGAGGACAAAGGCATGATACCGTCTAGGAGGGACTTTTTACAATCATCTTGGTGGTCGTCGTTCGAGCTGCCCAAGTGCGCCGCCAGATGCAAGTCCAGTCTTCGCAGACTGTGGCTGTAGGCACCGGCAGCGCAGCCTGCAAGCCAGCCACGATCAGCCTTGGACTAGCGACGCCACGGTCTGCCAGGGTGTGTGAGTGGCCTCATGGATTCAAGAGCGGCAGGCTGCTGTGACAATGAAGGAGCATGTCGATCTTGAGGCAAGCATCCAGCTCGTGCTGTCGTCTGATGACTTGCCTGGAGAAAATATGTCCAGAGGGAATCTCCAGCCGATCTTGCGAGGCAGCGAAGCTTGGAGAAAAAAGAGACAACAACGACTTTCAGCGAAGAGAGCGATCAGTTTCAGCGACGGGACCGTCGGTCGAGGGAATAGGTCCTCGTGCGACCTCTGTGCTATGCGATGGAGCCACGCGCGGGGAGGGGATGATTGAGCATGCCGTCCGAACGCCCCCCTGCTGCGAGCGAGCAAACATTTCGCGTCTCGGTCTCTCTCAGCCATTGCATGGGAGGAGGTCTGTCGACAAGTGAGGCTTCCCGTGTCGCCGCCGAGCACTGCCACCTTTGTCCAACAGGACCTGCATGCGAGGAAATGAACCGGCGCCAGGGGTTCCACGTCGCACTTCGAACGGGCTCAAAGGGAAAGAAGAAAAATGCTCCGAGAGGGATATTCCTTCTTGTGGTCGATGAGGAGAAGAGGGCTCCCGGGCAGGTGGGCTGCAGGTGTGTTACGCAGATGATGCGGGATGGGTCGCGCGGTCTTGTGTGGGAAAACATGCGAGGGGTGGGAAGTGTTGAGCATCACCGATTGTTTCGCGATTTTGTGTTTGCGAGCTGGCGGAAATGAGTCGACGCGTCGAGGGAAATTCCCTTGTGGTCGGTCGTCGGTGGGAGATGTGAAGCGTTCTCGGAGACGAAGAGGTCGCGCAAGGTCAAGTTTGTTCTGCACTTGCAGTCGCCGAGTGACGTGTTTCGCCAGGCACAGGCGGGCAGGTAGACAGGCCTCTGGGAGACGGGAAATCATCTGACCTGGGTCCGTCCCTCGCACGCGTCCCATCACCGCCTCGGCATGTGTCCCAAGGACCTCTCCCTATAGGGCCGGGGAAGTCTCCCGGGTTGCCTTTTCTGCCCTGCCATCCTCGCCTCGGGACACCTCTCGGTTTGCCGACCAGGCACACATCTCTCGATCTCCCGGACCGGCATGGCCTCTCTCGACCAACCCCGTCGCCACGACAACCTGCTGCCCGATGTCTCTCCTTCCGAGAGGCAGAGAAACAGGAGGCGATGTTTGACGAAAAAGAGGTGCCCGTCATCGAGCATCCGAGTCCCAATGGGGAAAAAAACGCATCAGCCTTCTTCCACATTCGCCACTCGGCGCGCTGACCTGGCCGTCTCTCGGGTGACAAGGTGACTTCCATGGGCACCCTTTGAACGGCGCGCGTCCGATGTGGCTGGCGCCATGCGCCGAGAACCAGGCCCGCATCGGCCCATCGCCCATTGAACTGCTCCGGGCTGCATCGCGGATCGTCTCCGGCGCGTCCGCCATGCGGCAACGCTCGGATGAAGGACGGGAACCCCCGCGATGCCTGCCGAGGCGGCACCACGGGTCGTGGAGGAGGGGCGGGTGTCGTCTGATCGGGTTGAGGCGAATGCGGCCGAAGAATCAAGTGATGAGCCCGATGATCGACAGTTTCTACGTGCTACTTGGACATGATTAGTGGATAGAACGCCAAAAAGGCGCCTACTGGGTGAGAGAGCCCTGACGAACGGAGAGAGGTCGTGGCCGGCAGAGGAGTCGACGGAATCTGGCGGCCATGTGCCCCTACGAGCGGACGTTAACACCCGAGCAGCCATCATTTTACCGGAGCCAGAAGTCATTTCGGACGGTCTCGGGCATCCTCATGCATTGGCACATCATGTTGGTACTCGTCAAAATGTTGGACCTGGTACATAGTTCAGTTGGGAGAGAGAATCACCAAAACCATTTCGCACAGAAGGCACCTCATCTGTGGCTGAGTCAGCAGTACCAACTGCACCCTGTCCATTTAGGCTTAGCGCTGCTCACCGCCGCTGGACGTCGCCGTCGCTACTCCAACTGAAAACATCACGACCTCAGCGCGTAACCCACATCACCAGCAATATAGGGGTCCTGGTAACATCTTTCCTTCATCTGGCTGTAGTGAGCTTATTCCTATGCTATTTCTCGCGCAACGCACCCGAACATTACACAGCCCGTCTCTCACTTGACTATCAAATAGCCCAACCCAGAAGCACAAATGAAATCCACCTCAGCAACACTTCGGTTGAAGATGTGAGCCTTCGCCAATCCGCGCAAACCGAGACCTCCTACCCCCGCGCCCGCCGTCTCCTATGATGACTCACAAGGAGTACACGTCACTCCTAACAAAAGAAAGTCTTCGGTCGCATCAGGGCCTGTTGCATGGAAACCCCAACCACAGGTTGCCCTTTTGCAGGCCTCTCTTGACCCAGTTGTTCATGGCCTCGTCGGCGTTGCACATGGGGATGTTGACCAGACCGGGAAGAATGGCAAACTCGTCATCTTTGAGGGCCTCGTCTTTGACGACGTCCCAGATGCCACCGTCGGCGCCGTCGGGGAACTTGTCGAGGTTCCTATTGCCGTTTTGGTGATGTCTGGCGATGATACTGTGCCCAATTTCTGTGGTCAGCGACTTCCATCTCGGGTCATTCATCAGACGCAAGCGGGGTGGTTGGGGCGTGCTTACCTCTTTGCAATATCATTGCGGGTGATGCCGCCCCATTTCCCCCAGTCGGGGCCCGTCTGGTCCTTTTTATCCCCGTCGTCTTCCTTCCATGAGGTGCCCATGCTTTCGATGCCCGGCAGCAGATGGAACGAATTCCACTCGCATATGCCTGCAGCGTCGGGTCGGGTCGACCCCATGCACCGCCTCGCGCTCGTAGACCATGGCACTGACAGGAGAAAGTACTGATCGCCGTCTATGCACACCTGGGAATTGTCGTTGTCCTCGGGCAGGACGAAGGTGTAGTCGCCGGAGCCGACCGTGTCACAGGGCAGGCCCGTCCAGACGAGAACAGGCGAGTGCTCGCGCAGGGACCAGGCAAAGGGGATGAGGCCGGCGTAGAAGATCTTGGCCATCCTCGCCTCGAGTTTTTGTTTATCCGGGAGCTCGAGGCTGAGGAACTTCCCCTCGTTGATGAGGCTGTGGAGGGTTCCGCGGGTGTCCTTGTCGCCGCTGAAGAGGGAGGCTTGCATGACGGTGACGAGATGCTTCCAACTCTTGACAATGTGCCCGAGCTGGGTCGAAAGATCACTCCCAGCATCTAGCTTCAATCCCGAATCGCTGTTGGGGGTTTCAGTATGGAGGGACACATGTCGGGAAAGGGGGAGGGGTGTTCTTGTGCTCACTTGTTTTCGAGAGCTGACTTGGCCTGTCCGATACCAAAGTCCACGACACCCATGACCGTACCTTCGAGCGTCTCGGCCGACTTTTCGTGATTTTTGAAAAAATCGCTCGCGGCAAAGACTGGAGGGGGGTGACCATTGTTAGCTTAACGTTGGGCAAATAGACCAGCAAACATGAAGCAGTGAATAAGAAAAGGGGGTGGGGGCTTGACGCTTGACACTTCACAGTGTTGACGCTGGCGGTGGGTACATTACCTTTGGAGAAGACCGGCCCGGCGGCCAGGCCAATACCCAGTGAGATGAACGAGAAGACAAACTCGAGCGTCTTGTCCTCCTCCTTTGGGGGCGCGAAGACGGTGGCGAAGGCGCCCATATAGTTGGTGACATGCCCGTTGGCATCATTGATGGCATTATAAATCGCGACGAGAGTCTGTATGAGATGTGAGCTGTTGTATGGTCGGTGGCAAAGGCTGGAGATGAGATAAGACCCCTAAAATAGAAAGGGGCAAACGTACGTCGGCAACGGCTGCAAAGGAGCGCAGAATGAGGTAGCCCCCTGCGTTCTTGTGCCTGTCGCACGGGGGGCCCCCGGTGCACGTTGAGACCTGTAGCGTGTGGCAGTTGAAGTTTTCCGCTCCGCCAAACTTGTTGGAGGCATAGACGCCAAACTTGCCCGCCTTCGACTCGGAATCATGGTCGAACTGGTTGAAGACCCAGTCCCAGGCGTTTCCCGCCTTGAGCGTCTTCCACCGGTCCTGGGGCGCGGCGTTGCCGTCGTTGGCCAGCTCGTGCGAGCAGGTCATCTCCTCAAAGCGAATGCCTGGCAGGGTGGTTGGAGGTGGGGACGAGGGCGGCGCAGTCGAGGGCTCAAGGGGCGCGTCGAGGTCGATGGCCCAGTCGGTGGTGCCTCCAAAGCCAAAGTCCCTCCAAAAGGACTCGCGGTAGGCCTTGTTGGGGCCGTCCATGTAGGCGACCCAGTCGGAGCCGTAGGTGAGGACGTTGCTCATGGTATTGTAGTCGAGGAAGGTGCGGGCCGTGGGGTCGACACGGAGGATCTCCCGGATCTCGGCGTCGGCGAGATAGCCGGGGGTGCCTGTGCATCGGCCAGGCCGGGCTCCTGAGGCGGGCCCCGTGAAGCGACACATGGGTCCCGTGCAGCTGGGGTTAGCCATGCGGAAGGACCGGCCGTAGCTGGTGACGCCGACGATGACCTTGTCCGTCGAGGCGCCCGCTTTGGTCACCATGGCCAGCGCGTTGTACGACTCTGTAAAGTTGACATGGGAGCGCAGGCAGTTACCGCTGGGACACCCGGGGTTCGCCCACTGGTTACCATAGTCCCACTGGCCATGGAGGTCGTACGTCATGTAGATGATATAATCGACAATCTTAGCAATATCGCCGACAGGAAACTGCTTAAGATACCAGTAGGAAGCGGGTGCTGCAATCGAGAGTGTCTTGTCTGCCGGGAGCTTGTTACGCAGCAGCTGGAGGAGCTTGACGTAGTTCGGTCCATCGATCGGGTCGCCGGCGGGGATACCGGGGATGTCTGGTGCTCCTGGATACTCCCAGTCAATATCGAGGCCGTCGAGGCCGTTGTCGATGACGAATTTGGCCAGGTTTGTGGCCAGCCGCTCTCTGTTGGCGTCCTTGACGCCCTCGCGGTAAATGTTGTACGTCGTCGGGCTGGTCGACGCTGTCCAGCCGCCAAAGGCAATGATGCGCTTGGCGCCGCGCATGCGGACAAACTTGTCAAACTGTGCCTTGACCCGGCTCACCGAGACGGAGAAGTCGGCGAGGACGTCGCCAAAGGCGAAGTGGATGTGGGTGTAGGATGCCGGGATCTGGGACACGTCCATGTGTAGACAGGGCCTCTCCATGTTCCAGCCCTCAAAGTAGCCGACCTTCATGAAGGACCTTGGCTTGACAATGTTGGTGACGCCCGTGCCGCAGTTGGAGATACAGCCGCTCTTGCCCGGCTCGCTGGTGCCCGGAGGACCGAGCGACGTCGACTTCGTGCAAAAGTCGGCCGTTGTACCGCACTGCCCCCAGATGTTGCAGCAGGCGTTGAGCGGGCATGGGTTCAGGGTGGCCAAGTCTGCCACGGGGGCCGGCTTGGTTTTGTAGGGCTTTTGAGGGCCACAGACGGCGTTCTCGATAGGGGCCGGGAACGGGGGGGTGCCCTTGCTGAGGCACATGCGGATGCCGACGTAGAGCAGCCCACAGCCGCTCCAGCCCCACGTCTTCTTGTTGAACGACTCGACGTCGGCGACGGTAAGGCCGTTGGAACTGGCAATCTTGTCACACCAGTCGCCGCTGCGCACTTCGTAGCTGGCACAGGTGCCGTCGGCCTGCGGCTTGGGCCTCACATCTGGCAGCGTGCCGCTGGAGCAGCAGATGTGCTGGCCGACCTTGAGCGTGGAACAAAAGTTCTGCGCCGTGTTGAACTTGTTGATGTCAGTCCCGCTAATGCCGCACTTAGTCGCCAGCGAGCCGCAGGTGTCGCCCGATATGACCTGCCGGGTACGGCAGTTTGCCCTGGTGACGAGGCGCGCCAACGTTCCCGATGAAGTGGTTGTTGTCTCCTGCGTCGCGTTGCGAAGTAGTCGGAAAGACTCTTGCGGGTTGTGGTACCACACGGTAGACGGGCCAAAGGCCTTGTTGTTGGTAAAGGTGAGGAGGTCGAGGCCGCTATTGTCTGTGCCTCCACCGGCGCACTTTGCGTCTGACCAGGCTCTGACGGCCTTTTGCACCCGATATAGCGCCTCCCCGGGCGTGTTATCGATGATGACGCCAAAGGTGTAGTCTGCTGTGCGGTTGTCGCTGCAGAGTTGCACGGCCAAAGTATCAGCTCTGACCATGCCGCGGTCCCGAACATGACCGAGGAGCTGCTGGATAGGCAGGGCCGCAAGACCCTCGTGACTGAACGCGCCGCCGACAAAAACGCCTGCCACGGTGTTGCCGTAATGCGAAATGACGGCACGGGAGCCGGTGGCGTCGGTGCTCACGTCTGCTGCGTCTTGGTCGTGAAGGAGAGAGGCCTGGATCTCCTTGACGGCCGTGACCTTTTGTCCAATCACGCCATCCCGGCCCGAGAGGGTGTAATGAAGCTGCAGGCTGACCGGCATAGCAGAGAGGCCGTTGTTGGGGACGTCGAGCTTGGTGAGCGCCTTGTCCAGCTCACCGAACACGCCGGATCCGCGAAAGGTCGAGCATGCCCTTACCACGGATGGTGTGTCGAGGCTCTGCAGTGGCTGGCGGATCAAAAAGTCGAGCAACTTGGGCTTGGATGTGCACGCCAGAGCCAGGGCAGGAGTGTGAAACCTGGTCCAGTTGCCCACATCGTAGCCAGACTCTATACAGCTGGCGGGACATGTGGGAAGTCCGGCCGAGTCGAAGAAGCTCTGCGGACTAGTGTCGGTGGCATACGCGAGAGCTGCCAGCCACATGAAAATGTTCAAGACCCAAGCCAAGGCCTTCATGGTGGAAGCGTAGACTGGACTTGCCCAGGGAACGTAAAGATTGAGATGGTAGATGTGTAACAGAATGGGACGAAATGATGGCTCAGTGCTTGGGCTGAAGAGCAGAGAAAGTTGGTCCCAAGGAAACAGAACCGGGGGACTCTCGCGTGGAAATAAGTCTTATCATCACAAGGGGAAAGAGGTTGCGAACTCTGGCCTACCATTAGTCGTCTCGGGCGGTCAGATGTCAATGGTTCTGAATATTCCGAGACTCTTTCAGACTCTCACCGGCTCATCTCCTGCGGTCTGTCCTCAAGCCCGGAGAAGCATGCACCAACTGCAGGACAAGGTACTCCTCCGGTTTTCTCCAATGTGACCTGATGTGTGATCCCATCCATCTTTTCCTGTCTTCCAATATTCCATAAGAGCCTGGCCCGAGTCGCCACGGACCGCATACGTGCCGAGTCTCGTTCAAGAACCTATGGCAAGCGTCGGTTGGCGCCGTTGCATGTTGGGGGATGCATGTAGAAATTGCTTCCGACGCACGCTCATCACGAGATGCAGCGTATTTGCATGCAGGAAAGAGAGACAAGCACCATGCAAGGGCGGATGAAGAAGCCCCTGAGTCCAGACCCGGCCCATGCAACATCGAGTTCGGACAGCGTCCGGAGGCGGCCCGGGCAGCAGAGGAAGGGGAGGGGGGCATAGGTAGTAGGCCTCGGAACCATGCTTTATCCCGTCAGGGTAGTGAGAAACGACTGTTGGCAGTGATAGGGAGTATTGTGCTCCATGGTGGCCAACAAGGTACGCACACACACACACACACATACAGATTAAGACTACATTTTGAAAGGGGCCCAGATTCATGCCGAAATAGGTAGGTAACTTCCTCTGTCCGTTGGTTTTCAGCCGCCCCTGGCCCAGACCTTGTCCACCATCTCCCCCCCTCCTCTGCATGAACCATGCCGCTGCAAGAACGCGTTGGTGCAGAACGTGTTGGTGCCATTCTCACGTGCGACGACCGGTTACTTTCGGCTCCTCACAGCCAGACAAACCCGAGGATCACGGCCAGTGTGGCCGTTCCGAAGGTCAGGAGAACCCCCGCGGGTACGCAGTACGCTCCGCTGCTATCTTCTCGCTTGGGGCACCAGTCCAGCATGCCTGTCGCGTTGGGCCAGGACTGGCCCGTCCCGTTGCACCTGGCCTCCTCCAGCATCCGGGCCTCGACGAGGTCAGCGACACCGCCATCGACAACAAAGGCCGAGGGATCGACTGGCCCCTTGACGCCGGGCGTCTCCTCCATAAACGGGCACGGCTTGTTGAGCTGCGTCTCGAGCTCACCCACGCCCGTGAGCCGGAAGGCGCCAATATGCTCTGGCTCGGGCCCTCCCGCCTCCATGTCCGGTAGGTCGCCGTCAGCGGAGAGACCGAAGAAGACGACGTGGTTGTGGACGACGCTGCGGATGTCATTGTCGAGGGTGCCGTTGGGCGGACAGATATGGTCGACGGACATTGAGAGGTGGATGGAGAATCGCGTCTTGGTCGTGTTGATGAACTGATTGCTGCCCCATGTGAGGAGGAGCGGCTGATCGGGGGAGATCTGGTCGTCCACGTTGTATGAGTAATGGCCGGGCCCTGTCGAACCGTACGCAAAGGATTTCCGTTCCTCATTGTGGCTATTGACCTGCCAGTCGATTATGAACCGGTACGGCCAGACGAGATGTGCATTGGTTACGGCGAGGACGAAGGGGAAGGGGTAGACGGGCCTGTAGGTTGACCCATTTCGGGGGAAGATGAGATCAACCTGCGTGATGTCCGGGTCGAGACGCGCCGCGCAGACATTCGCGAGCAGCAGCGACAAGGTGCCTAGGAGGAGGGTCCAGACAGACGAGGAGGGTGACATGCTGACCGGTCCAGGTTGGTCGATGGATGACTCGTCGTCGCGGTGGGAATGAGGGAAGAACTGGAAGTTGGGGTGGAAAGGATGGTCGAGGGCGTACAACGGGCAAAGCGCAGATGGTCGGTCGTCCGAGTGTTCGAGTTGCCTCGGGTCTGTAGGTGATTTTTGAGTTCTTTGGACGGGGTCATGCAGGAGCAGGGCTCTCTTGGGGTCACATTTTGCAATCGTGCAGCTCAGGCTAAGTCCAGCCGTCCATCACGCGGTGTACCACCAGTTGGCGACCCCTTGAAGCGCTCGACGACAGGGGGCGTCATGCAAGGAGGGGTTGCTTCCGGCCTGCGCGGGCCTCATGTCCAACGAGGAACCAACAACCACCTGCCGCATCTGGGCATTCATTACATCCATTCCTGTCGCGACTCTGCTCAGTTGGCGATCTCGCAAATACCCTGCAGCAACTCAATCCAGCGCCGGCCGGTCTGGGTCCAACCTGAACGCATGCATGGTTCAGGGTCCTTCGAATTGAGGTTACATTGCAGAAGGTGCACCGCAACAGACGTCCAACTACCACCCCTTGCCTTCACTGCGCCAGAACCAACTGCATTGTAAGAATGATGGCGTCGCGCAAAATCACCTCACTATATCAAATCGTGGTTGTTCTGGACCGCCAAAAGGCCCGATGGCAATTTGCAGCGGCATGTCGTCCAGCTGAATACACCACATGCGAAGGCCGCATGCACCGATGTTTCCCTGGGTTGGATTCTGGCTCTGATGCGGTGACCATATTCTGCGAGATGGTGATAGCAATGCATACTCTGCTATAAGAAGATGCTTTGAAAAACCAGCGGACATCCCACAAGCCACTCGTTGATGTCCTGTCCTCATCACTCAAGCCAAGGCGACCCTTCTTTCACTTTACTTGGACTGATCTCATCCCTTTTTCACTATGCGTCAGGCTACCATCATCGCCTCTCTGGCCATATTTGGCTTCGCCCGCGCCGCCGGTGCACGAGTGATGGGTGGCGAAGAGCCCAACGGCCTGGTCGAACCAGACACGGCGCCAAACTGTGTCTGGTGGCATGACAACATGGACGGCTCGTGGCCTTGCGCCATCTTGCCAGGCATGTTTCTAATTGATGCCCAAGACTTCTTCACATGGGTAGGTGCTGTGCGCATTCAGTTCTTCCCATCCATCATCTCTCCCTCCTCACTCTCACCTACGCATGGATCGAATCGTGGACTGACATACCCCCGCCGGCAGAATCCCAGCCTGGCCCCCGACTGCAAGAACTACAAGCTGGGCTACTCCTACTGTATCGAGGTCGCACTTGAACCGACAACCACCTCGGTCCCCTCAACGACCACAGTCACACTCGCCCCGACGGCGACCTCGGTCACGACATCCACTCGACCCGTCACCACCGTCATCACCATCACCACCAGCAGTGTCAAACTCCTTAGCACCACGGCTCAGCCTACCACCCAGACAACATCTGCCGGAAAGTAGGTCCTTCTCTCCCCATCTCATGCTTCATGACACACCCGTATTTTTGCCCCCGGCGTACCAGGCTGACGACGAGCACGTAGCGGCATCGAAACCCCTGTGCCTTACCAGCCAGGTATGGTCAGCAACTGCAACAAGTTCCACTACATCAAGACCACAACCACCTGTCAGAGCCTGATGGAATACTACAGCCTCGCCTGGGCGGACCTGTACAGCTGGAACCCCGCCTTCGAGGCCGACTGCGGGAACCTCTGGAGCGGCACATACGCCTGTGTCGGTGTCACCGGCAGTACCACCAAGCCCACCACCACAACGGCCGCTGGCAATGGTATCACGACGCCCACGCCCATTCAGGAGGGAATGGTCAAGAATTGCGACAAGTTCCACCTTGTCAAGACGACGACAACATGTCAGAGCCTGATGGATTACTTTGGTATCTCCTGGGCGAATCTCTACAAATGGAACCCAGCGATCGGCTCCTCATGCCAGAGCCTCTGGGCTAATACTCACGTCTGCGTCGGCGTCGTCGGCGGTGACAGTAGCCCACCTCCTTCCACGACGGTCGGAAACGGCATCTCGACGCCCACGCCTATCCAGGAGGGAATGGTCAAGAACTGCAACAAATTCCACCTCGTCAAGACGACGACGACATGCCAGAGCCTGATGGACTACTACAACATCCCGTTGGCGAACCTCTACAAATGGAACCCAGCTATTGGCTCGTCATGCCAGAGCCTCTGGGCCAATACTAACGTCTGCGTCGGTGTCGTCGGCGGCAGCCCTGCCCCTACCACTACCGCGGGCAACGGCGTCGCCACCCCGACGCCTATCCAGGAGGGCATGGTTAAGAACTGCAACAAGTTTCATCTCGTCAAGACGACCACCACCTGCCAGAGTATCATGGACTACTACAACATCCCTTGGGCAAACCTCTACAAGTGGAACCCGGCCATCGGCTCCTCTTGTAGCAGCCTGTGGGCCAACACGTACGCCTGCGTCGGCGTCATCGGCGGAAGCCCTCCCCCCGCCACCACAGTCGGCAACGGTATCGCGACGCCGACGCCTATCCAGGCCGGGATGGTCAAGAACTGTAACAAGTTCCACCTGGTCAAGACGACCACCACATGCGCGAGCATCATGGACTACTACAAGATCTCGTGGGATAATCTTTTCAAGTGGAACCCGGCTATCGGCAACAATTGCGGTTCCTTGTGGGCGAACACATATGCCTGTGTGGGAGTCAACTGATTCCCTCTACCTGGGCTCTTGTGGGCGTGTATTTCCTCTCTCTTGTAATTTAGCTTCCCCCTAATTGTGGCCGGATGACTTTGGGTCGCCTGGTGCTACTTTGGTACACTCAATTATAAGATATTGCCCGAACGCTCTGAGAGAACATGCATGCCGAGCAGCCATCTATTTTCAGTCCAGATCTTTCCCCACATGTCTTCCTCTTATCGCACGGCCTTTCCGTGACGCCAATGCCCGGAGTCGGTGGTGGTTGGGTGACAAAGCCGCGTCCCCCCAGCCTTCATCCCACATCCAGTGCTCCAACCCGCAACTCCCTTCTTGACCACCCAACTACGAAATGCACTCTAAGGCGAGATCGAACGAGATCACAGGTGCCAGGCGGAACAAAAAGTCATGAATGACCGAGAATTTTGTTTCTTATCTTTCTTACTTTCCTACGACATGAGGCGGATCGATGGTGACGAGGCAAATGGACGGGCATCTGTGCAAATCATTCCCCCATCTTCCGGACATACCAAATTCCAAATGAACACTTCTTTTAAGCTTCTCCAGACTGATATCCATCCCTGGGCTCAGCCTCCTCCGGAACGACGTGGTGGTTGAAGGGCGCCTTGGGCTTCTCCATATCCCTTCGGAAGATGTGATGGCCGAAGAAGTACCTGACCTGCAGCGCGCCGTACTTCATGAAAGTCTTCATGGGGACGCTGAAGACACCCTCCAGCTCCTCGAGGGAAAATCCCTTCGTCTCCGGGACGAAGAAGAGAGTCAGGACGAATCCGACCAGGTTCAGACCGCCATACAGACTGAAAGCGCCGACACCGTGGATGGCCTCCTTCAGCTTGGGGAAGGTCAAAGCCAGGATGCAGTTGAACAGCCAGGTCGTTGCTGTGGCCAGGGACATGCCCACCGGCCGGACGTATAGCGGGTAGGCCTCGGCTGAGTAGGTGAACGGCACGGGGCCTGCGCCGGGCGAGTACACGAGGACGAAGAGATAGGTGCCCAAGGCGATGCCGACGAGCTTGGCCGTACCGTCGAGGTACTGGCACGACAGACCGGTGAAGATGAGGAAGATGCTCATCAAGGGGAAAGTCCCCAGCAACAGATTGCGGCGTCCGATCCTGTCAATGGTGAAGAGGGCGGGAATGGCACCTAGCCAGTTGCACATGCCCCAGCCCATGGACACAGCAAAGGCAATGTTCTGGCTGACGCCCTCGTCGACGAGGAAGTGAGATGAGTAGTAGGCAATGACGTTGACGCCGCAGAACTAGAGATACGTGTCAGTCAGGGGTTCATCGCTGCCTATGACATTGTCTTTTCTCACCTGCTGCATGATCATGACAATCTCGGAGGCGCACATGGCGTTGCGCAGACGGCGAACCGTGAAGAAATCCCCAAAGGTAGCGAAGAAGCCCTTCTTACGCATAGCGCGTGCCACATTTTCAGCCTGCAGCATGGCGTCGGCGGAGAAGATGTCGCGAGCTGCCTGGACCCGTGTCTTGCGCAGTTTGCCCATGGCGACATAGGCTCTTCGAGGGTCTTTCCTAGCGAGGTAGTGGCGCGGCGACTCGGGGCAGAAGAAGCACAGCAGACAGACTATCAGGGCGGGTACGGCGGTCGAACCGATCATGAAGCGCCACTTGAGATTCTCGTTGGCCATGGGCAGGAAAGCGAGGTCCATGGCGAAGCCGACCCTACAGAGTATTAGCTAATGTGTCAATCTTCAGACGAAAGGGAGCTAACTGACATGATGCCAAAGGCAGTCCACATTTGCCACTGCATCGTCAGAGCACCTCGCAGGGCAGGCGGCGCGCACTCGGCGGCGTAGATAGGGGTCGTGGCCGACTTGGGACCGATTCCCAGGCCGAGAAGGATACGGGCGCCAAGCAGCCACTTCCAGCTCGTTGCGCAAGCTTGGAGGATACAAGCAGCAAAGGAGATGAAGCAGCAGACAAAGATGGTGCCGCGGCGACCGAAAGTCTTGTTCAGGGGACCGGTGAGCCAGCAGCTCAGGAAAGCGCAGCAGGCATAGGGTGATGCGTTGACAATCCCCAGGGTGATGCCGTTGATGCCGAATTGCTTCTGGAAGAAAATCTGGGCGCCATTGAGGGTCGTTTCGTCCATGCCCTGGACGGCGGCGCATAGGGAGCAGACTGGGATGTATCAGCGGGTGGTAATCAGGAGGAGGAATCGGGGTGACGGACCAACCACGACAAACCACGCCATGCCGGGAAGACTTCTCCATCTATCATTGAGCTCCTGGTCTAGGCTCGATCTCTCGTCTTCTGTAAGGTCCGGAAGTTTTTCGTAGCTCGAAGGATCGCCGGCGAGGATGGCCCCTATTTCAAAGGCGCGCACGTCTTCATCGTCATCGATGCCGTTGCTGAGGCAAAAGGCAGCGGCCTGCTCTCTGAGGTCCTGAGGAGTGAAGCCTTGTAGGGGGTTTGCCAGTTTTCGGGAAGTCTTGAGGCGATCCATCTCGGCGTTGGCTTCAGATTTGGGCGATGTCGCGATGCGACTGAACTCGTTCTGGGGATCCATGATGGCGGACATTAGAGACTGTTCGGGGTCAGAGTTGACCGTATCTCGGAGTCGTCATGGGGGCCGAAACAGGTACAGGACACGAAGATGCTGACCAAGAGGGGGTAAGCTTCTACTTAAGCACAGAAGATTTGAGGAGTTCGATGTCAGTGGTACGGCGAGTGCAGGCTTGTGGCGCCTCGTGTGTCCAGTTTCCCCATCGTGGGGAGTCTGGGTTGACGTGGGGGACTGGAGTAAAAGGAGGCTTGCCACAGTGTTTCTCGACGAAGGTCATTCTGGTGAATGATTTGAGCTGAAGAGGCCAGACTGCAGCCCGGCTTGATGGTCAACCTGAAAGTCCGGGGGTAGGGCCACCGATGATGAATGTCCAAAAGGGAACATCTCATCCATCAGATATGCTACCTTGAAATTCACCCGGACCACTACACGGAACTATCGATTCTGTGGCGTTCATGATACAGTGTGCAAGTTACTCAAACATGATGTGGCATCTTGATGGATCAGGCATATGTAACCCCCAGAATTGGCAATACTCGTAGATTCTATGCAGAGAAGAGTTCGACTTCGATATACGAGCGGTTACTGACGAAGAGAAGCGCACTGGCAGGCTTTGAGAACTCCGGGGAATATCCCCCGCTCATTTCCCCCTGGGGCATCCAGAAACTCTAACCTCCGCAAAAGCCACAGCCTCGTGATAAACTCTACTAGTAAAGGACTTTCCGAACCGTGGCGTCATCTTACCTCAACGCATAGCTGTTGCAGACTGCCGGGCAAGATAAAATCAAACGAGACCGAACATATGCCATGGGAAGACACCAGACTCTTCGGAAACTGTCATAGCTGAAAGACGGTTTTCGAACTATATTCCGAAACCACTGCTTTCTTGGTTCTCCGTTGACTTCGACGGAAAACCCCTCACGAGATGACGCCCCATGATGACCATCCCCAAGATGACCATCCCCATGATGACCTCAGCACCGCGACACGAGGCGCTTCCGGCCGTCAAAAGCCCCAAAGCAAACGCCACCCCCTCAGCCGCCTCGTCATTGCAAAAGAGGTCCATCCGTTCGATACTTTGTTCGAAGGTTCTGGTTAGTGGGTAGGCTCTATAGCCACACCGTCGGAGATGGCAGATCAGAGAGGGGTTCATCATGTATGCGAGGTGAATGATTGGCAATTCACACCTATACCCAGCTGTCTACTTTTCGTCCAACTGACAGTTCCTGTGCTTCTCCACGAGGTTCATGTACAAGTCTTTGGGGTCAGTCTCATCTCCCTTAACTATTCTTACTGCCCATTCTTTCCATACCGCTGTGTTCGGCAGCATATTCGAAGACTCTATCCAGCTGATATCTTCAAGATGTCTGAATCTTTTTAGGATGCTTGCGTAAAGGTGAGTTCGGGATTCCGCACTGGATGTTTGTCCGGGTAACGCGTCAAAGTACTGATTGCAGCTGTTGGCATTGATCCACAGACCGACAGCTGTGTTGAACTGTCCGAGAATATTCAGTAGGACGAATGCGAGCTGATCCATTGTCGACCCATTGGGAATGGTGGCAAAGACGAAGAGCATGACCGCTAATGTGCCAGCCCGAGTCGTCCCCTTCCAAACTCGACTTGGTAGCCCGCAGATGCTCCGAGAACGGTAAATCAAACCACTGCTGGTCCAATGTTTGACATGCTCTCGACTGCCCTCGATGGCCACTCCCGCGTTGTTTCTGCCCAAGATGAACGCAGCGTCGTGGAGACTCGGTTGAGAAACTCTGCTGGGCACGCTCGATCTGACAAAAATGTATTCCGTGGCTCGAAGAATGATGGACCAGAGGATGAGGATCGCAAAATTGGAGATACCGATCCATGTTATTTTCTCAATCTTGATGGCGACAGCCATGACAAGACCGGAGCATAACCAAGTCGTACTCAGCCATGTCCAAGCCATCCATGTGCTGAGAACTCCTTCCTCGACAGCCGTCTTCTTGAGTTGCAGTATAGTGAACGTGTTGTCTTCGAGTAAGGACTTCTTCGATATATAGTTGTTCATTTTCATGTTTCGTAACGGGGCGCTCTTCCCCCCTAATGGCGAGAAGTAGGTATGCTGGCTTTGGGTAAGGAGGATCTCGTAGGACCTCAAGTATGATTGAATTCCCGACACTGGCGCTGCAACGAGGACTTCGGCGAGGCATCGTCCTGAAAGCCTGTATTTCAACTCTTCGGACTCGTTGATCAGCACCATCAACGCGCTCACGTCAAACACCCAGCTGTCAAAGGTCTGTGGTGCGGTCGCTGACATCCTGAAACACAGTCTCGATATGCTGATTACGAGGAGAGAAAGTAACAAGATGGGTAGAATAAGGGTTCCACCGTGTATATAGGTGGCGGCCGCGTGCTGGTGAAGTTGGATGAAGGAGGTCATGAGACGGGTCAGACGGCGCACCTTGGATCACTCATCTATTTATGGGAAACGGAGAAATTAGTCAGATTGTGTGACCACCTTGCGAGCAGCCTGACGTCTTCGCAGTTGTGGCTATGGGTATGCTGCATGAAGTGTACATGCATGTGCTATCTCCAATCAGCTGGCAGTTGTGGCCGTGATCTGACGCAGCATCTCCAGGCTGGCGGCACCGTGCACCGCGCGTCGACACGCAGTGACGTTTCATTTGTCCATTTACGCATTGTATATAGCACAGGTTACTTTCGATATGACATCCGGGTAAGAAAGAATCGTTTTTGTTAGTAAAGCTCCCTGGCATGCTTGCTCACTAGATCTTCCGTTTTCCCTGCATAACCCCTCCTTGCGACCATGACCGCAGACCGAGAATCTTGGCGAACAAAGTAATGCATTTCTGGCCGCCGTGAAATGGCTCATTGGATGGCACTGCACTCAACTGTGGTTGGTCGTTTGCAGGGCGACCTGCATCAACGTGCTCCAGTGGTGCCGCATCCCACCTTCAGGCATCAACACCTCGCCATGCCTTTCCATCAGCAGTAGAACCCCCTTCACCATACTAAACAAAATGTCGACAGGAATGCAAGATTGGAACAAAGATGTTGCCAAGGAGATCTACACGACTCTCGAAGGCGACTTGCCCTTGCGAATACTGGAGCTACTCCCCGGGACGGGCTCAGACCCGATACACTGCCGCCTGGTCCCGACACGCATCGACCTCATCAAGGGACGGTTCGAAGCCACATCATACACTTGGGGCAGGGACAAGAGCCCCGTGCCCATCGTCTGCAATGGCAAGACCCTCAACATCCAACCAAACGCATTCCACATGCTCAACGACCTTCGGCTGCCGAACGAGGTGCGTACCGTTTGGGTTGATGCTATCTGCATCAATCAGGGCGATAAACGCGATAGGACAGCCCAAGTGAGCGCCATGCACTTTGTTTACTCGCTGGCTAAAGCGGTCATTATCTGGATCGGTCGGCCGGACGAATCTAGCGGCATTGCGATGAAGTTTGCGGGCAAGCTTGACGCAGCAAGGTTCATCAAAGAGTATGAAGCAACGGTCGGACTCTGGGGCGTGGACCGAGACGAGGCGAAGAGGAAGAAGACGTACATTTTTGATCCCAACAACAACGGTGGCTTGGCTGTGTCCCAAGACACGGCAACCGCGCTGGTCAAATTCATGGAGCGGCCATGGTTTAGTCGCATTTGGGTCCTCCAAGAAGCCTCGGCATGCCCCGACACCCGTGTCATCTGCGGCGGCGACACCATCCCTTGGGACAATCTCTTCGCGCTAGGCTGGATCCTGACCCCTAGCATCCGCTCAGAGCTGCCATCCCATTTAGATGGAAGCTTCTCTGACCTTCAGAAAAAGATCTTCGCCATCAAAAGAATGCAGACCATTCGGACGTACCGCTTCCCCACGAACCCTGACAAAACCCTCATAATCACACCGACCTGCGAAACCTTGTTGTTGTCGGCCCAGTATCATGAGTCGACTGATCCCCGTGACAAGATTTACACAATCAAGAGTCTCCTCACTTTCAGGGACCACATCGGCAAATCGGAGTACCTGACGAGATATCCGGAGTGGCTCCCAGGAGTGGATTATGACATTCCTTGGGAGGCGCTGTACGCCAGTGTCACGCAGCAGCTGCTCTGCCATGGAGTCGTCAACATGCTCAGTCGCTGCGGCAAAGCCCGGCACCCGGCGGACTGGCAGCTGCCGTCCTGGGTGGTTGACTACCGCGGACTTCACGAGGCCGTCGAGCTTCCGGAGCACTCGAGCTGGATGGCGGGCGGACCGCCCTATGAGGATTCGACCTCCATGTTGAATGCGGCGACCGCCAAGGTGCTGCCCAAAAGCCATCGGCGGCGCTACGATGCAGCGCGCATGTCGCCGGATTTCAGCAACCCAGAGTACAAGGGCCGGGCGAAGCTATGCCTATTCAATGCGATAAGTTTTCGCATTTTCATGAGGGACGAGATTGTATGGGCCGGAAGCGCGCTGAGCGACCTCGGATCGACTTCGGAAGGTTACCTCACCACGAGACAGATTCGCAGTTTCATGGACTCGGAGCTACAGCAGGTCAGAAGCTTTCAAAAGGCGAATCCGACATACATGACAGGCGAGGCTGTGCTTGACGCATACAAGCTCACGCTCATTGCTGGGATGAACCATCGCCAGGATCGAGTTGGCGCCGAATACGTCGAAAAGCAATGGGGTACTTTCATCGAGCGAAACACCGCAGCCGCTGACGGAAGAGGCCCTCCTCTCACGGAAAACACCCCCCTCTACGTCCAAGCGATGAACATCTCCTCCATCTGGAACGAGGCTCGCTTCGCCATCACAAAGCACGGTTATTTCTGTCTCGTGCCATCAATGGCGGCGAAGGGCGATACCATGGCTGTGATCAAGGGCCACCGAATGCCCGCGATCCTGAGGCCATACACCCCGCCGCGGCCACCCAAGGTACCGAGCAATGAGGAGTACTTTGAGCTGATTGGCGATGGGTACGTCCATGGCCTAATGCACAATGAGGCCGGGTGCCTTGCCGTCCATTTTGGTTACAAGGAGAAGATGACGGATGCGCAGAGGAAGAAGCTGGAGCAGAAGGAGTTCGAGGACGGTGACGTATGGGAGATGCTCGGCTTTGGGGACTTCTCGCGGGTGTTGCCGACGATCAGACCTGGGTGGGTAAATATCGTGTGAAGACACACATCAAATGAGGATTTCCCGTAACTTGGAAAATGTCTATTAGACCTACCTATGGTAAGCTGGCCGAGGCCGAGGCGATATGCATGATCCCCTAAAGCTGCATCGTCTCGGCGTACTCTGCCTCCGCCCTCCGCCCCTCCTTGAGAATCTTCATCGCCATCTCAGCAGCCGCCGTCTCCGTCACAAGTTTCGTAGAATATGCCGCAATATCCACGAGACACCGGTCTCCCACCATGATCTTGCACCGGCCCGCGCCCGCCTCGCCGTTCTCCATGTCAGTGTCTCCCTTGTAGTGCACGTACTTGACCGTCGAGCAGTCGACGAAATGGCCTAGCTCTTCCTTGGGATGCTTGATATGCACCTGGTCTCGGATGAGCCGCTCCAGCAGCGGGAGGATGCCGAACTTGGTGATGACGGCAGTACAGGCGCCCATGTCCCCTGAGTCGATGTAAACGGCACCGATGACGGCCTCGAGGAGATCCGAGTAGAACTTTGCAATCTGCAGTCGTGCCAGAAGGGCCCATGGGAAGGCCTTGCCGCGCCAGAGAGCCTCCACCAGGGCTTCGCGGTGCGCTGCGTGTCTTTCTGTCATGCCCTTTTGCTCGACTTCGATATTAGCGGCCGAGTGGCGCATGAACTTCCAGAGAGGCAGCGAAAAGGTCGATCGCTCGATTGTCGGCGTGGACTTGTTGCCAATGGGGTTCAATGGGGGGACGATGACAGTCTGATCCTGTTCAATGTGGTGCTCGAGGCACATGAAGCCGAGAAGGTCTCCGTTGACGGTGGCTGTCTTGAGGAGATGGACATCGCTGTGCTTCAAGTCCTGGTTCGGGAAGAGCTTGCCCATGATGATGTGATCGAGGACTGCATCGCCTATGAGTTCCAGACGCTCAAGACACCCCGATGCCATTCCTATGTCACTGGATGCGTGGGTCGTGGCCTCCACGAGGAGCGCCTTTTTGCGGAAGGTATACCCCAGAAGGCCCTCGAGGGGCACCAGGGTCGTCGGCAGCTCAGTGTTGGAGGGTGCATTGTTGTATAGCATTTGACGGCTGACCTCAATCGGCTTCCACTTGAGCTCGCTCAGGAACATGGAGATGCAGCCGAGTGCCTTGGGGAGACCTCCGTCATAAAAAGATGCTCCGATCAAGGACTCGACCACATCTGCAAGAGTCTTGGTGGACATGACACGCGGGCCGACATCGCCCTGCGTCTGCGCCTCGACGTTGTCCACGTAAACGGGCCACCACTTGAGGCCGGTGAATGATTTGTTGATGATGAACTTGTCCAGTCCTCGATCAAGTGCGGCTTTGAAGAGCCTCTGGTTGGAGACGAGTCCATCCTTCTTCGCGCTGAGGTAGCCCTCGGGCCAATCCATGTCTAAGCCAGTCAGTATGAGGAACGGCAACGAGAAAGGGTAGATTTACGCATAGCTGCCACAGTCATGGTGGTGCACAGCTTCAAGATGGTGTCTCCGAGAGTCTCGAGCCGTTCGTAGTTCGTTGCCTCGTTGGCCGCAGGGGCGCAGATGGCGGTCAGGATGAGTGAATGGTCTGAAATGTCGATATTTTCGAGGAGACTCGACGACACAGTCTGTGCAATAAGCCGGATCTTGACGAGATGCATGATTGACGGGATGAGGAGACCGAATCGTGCGTGGGACCGGTGAGTAGTGTCGGCCTTGTACCAACTAGCGGGAAACGCCCTATAGTACCGCTTTTGTGAGACAGGAGGAGTCTCGTCGACTTCACTTGGCCGGTGTAAAAAGTCGACCCTCCTGTGCCACTTGCGGGTGGTCACCCATGGAACATCCTCTGGGCACTCATCAAACCCAGGCATTCCCGGATATCCTTTCCACGGCTTCTGCACGAGATCCTTGTCCGGTCTGTTGGGAAGAATGGATTCCAGGATTACCGGACACCCAGTGTTGTCCCTGATCAGATAGTCAGGGTCCATGCTGGATATCTCAGCGCCCCCGACCATGTCGATTGTCAGTGCGTCTGTCCGTGATGCGAAATACACCACATGCTGTTCCTCGTCTCTTAGTTGTCGGTGTCGAAAGTTGAGAGCCAGCAGGACTGCGGTGTGATCCTTGACCAGTTTGCGGCGGCGTGCCTTGAAGGGCCCAAACTCCAGTGTCCAGATCTCGTTCGTGGCGAAGTAGGCGGGCGTAGGAGGGATGTCTGGCACTGGCACTGGGACCGCCATCTCGTACTCGCCTTGCACCACACCGTTGGGATCTTTCAGGGTGATGGTCGCAACCCAGGCCTCGTCACCCCCAGATTGCCAGGCCTGTGCAACAGACGTCCAAACGTTCAACAGGCCATTCACCTTGGTCATGGCAGGGCGTTTGCCTAACTGAGGCACCATGTCCATCGTCTGGAGAGGAAGAAGATGGTCGTTCACAAGTCCGGCCTTGTGCAGAGCCACATATGCCTGGAATGCTGCATCTTTGGTCGAGTTCTTTTCCGAGCTCCACATGCCCTTGCTGACCGCGCGGCGCACGCTGCTCGGGATATAGCTCGGGAGCAGCACTGTAGTGGTCAAGAACGGCAGCGCGCTTTCATCGAGTGCTTGGGTAATGTAGTCGGGACGAGAGTCGATGTACTGTCCCGGAGACATCTTGGAGCAGAAATGGTCCAGATGCCCCTTGGCGTTGTCATGATCCAACATTGCTCCTGTGCTCTCGACGATGTACTTTTCCGTCGAGGGCGCTTCGGACTCTTCGACATCTTTGAGCCTCTTCGCCTCTCGATCTTGGTCTTCGTATTGTCGCTTCATCTGGGCTTCCAGCGATTCCCATTCGCTGGTGGCGCCTGTCGTGCCCTGCTCGAGAAGAACAACCAGCTTCGAGTCGCGCTCGCGGGCTCGGCCTCGAATTTGGATGAATGACTTCAGATTCGCCGGTCTCTCGAAACAGATGACAAGATTGCATGAGGGTACATCAATACCCTCTTCGAGAACGCTCGTCGAAATGAGCAAGTTGAGGTTGCCCGTTCGAAAGTCGTCCAGGGAGCTGTTACCTCCCTGGAACAGGTCCCAAATATCTCTTTTCCGAGCTGCATGCTGAGAAGTACCAGCCATGACGCCCACCTTTGGGAATCGACCCTTCATCTGTGGGTGGGAGCAAATGATTTCGGAGAGAATGGACGCCGTGGGCCGCTCGCGGACAAAGACGATGCCTACCGTGTCTTCCTCGGCTGCGAGGAGCTGGCTCATCAACACCCAGACCTTGTTGGTAACAGTCTGGTCGTTCAAAGCGGACGAATCGGGTTGGCTGATGTGAACCTTGTCCAGGACCTTCAACAGATATTGTTTCTCATCATGCCTCCATGTGCCCATCAGGGCGTCTTGAGATTGAACAAGCTGCTGAAACCTTGTGATGACCTGCCAGATGTAGAAGTCGGCGGCCCAGGTGCCAAGGGTCGTCAGGAGGTGCTTGCTTCTCTGACAGAATGATACCATCTGCTTCTGGATGTAGGTGTCGTGCTCAATGAATGCCTTCTGAAGCTCCCTGCGGCTGCGATCGGTTCCAACCGTCTTCAGGTGAAGGATGTAGGGGTCCTCTCTGATGTCCAGGCTGCGGAAGGCGTTGGCCAAGCTGGTGTAGCTGGGCGTTCCTTGAGGAGATATGTTCCCTCGGTAGGTGACCTGGTTCATAGTCGGACGCTTGACGTGAGTGAGCAGTTCGCTCCGGTGGATTGAGGGGCTGCGGCAGACAGCATCGAGCGTCGCTTCGAGAGTATCAATGCCTTCTATCTTCGAGTTCATAATGGGGCTAGCCGTCAGCCCCATGATGTGCGGCACATGGAGTCCCTCATTCTTCCTTGGGTGGTAGAAATTGCGCATGAGTTTGCTGCAGCTATTGTTCTTGACCGAGTTGTGAGCTACCATTGATCATTTATTAGCTTTCGATAAACGTCTCATCATTTCAGACCGCCGTCTTACCTTCATCAAAAACAATGAGGGACAGTCGATCCATGGAAACGAAGGCGTGCGCCACAGCATCGAGAAGAATCTGTGGCGTCGATATGACGATTCGAACGTTGAGCAAGGCGGCATTCCAGGTCTCCTTGTTGGACCAGGACTCGATGTTATCTTCTCCTCGGAGGAGCTTGACCTGAACAGAGGGTATCTGATTTCTGAGGACATTATCCTGTTGATTGCAGAGCTGAACTGTTGGTGCAATGAACCAGACGAGCTACGAACACGGTAAGTATGTGCAGTCTCGTCTCCAAAGATGGGACAGTACCTTTTCGGCACTGGTTCGATCAAGCTCTGCCCGAATGCGCAGCACAGCCCTGGAAAGAGTAAGCCTCTGGCTTCAAAGTTCAATACTGCACCGGCGCAACATACACTTGGGTCTTGCCACTTCCTGTATCCATCTGTGTTGGTTAGCTCGAGCTCCGGACTCTGGGTGGAAATGGACTTTACTGCCAAGATAATATTGCGCTTCATGCTCTCAGCAAACATCTCATGTTGGTAGGCTCTGGCGTTGAGGAAAGCTGGTGGGGCTCCCACGTTCTGTTGTGGTAGCAAAGGTGTTCCTGGCGAGGGAGGAGTGGAAGCCGAAGATGCAAATTCACTTGAGGGACCGAGAGGGCCACCCTCAAGAGGAAGGACCTCTTTCTCTGAGTCTGCCATCTCGACGACAACGCCACTGCCTGGCGTTTCCAAGCCTCTCAAGTCCGGGGAGGATTCAGAAGATGTCGCCATGATGTTGACCATCCGAATCTCGGCCTAGGAAAGCAAAGACCTGCTGGCGGCGGCGGGGTGGTGATGGCGGTGGTTGGGGAAGTAAGTTGGGAAATGGAATCAAGGCAACTCCGGGCACCAAGTTGGGGAGGTCGATGGGGGTGCATCGTTTAGACGCTCTTGCGTTCAAAAGATCGGGCGGAGGTTATTACGACTTGTGCTGCAGGAGGCCCACCATATCGGTCACAAGCTGCATCGGGCTGGATTGCCGCCTGGGCTCTTTCAGGCTGTCACGGGCAGAGCCTGGACAAAGTGACGCTTTTTGGAATGATTGATGGCTGCAGGTGTTTCAGTTGGGGTCGAGTCCAGCGATGCGCCCTGCCTGTGTTCGCCTTTGAATAAGCGTGCGAGAGCGGGGCTTTATCGATCGGCTGTGGCGGAAAGTTCGACCTTTCTGGAGGCCACCAGCGCCGCGATTTGGACAGGGCGCATATCAGCCTCATTTTCGCATTGGCAGTCGGAAGAAACATTTTGGACCAACGATACCTCTTCAGACATCAATTGCATCAAGGCGAAACATCAGACGCAGGCAGCCAAGGTGCAGACTGGTCGAGCTGATGTCAAGTGTCGGGCGTTGCATTTCAGAGCCAGTCACATCGTGCAGGGCGCTTCAAGAGGGCGTGTCATGTCCACCTCTGTGGACGGATTTCTCTAAGCCTCCTATGATACACGGTTACAACGGCCATGCCGACTTGTTGAACCTACAGGTTCGTCAGGTAATCCTCAATCTCCTGGGGGGTCAGCTTCCTGAAGCGAGGACCCTGGGCGCCCTCAACACCCTCGATGCCGAGGAGATGGTCCGCAGGGGGGCCGACGATGCCTGTCTTTGGTCAGTCTGCTGTCTCCAAAACGCTCATATCAAGAGGCAACTCACCAATCTCGATGGTCTCGCCGTTCATCTCGCCCTCGATGGTCTCCTTCAGCGTCAGGAGCGCAATGTGCACCGCGTCCTCAAGCTCCAATCCCTCCGTGTACCGCTTCTCCAGGAATGTCTTGGCCGAGGTGGCGCTCTTGCCAATGGCGGTGGCCTTCCAGGGGAAGTAGCTGCCCGAGGGGTCGACCTGGTACAGCATGGGGCCTCCCTTGAGGATGCCGCCCGTCTTGCCGCTGGGCTTCTTCTCCTCGCCCTCACCCGCCTGCGCGGCGGCAGCCTCCTCGTCCTCGGGCAGGATGCCCTCGTCCCAGCCGGCAATCAGCAGGCTGACGCCGTATGGCCGAACACCGCCAGACTGCGTGGCCTCCTGCATGACCCGGGCAACGTCCTGCACCAATATCCGCGTGGGGGGGTACTCGTTGTAGATGCGCTTGTAGCCCGTGTGCGACACCTTGCGCGCCTTGTCGACGAGGACTCTGTAGTCGGGGCCCATGCCGGAGTAGACCATGCCGATGTTCGGGGTGACGAGGGAGATCTTGGACAGCGAGCTGGGGTCGGCGAGAGGGGAGGACGACTTCTTCTCGGTGGCGAGGACGATACCGTTGGTGGCTGCACCAGGTTAGTCGGCGATGCGGGAGATGCAAGGGTGTGGAGGTGCAGCTTGCCTTTGATGCCGAGAGCGGTGACGCCCTGGTTCACTGCGTTGAGGGCATACTCTGCGGTACATGTTAGCACCGACGCTGCCAGAAGCTGCCTGTCGTCACCGTGGACATACCAATCTGGACCAGCTTGCCGCTTCGTGCCGTTAGTCAAGAGGTTCCACTTCAAGAGGAGGAGGGCATCGACGTACCTGGGCGAGAAAGTCGTCAACGAGAACGAGTATCTGTCGGCCATGATGTGTAATGTGCTGGGATGAAATGGAGATGGTGTTGCGGAGGTCGGTGTGGGATTGCAGGAGGGCGGAAGCTGAAGGTCAAGCGGATGCTGCTGGAGCTCGGTGCTGTCGTTGGATCTGGTAGCTCCCTCCTGCCAGGCAACTCGCGCCGCGTCAAGCTCCAGCCTGCGATGCTGGGGGTGACACACGTCACCTGATATGTCACGTGAGAGGTGTATCCGCTTTCTTGAGACAGCAACTTCGCCAGGTATCTGCACGTACTTCCCAATTCATCGCAAGAAGTTCATAAAATGTCAGGAGTTTCAGGCGCTAATTCTTGCGTTTTGCGAGTCAAGGTCGATCAAATGTCCAAGAAACGCGATTGTTAGAGTCCATCCAGTCTGCTGAACACCACCTCACCGCAGTTGGCCTCTGTGTCAAATTGGCGCTAATCCCTTTTGGGCACGTTCCTGTCGTGCCTGCCGCCTGGTGAACTTACACGGCTTCTCAGAGATTGGAATTTCGCGTACCTTCCAACTGGATGGAACCTCAAAGTTCGTTCGGCGCATGCCTTTTTCTGCACCTAGACTTCCCCAAAGATTTTCCCGCTACGTCTGGGCTTGGTTTCTCCTCTCATTTTTCACTACTCTCGGCTTGATTGATACACTCTCCCACCCGACCAGCAACGCACCACCACGACCCCACCCCCTCCCAGCGCCAGGGAACATGGCGATTTGCGACGAGCTTCCCGGCTTGACAATCAAAGTCAAAGTTGGCGATGAGGACGCCACAGAGTACGACGACAGCGATGGACCTCAAGAAGACAAGAACGAGGCGAACGCGCTGAATCGTGTTTTCAAGTACATCGAGTCCAAAGACGGTGCAAACTTCAGCATACATGCCTCCATCGACGATACTATGGCACTCGAGACCAATGACCACGCCCTCTGCGTTGATTTCTTCGTCGATGGTAAGTTCATCAGTGGCAAGTACTTGCGCAACAAGCGACGCGACTACGACTGCATGGGAGTGAAGAGTCAAGAGGGCAGGAATCGGAAGTGGAAGCTATGGCCCCTCCAGTTTTCGAGCATCACCACAGGTAATTCTGTTCCTCTTCACTCACCTCAACGCTGAAGCGGAGTCTAATTCGGGCAGTGGCTACTACGGAAAAGGCTCGTGTTGATAATGACCTCAAGGCAGCCAAATCCGTCGGACTGATCCAAGTCCATGTCAGTCGACACGTAATCAGAGGAACAGTTCGTTCACGCCCTCAGAAACGCGATCATAGAGCCGGTCCGACAGAGCTGGCCGAGAAGTCTGTGAAAGGGAAGGCCGTATCCCACGGACTGTCGTATGTGATCTGAAGCACTGGCAACTCGTGAGCTGACTGTGTGACATAGATTCGGTACCTCAGTCGAGACCAAAGCTGCTACCCGTCGTCACATCTCCACCAGGCTGGACGACGGTGTACCCTTCGTCGTATATGACTTCAAATATCGTTCCGGAGGTTGACATTGGATGTTCGCATGTCATTTTCACGCTGACACGGTACATAGATTCACTGCGTAAGCTCATGGTCATCCCTCGCACTCCTAGTCCCGACCCTGTTGAGGAGGAGATTGGAAACCTCTCTCAAGAGGCCATAGTGTCTCTCGCTCGCAGGCAGCTTCGTCAAGAAAGAGTATGTACTCAATCAGCTGCAAGCTTATTATGGACTAATCGTTCAGTAGGCCGCAAGCATGACCCCCCTCAAAGCCGAAAACAAAACGGCCATCAAGAAAGAGGTTGCGGAAGTCTATGACTTGACCGGCGATACTCCCCAGGGTGGAAGGAAGCGCAAGAGGGTCGAGACCATCGATCTGACCGACTGCTAATGAATTGCACACCCCGAAGACGATGGAGCGGGTTCTTCGTTGCCTGGGCTTTGCTTGTGAGGAGCGATCATCGATGAATATCTGCAGGTGCTCAGGACAATTTCTTTTGGCGCGGGCAAACGTGGCTTCGACAATATTTACGCATCCTGCGTTTTGCTAGCCAGGCGTCACAAAGGCGAGGCGTCTGAGGCGAGGGAATCAATTTGGCTCGGCGAGGCCTACAGCGTGGGAAATGGCAGTTCTTCTTCACTACCGGCAGAGTAGTCATTCAATTCGAGGGACAAAGTCGATATCTAATCGTGCTAAACACGCCCGCTTCCATGCTGATCGTGACGCCCTGTTGGAAGCGTCGAATGCGCGCCAAGACCGGTACCCGCCATCCATCCTCCTCTTTTCCATTGTTCATCGTGTTCTCGTGATCGTCGCAGGGTGGGGCATAATCATGATGCAGGTTCAAAACAGGCTTGAGACAGGGCTGGCTGTACATGGTAGAAAGGAACACATGTGCTCGTGGCTTATCGTGAAGGTTCGTGATGGTGGTGTCGGTATTGGGATGTCGCCGTGCGGGCGGAATTGGATCGTTGTAGTGGTGGGCCAAAGGCTACTGGAGGCACAACACCAAGGGAGTCGAGGCGGCGACGGGGTGGTGTTGCGCTCATGACGATGCGTCTCAGGGCTCGAGATGTATTGGTAGATGGCCGGGCGGTCTCGAAGGCCATCATGTGTGGGTCGTCTCGCATGGCTGTTGACCGAGACCGGACACTGGTTGGAGTGAGGGTTTCTTCGGCTTCGTGGGCATCACCCCGAGAGAGGACGACATCTCTTGGGGGATCCCTTCGGGTTGAGAACTTGGACATGGCAGCGTTGCCGTGGGGGCGGCCGCCTCTTGTCACCGGACTTGGGGTTTCAAAGGCAAGCCCCGAATTCTCTGTGCCGAACTGGCTTTGTCTTGGGGGTCTCGAGGGCGTAGACATCATGCTGAACGTGTCGTCATCTGTGGTCTCGGTAAATGCCGAGGTGTCCGCTGAGACGACACTGCCAGCGTCGTCCTCTTCGTGATGGGATGCCTCCTCTGCGAGAATTCGTCGCCGGCGAGCCTCGCGCCTCTGTTTGAGATCAGCGTAGTCTCGCTTCCAGTTGGCGATGCTCCGGGAGAGTTCCGTGTCCCGTCCCAGGATCTCTCGCGGGCACTGCACCTCGATGGCCTTGAGGCCGAGACGGAGATGGGAGAGGTCGGCGTCAGACTCGTGCAACTCTGACTCGAGAAGGCCGACGCGTGACTGCAGGAAGATGATGCGCTGGGCTGCCCGCTCAGCACGCGTGACGAGAAGAGCGTGTATGTGCTGGGAGAGTCAGTGGCCGTGTAGTGATAGGTGGGATAATAGAATGAAGGCTCACCTCCGACTCTTCTTGTCTGGCCTTTAGGTTGCTCATCAGCGTTTCAAGCTCCGCATTGAGTTTCTCTGCCTCGGATGCGAGCTTGAAAGAGTCCACAGCCGGTTTCCTAACGGCGACCTGGGGTTCTGGTGGTGGGACGTCACGTCTTGCTGAGGCAGAGAGATCAGAGTATCGTGAACGCATCCATGATGACGAGGGAGAGCTCCATGCCGAATCCTGACGATGGGCGCCCTGAGTCTCCGTTTCCAATGCCATCAAACGAGATCTTTGCTGAAGTCTGAGAGCCTTGTGGCCGCCGGCAGCAACATGGTCCAGGTCGTCGAGCCCAGAGTTGAGAGCGTCAAGAGTGGCCTGATCGTTGAGACTGTCACCTTGTGAAATTCTTTGCGCAAGCTCTGTCAGCCGCAAGACGAGAGCATCTCGGGCGTCCTGGCCTGGTGGTGAGGCACTATGTGCGGGTGAGTCATTTTGGACGTCGAGGTCGAGTTGAGGGGTGTCACTGCCAGTACGACTGCCAGGCTCCTCGCCTCCCAAAGACACAGGCGGTGATCTCTCGGGGCTTCTAGCCAACGAGGCGGCAAGGTGCTGTCCCAAGGGGGTGATGAGATCCAACTTCCCCCAGCTCATGGGGGAAGGGATCGAGGGTGAAGAGATGAAGGGCGGCGGCGTTGTAATCTGATCAGCTTCGTCCGGGGTGCTGGGTCCTTCATCGTTGAGAGTGGACACATCCTCCGTGTCCACATCGGCTTCGACCGAGGAGCCGTCGTGGGCTCTCGAGTCTGACGTTCCATAGTTCAGGCACAAGCCCGAGTCGGGGGTCACCTTGCCATCAGACGACATGGCCGAACTTGGCCGAGGCCATGAACCCGAGAAACGGGTGGTGCTGCTTCTGCAGAAGGCGCGTGACGCGACGGGCGCCGCGGTAGATGGACCGGGTCGGGCGAGATGGATGCTGCGGTGGGCTGCCGAGTCCCGGAAGGTCCCGATGCGCCGAGGCGGGATCGGTTCGAGGCCGTCGAAGTTTGGATGGCAGGCTGTGTGGGTTTCTAGCTCGGAACCAAAAAGGTGCCAGTCATATTTGTCGTCTTGTCCTTTCTCCAAACAGCGTGGATCGTAGATGCATCGAGGAAAGGCTGTTTTTTTCGTTACTTGGGGTCTTTTGTCTCTATTTCTTCCAGGGGGGCCCTGAGGCACCGAGTAGCGGTGACTGGGCCGCTCAGAGATGGCGGGAGGTTGGGGAGGTCATGGCGGAGTCGATGTCGGCCGTCAAACGGCTCAAGCACGGTGCAACGATGGATTTGGGGGGCGGGTGAACTGGCACGAAAGCCACAGGTTTGTTGCCCCACGGTGCCCAATGTGTGGCGCAGAGAAATGCATGTGACGAGGGGAAGCCGCGTCTCGTTGCGGTTAGCTGCTTGCTCGAGGGACTTTCACCACTGAATCTCCCCGCCGGATTGGTGCTGCTGTCTGGCTAGTGCCAGGGCCGCCCCTGGCTTGGGGAGCAGAGGGATAGCGAGGTACTTGTCCTCCAAATGGCCTTCCGCCGCATCATCCGGAGCAACATCGAGATGCCGAACATCTGCAGAGGCAGAATTATCAGCTCAGGATCAGCTCATCGTCTCGGTGGCTTGAAGCGCTTAATGAAAATCATCGCGGATGCACATGCGCAACTGTTGCAACGCGCCGCAGTAGTGGCTCTCGGCCCAAAGGAGCGACAAGCTCAGGCCTCTGATCCTCCCGAGGCGGTAAGCCAGCACGCGCCATCAGTGGTTGGAATGCGTCCTGTTTGTCCCCTCTTTCTGTGACGGGCGGGAGGATATCTTGTATCGCACTATCAGGTGTTGTTCTCCCCAGCGCCCAGAGCTTCCCGGAGGAATGCCGTCACTGCATGCGAAGGGCACACACACCGAAGTGCCAGTGGGAGAGGTGCGACCCCAAAGGCCCCCGACCCCCCGGCTCGGCTGTCGACTCGACGCCTCCGCCGCCTTGCTGCAGGCAGCCCAGCCCAGCGCATCGGCCGGCTTCTTCCCCAGACCATCATCCCTCCCTCACCCACCTCGACAAAACCTACTACTACCTATCTCCTCTACCTACACTCCGACCCGTCGGTCGTCACCGTCTTCGCCTTTCTTGCTACCGTTTCTCTATTTCCTACATTCGACAATGCCTTCTTGAGACCCTGCGATTTGTCCTCCCTAGAGCCACCTCCGCCCCATCGTGTCGCGACTCCAACTCCGAGCCCATGTCCTGCGTCATACCACTGCCTCGGTAAAGGCCGCCTACCACACACCGGACCCGCGGGGTTGACTCAACACATATCTGGAAGCACCAATTGTGCGAATACCTTGCAACGACTTGCCCAACGTCTCGTCCGCGCCGAATATCACGGTCGAGCACCAATCTTTGCTTGCCGATAGACGGCATCCTCCCGCTTGCTTGTGTTAATGCGCACACAGCGTCACTACACCTTGTCCCTGGGATCGCTGTAGAGTAATTCATCATGTCGTGGAAGAAGACGGAGCGATTGATGGACACCATCAGGCACTATGCCAGCTTCCCCGCCACCGGCGTCAGCTTGCGCCAGATGGTCCAATTCGGCGAGAGGCCCTCAACCGGTGAGTCCTGACTCCCCGCTCCAGGTCGCGTGCCCGTTTGTTGGGAAGACGGCTGACCCGAGACCGCAACTCCTACAGGCACCCTGTTCCGTGCATCACAGTTCCTGGCCGAAGAGCTGCCCATTCGCCTGGCACATCGTGTCGAAGAGCTCGAGCAGCTCCCCGATGGCCTTAGCGATATGCCGTCGGTCCAAAGAGTGCAGGACTGGTATGCCCAGTCGTTCGAAGTATGCTCCTCCTCTAGACACTATACAGCTTTCCCGATGCTTGCACTGACACACTGCGTCTCCAGGAGCTCACGACCCTGCCGAGACCGAACCTGAACCAAGACGTCCGCGAGAGACTCCTGCGCCCTGCCAGTAAGCTTGGCAAGACATCTGCCCTGCTCTCCGAAGCGACTAGAAACCCCAGTATCGAGGATGGACAGTACTCTTCCCTGCCCAACGGCAATGGCAACGGAAACGGCTTCGGCGGTAAGAAATCCGCAGCCGCCGCCCGGAGATACTTTGCCATGGTCGACGACACGGGCGATTGGCCCCCCGAGCTGAGCCTCTACAACGAAAGATTCGCAAAGACCCTGCATAACATCAAGCGGCGACACGACGGTGTCGTCACCACCATGGCTCAGGGCATCCTCGAATATAAGCGTAAGCGCCAGCGCATGCAGATCGACCACAATATCCAGGCCTTCCTCGATCGCTTCTACATGTCCCGCATCGGCATCCGCATGTTGATAGGTCAGCACATTGCCCTTACCGACCAGAGCCACCACCGCGACCCCTCCTATGTCGGCATCATCTGCACCAAGACCAACATCCAGGACCTGGCCCAGGAGGCCATCGAGAACGCCCGCTTCGTCTGTGAGGACCACTACGGCCTGTTCGAGGCCCCCAAGATCCAGCTTGTCTGCAACCCCAACATCAACTTCATGTACGTTCCCGGCCATCTGTCGCACATGCTCTTCGAGACCCTCAAGAACTCTCTGCGCGCCGTCGTCGAGACCCACGGCGAGGACAAGCAGGAGTTCCCCGTCACAAAGGTCATCGTCGCCGAGGGCAAGGAGGACATTACCATCAAGATCTCGGACGAAGGTGGTGGCATCCCACGAAGCGCCATCCCCCTCGTGTGGACCTATATGTACACAACTGTCGACCGGACGCCCAACCTCGACCCAGACTTCGATAAAAGCGACTTTAAAGCACCCATGGCCGGCTTTGGCTACGGTCTGCCCATCTCGCGCCTATACGCGCGATACTTTGGCGGCGATCTTAAGCTGATCAGCATGGAGGGGTGAGTCGTTTAGTCCTGACTGTTTGCTGTTGGTTTGCTAACACTTGTCAAAGATATGGCACAGATGTCTACCTGCATCTGAACCGCCTGTCCTCGTCTTCGGAACCTCTCCAATAGGGACTCGCAGTCATGAGGGAAAGTGGCGGCGGCAACCCATGGGGGACACGCTCCTCCAACGCCGCAGCCGCAGCCCAAGGATTGACGCCACTGGTAGGAAGATATCGGATTCGAAAGAGGCTCAAGGATCTCGAGGTCACTGAACGTCGCCAGGTCGGCGACGCCCAGGACCTGATCAACCGGGCGAGCGCAGGCACTAGCAGTGGTGACTTTGGCACGTTCAGGGATCACCACTGGGACGTCTAGAGGACCGGGCTGTGGATGCTCGGGGTGCGGCCCGACCCCGGGTGGGGGTAGGCCGTGCGGACGTGACGATTTAGTCACGGGAAATTTTACGGTGGACGGGGGCTTCAAAGCTCCGTTTGAAGGAGTTCCAAAACATATTGGGCTCTGGCTCTCGCGGCCTGGTGTATGTGGAGGGAATGGGGGGCCGGCATCACTTCTCGGAGAGCCGCCCCTTGTAACAATTTTGAAAGAGGCAGTGGCTTCCACAGGGAATGGCCTGGTTGGAGCAGTGACTTGTACAGCAATCACGAGCTGGATAGGGACGGGCGGACGGATGTACGCCGCACCGCCAACGGTAGGTAGGCAAGGGTTGTCAGCAGTCGGGATACCAGGACCTGCTGCGGCAGTGGAATACGAAAGGCTAGGGTCCCATTGTTTACATCGGCGCTCCCCACGTGTATGCAAGTATGGTATGTGATGGTGCGCTGGCATCTTCCCGGGGTGATGGCCGACAGGGGAGGGGCTCTGCAGAGTTGAGAAGGCGGTGAGTCGACACGGAGTGATGATGTGTTGTCAATCCGCTCTTTTGGGCGCGGGATGTGGGGTATCGTGAGTTTGGCGGTGTCCTCGTCCCGACGGAGATGATGTTGCGTCAAGTGTCCTCATGGGGTGTCGGGATCTGAAGCGGTGCTCCTAGAAGGCAAAACACTACCCTGGACATCCTGGAGTGGGCTGTCGGTCCCATAGAGCCGTTCCATCGATTCCATGTACATATATTGCAGTACACACGTCTGGCAGATTCTCATCATGAGAAGAGCGGCCTGTACGGGATAGACGTCGAACTGCCATGAATACCGACGAATTTCATCCTGATGTTGAATGTCAAGCTACAGGCATCACCCCAGCCTTTTGGAAATGCTCTCTGGTCGTTCGGGGGTTTGATGGGAGTCAAGAGATGACACTGAGGTTAAGTCATCCTCCTCGATGTGTCCACATACGACCTCCTAGGTTACGACGCCTGGACTTGTCCATGCTGAGCTTCGAATGAAGAGTTTTCCGACCTCTTTCCCCGTATTACCGCAAGTATTGTCCTGACGTCACATTCCTCATTGTCGTTACGAAAGCAGGCTTGGTAGAAACAACTCGAGGCAGCATAGCCTGCCTGGTGCCATTACTCATCAAGAACCTGAGTACCCCCAATGGCATAAACCTCTGTCGACATTGCCAGGCATCTATATGTCTTTGAGAAGTACGGGAAGCTGCATTTCCCCAGCTGTGGATTGCTTTGCTCATGCGATCACGAAACATAACTGTATCTCCCATGTCTTTGTCATCAATGGGCTCGTGGATAATGACCCTCAAGCCCATCTCGTCAAGTTGATACCTTTTGTATTCTCTGTCTATTAACGGACACATTCATGGATGGTTCCTCGAGGCTGCCAGCAAAAAACCAGGCAGGCATGCCGAGCCTCAGTCGACACCGACTGGTGCCAAAACACCAGATATCAAGTCGACCCGGCAACCCCACGATACTTGAGATTTTCGGGCAGTTACGCCGGGTAGCTCCTTCCTCGATGCCCTCATTTTTGTAGGTCCTTCCTATTTAATTGAGGCACCTTTGCGGCTTACCCCTCCCGGCCATAAAAGCAGGTTTCTCGATTTCCCACACCACCAGGAATCTCTCCCTCGATCAAGCCCTCCACCACTTGACGATCTGGACGGTCTCTCCCCTACCCATCTGCCTACATCCGACAACAAGCCCTCTACCGTACAATCTTCCATCGTCCCTTGACTGTCACCAGCTCAAGGCACCTCCCCTCGTTTCCTCTTCTGTACTTGTGTCTCCGTCAGTACCACAGCCAACAACACGACACAATGACTCCGAAGACCGGCGGACCGATCGGTCCTGTTCTGTACCGATGCTCTCTCGGCGGCGAAATGAAGCCTATCGGTGCTTACTCCGACAACCAAAAGAAGAAGGTGGGCTTTGGCATCCGCAAGATTGACCCGGGGCATTCGAAAATGGTTTGCCGCGAACACGCGCCCACCGGTGCGACATCTTACAAATGCGAGGGATACTGTCACCGAATCCTCCCCCTCTCGATGTTCTCCAAGAACACCAGGCGTGACGGCGAATACGTGAGTTGCCTCCGACTTGGGCGTTCAGTTCTCCGGGCTTTCCTTGCTAACTTTCCAACCATGACAGGTCTGTGTCACTTGCCGAGAGTGGCTTGATAGCGAGCCCGATTCAGCGAAGGCCGCTGAAAAGATCCGCGCTGCCCTTGAGGAAGAGGCGGATGAATGGGATAAGCGAGCTGAGGCTGCGAAGATCGCCAAGAAGCCCGGCTTCCGTGGTACGAAGACTGCGGACTTCTCTGACAGCGGCACTGTCGCCGACTCTATGTATGGCTTCCTCGACCACCTTCTCGTGGATGATGAGGATGAGGCCATCTCGATCACCAACTTGAGCGTCGGCCACAGTCAGACAAACGACTCCACGACTGCTTCGGCCATGGTCTCCTCTCCACTTGTCGCCCTGTCTTCTGCGGCATCGAATGCCTTCCAAGTTCACACAAACAAGCCTCGCCAACCACAAGACGAGATGTCATCTATTGCCTCCAACTCCTGGTACGGCGGCGGCCCACGCAGGGAGACGAGCAAGGACATTGTCAGCATGCCGACAGGCAACACCACATCCCGTTCTACCGTCGTATCTGCCGATACAACCGCGCGCATTCCCCCTCACCTTCTGACGAAGGAGGCTCTCACGACCTTGGAGAACACGGGCAAGCGCAGTATCAAGACCGAGTCCAGCAAGGAGTTCAACACCACTCTGCCACCTCATCTTCGCGCGAATTCTGCTTCGGGCAAGACCGCACAACTTGCGCCCCATGAAAGAGGCTTATTCCTCGGCGAGACCGACGCCAACGATTTCGATACTTCCTCCAACAAAAGTGTTTCGACCATTAAAGCCAAGGGCGAATCCACTCCTGTCGAGGTTTATCGCGACACCACCAACCGGGACACTGTCACCATCGTCCCCGAGGTTTACCGCGCAACTCGTCTGGTGCACAGGGACCAGCAGCAATGGCTGAAGGCACAGCCTGAGGGAGCTGTCGATGTTGACTCGGACGAAGATTTCAACTAGAGCACAAGACCATAGTGGTTGGTTTGCGTGGAGGGGGAACACATGAGATTTGCGAAATTGGCCAGGAGCGCCAATTGATAGATGGTTCGGTTTTCTGTTTTCGAGCCCCAAGCACATGAGGATAAGGGCGAAGATGAGGACGCTGCGGAGATGTGCGGGATTCGAGGTCACCATGAGTTTACAATGCCCATCTTGTGGCCCAGCCTGTGGTCTGTCGTGGGAAGGTATCCAGCTTAAGGAGGACCACGATGAGGCAGCTAGGTAGAGGCCAAATCATGATGATATCTTGCAGCTCGGGCGTTTGTTTGAGAGACGTGCTCCGGAGGGATCTCTGGCAAGGATCAGCAGCCTGTCTGTTGTTCCTTCCCCTCACCTATCAGACGATGTTCCGTATGGAAGGCCCATCCCGGCATCAATGCTTTTTCTGCGGGCGACGCAGGCACAGCGTCTCGAAAACCCCCAGATCCAATGGGCGGCCACAGGGGCCCCGAGACATGCTGCGAACATGGTTGTGCCACAACAGCTGCCACCTTACGAGGGAGGATGCATCTAATTTACACCCCTTTCTTCTGCGGCTCGAGCTGGACGCGGGGCTTGCCTTGGTTTGCATGTCAAGACCTCGTACCAATATGCGCATCGCGAACTAGAGTGATGAGCAAACAGACAGCTGATGATCCCGTTCATGCCCCGTCGCTGCTTAGCGGCCGCCCTAGATGCTGTCCTCTGCCCCTATTCCCTTCTCCTCTTCAAGGCGCATTGATGAGGACCGAGACCCTTGTGGGGTGGGCTAGAAGGAGGACTATTGTACGGGACTGGCACGGGACTGCCGCCGGATCCTGGAGGAAGATGGGCAAAGCTGGTGGGACGGATCGCACCCGTAGTGGCCGGCGTGCGTCCGCCTGGGCCGCTCCCAAACCAGTCGGCTGGGGCGGGTTTCTGGACATCAGGGGTCCAGTCAGCGCTCCACACCACTGGCCCCTCGGAAGAAACTACCACTGGGCTGGGGCCTGATGGCTCCGGGCTCCCTGGAACAGAACCTGCTTGATGGCTGGCTTCTGAACCCCTGAGTCTGTCCGCCCAGCTGCCAGCAGCAGCACCAGCAGCGGATGGTGCGGATGGAGAGGCGAAAATGATGCCCGCGTCAAGTGGAGGTTCCTTCGCCGAACCCCCCCCGTTCAGGTCTCGGGACGAGCAAGATGTCTCTCGCAGCATCGTCACAGTGGGTTCCGGATGACGGGATGCGGAGCGAAGAAAAAAAGGGCGCAGGAACACCCTGTTTGATACCCGGCGAAATGGGCCAGGACCGGCCGCTTCCTCCGGGGGATCCAGAGATGGACAATCAAAAAAGCCCTGGCCCGGTAGCGAGCCCAGCATGCAGCAGCATCAGACAGACAGGTCCTGGGTACGAACTCGTGGAACACAGGTGTTAGCTGGTGAAATCAGGCGACAGGGGGTTGGCCCTTTTGGCGCCACAAGGCACGAGCCCTGAGAGGGACCGTTGGGGCTAGTCGTCTCAAGGTTTCCTTCTGGATTTGCTTCTGTGACAGCGTGTGGCGGCGGCCTCTTTTTCCGGAGGGGTGTGGATTTGTTTCATGGACGAACGACTGCCGGCCGGGCGGACTTGGTGTGTTATTTTGGCAGGATTGTCACGGTTACACTGGATGTCCTGCCTCGCCATGGTCTCTGCCTCGCCGTCGAAGCAGACAGGAAATGGCGGGTTCTGACCGACCGACTGACTCAGGTGGGCTGTTGCTGCTCCTGTGGACGGAAGACCGGTGGGTTGCTAGTGAGTATCAGTCAGTCGTCCAGGAGACCGCTGCGTCGGCGATCGACTGGAGCTTGTACACGTGTGTGGGTGCGGAGTAGCTTGGTGTGCATTGGTGAAGGGGGAGAGGCCAAGGAGGATGTGACGGTTGTGACGGATGATCACTGGCAGAGGGCCTCTTTTGGGTGGGCTTGTGCAGTGCAGGGCAAGCAGGCTGGTGCGGTACCTGAGCTAGTGCGGTCGAGGGTACTTGATGTGTTTGTTCCACCGCGGCACAGGAGAAGAAACGGGACTCAGGGCCAGGTACCCTCAGGTCGACCGCACAAACGGACGCCAAGACGATAGTTGCAGCTCTGGGGGGCTGGTCGGCCGAGGGAGGACGGTGTCAGTCCGAGCATCCGGTTCGGCACCCGCGGTAACATGTCTGGCTGTACTTCAGACGAAAGGGCCCGAGCGAGACGAGACGGTGGTGAAGAGGCACACGCCGCCCCTGGAGCTGGCGCGCGGTACCTGCTTTGAAGGCAAAGGTACCTGGCCCGATGTACTGCTTCCATGGGCGGCCCGGTCCAGCCAAGGGGGCCACGACTTTTAATGCAGGGATTTGTGCGCAAGCCCGCCCTGGGGATCGGCACAATGCCCAGGTCAGGTCTTGTCTGCCAGTCTGCCAGGCTGACGTCGATTAGCACAGCCGGGCTGATGATGCGCACTCGCATTCAACAACGCGTCGTCGCCAGCCTGGCTATCAGGGCTGGCTGGCCTGGATGTTTGCTTTTTTTCTGGGGTCGGCTGGCTGTGACGACAGGACGACAACAAAAGAGAGAGAGAGAGGACCCAGCCTTGCGAGGTGTGTCTCGGTCTCTCGGAGCTCAGGGGCCAAGTTTATGCTTCACCCCGCGCGGCATTGAATCAAGGCTCGCGTTTGGAGGGGCCGACTGGTCGTGTTGTCTGGTTCCCCCGATAGCATTGAGCTTACGACTCTGAATGCCTGCGCCGGCCATGCCTTGGTTATGCAATGGACAGTGAGGGTTGCTGGGGACACTTTCTCCGACCGTGTTTGCCTGTAATGAATGAGACTTTCTTTGGACTCGGCGATGCAGGATGGGCTGATTGTGATAAAAGGGAGTCGAGGCCGCGCCGTTACCGAGGCAGATGCATGCCGGTAGAAGCACGGAACGTCCAGAAAAGCAAATCAAAGCATATTGTGAGGGTGACACAAACCAAGACCTCCGGCGGGTGCGCGCCCCCGGCTGGCATGAGGATCCTCAACCGTCCGTCCGATATCCCTTGCAACACGCGCGAGGACGCGGGGCTGCGATTGGGCTTTGGACGAGGCGATCGGTGGTCAAGATGGAAGACCGATGCCGTCGTTTTTTGTGCGCAATGAATGCTTGGCTTGGCCTTGACTTGTGGGCGATGCGTGGAGTCTCTCCGTCGCTTCAATGGAGGCCATGGGTCGGGGGATTGATCCGTCGACCGCCGTTCCAAGGAAGCTCCATCGCGACCAACTGGCGTCCGGCGCCGTCGCCGTCGCGTCGCCTCGCGGTGTTCAGCACCACGCACTCTCCGACGCTGAAGCGTCACACACACGCACTTTCGCTGACACTCACGTCGGTGGCTCCCGCGGTCCCAGCCCAGGCGTGTGGACCGGACTCGAACGGCGCCACGGGAAGGGGCGGCCATTTCCTGGGAGGTGACGTATTCACACAGCTCAGCCTTCAATTCAACGCCGAGCTGTCCTCATAATGGACAAGCGCTCCGTTAAAATTACCTTTTCACAGGCCTTCTACCCTTTCGAACGTTCCTGCCTGAGAGTAGCTCCCGCCCCCACAGCGTGCCTTCCCACCGCACAGGACCTGCCGCCGCCAAACCAAACGTATCGAGATGTTCCCGCGACTTGTCAATCCAAGCAGCCCGTAGCTCCACGCAGGTCCGAGTCCAAAGGTACAAACCGGTACATCTATCGGTGATAGCGATCCAGGTGATCGGTGTGCCAGGGGAGAGAGCTGGCGCGGCAGCACAGGTTGATCCCCGGTACATTCCTCTACTGGACAACGCCCCATTAAACCCGTCTTCTTTGGGACCTGCAGGACCCCTCTGATTGACGAAAAGGAAGACGGCGACCGCGTGCCCAGAAATATCTCTGGCGAGTCGGCCGGCTAGCTAGACGAGAAGGGGGGGGAGGGGCGCTGGCGGGTGCCCGATGCCTGAGAAGACGGGCCCCCGAAACCCAACCTTTACTTTGGGCCTCACACACACAGCCAGAGAGGTAGAAGCAGGTACCTCGCGACCACCCGACCGCTCGTCGCAAAACGCAGCTTCCCCCAGTTCCTTCCCCTTTTAGGGTGCCACACCTCCTTTTCTGACCCCTGCCCATCTCTGACCAGCTGCGTACCGTACTTTGTACCTGGAACTTGTAACCGTCCGTCCCTGCCTCTTGTCCGTCCCCTGGCTTGGCCTAGCATAGCCTTAGGCCGTCCTGTCTGTCGACTCTCGTCACCCGTCACTGGTCACCAGGGGCCCGTCACCACCAAAGCAAATCAACTCGCAGCTTCTGCCAGTGGTCGTCTGGCTGTCAGTTCCGTGCCGCCCTCCCATCCATCCATCCTCCAACAGCGGCGCATTCCAGGCCGCGGGTCACATTGGGAAGTGAAACCAAACCATCAGCAGCAATCTTTTTTCCCTCAATCACTCTCTCCATCTCCCTCTTCATCCTTCTCACCCTTCCACCACCCGCCGTCAATCACCATCTTACAGTACCTGGACGACTTGCAACTTTCGAGACGGCATCCGCATCCAATACACGGCATTTGCCAGGCGCCGAAAGCAAATCAAACCCAGCGAACCCACCAGCAGGATTTTCCCACAACACCCCGGCCCCTGCGCAAATTGCCAGCGCGCGAACGCACGAGTGCCGCGACTCATTAGCGAAATTGGCGTTCCCTTCACACGCAAAGGGCACGCTCGACCCCCCTGGGATCCGTCCCCTTCACGTTTATGCGGACGACGGGCCCCCCGGTCAACCCTCGTTCGCCCAACAGGCAACCAGCACGCACCAGCAAGCACCCTTCACACGGCAGGCCCTTGGGGTGTCCCATCACAGCGCATCATCGTCCCCCTTTCCTCTCCGGCAGCCCCAGAAGCAATCATCTCCCGAAAACAAGCCCTTGTCAGCTCCTCTTCTCGGCTCCTCCACCTCACTCACTCTCACGGAGACTTCACGACGACCAGAAGCGCATCCATTTCCCGGGTACCATTTCAATCCTCACCTGTCGGGACGCTTCCGCGATTGAATCCCTCTCGTGGCAAAGCAAAGCCAAGCAACAGCCGCGCGCAGCTTCAGGACCCCCCAGCCCAGCCCAGCCGCAGCAAGGCCCGCCGTGTTGAAAGACCAAACCCACCGCCCGCCCGGCAGCCCGTTTCTGCCCTCTCCGTCACCTGTTCTCGTCTCCCCCGGCCTTCCAGAACTTGCCTCGTCGGTCGTCTGACAGCTCGGCCACATATGATCGCCCTCCTCCGTCTGATAAATACAAGCATCCGTCGACTGCCCACCGTCCACGCCACTGCGGCGACAGCGAGCAAACTACCCTCTTCATAGAAGCCCCTGTTAAGGTATCATCGACACAGGCCCGGAGACGGACCACCTGAGTGCGAGGATCCATCCCCGATCGTCTGGTTCTGGCTCGAGCACACCCGGACCCCGGCCCTCTCCTTTTTCAATAATATCACAGGAGACCCTCTTTCCCTCCAGGACGAGATCACTCATTTGCCCGCCCTGTCTGCCTCCAGTCACTCTTTACCGCCCGCCGCCTCTCCATCATTCCTCCGTTTCGACGCTTCTCAGCCTGCATCAACCACCCACCCACCTGCATCACACATCAACACCAGCAAACACGCAACCGAATCTCGACCCGACATTATTGGCCATCTGCCCGGACTTCTCTTTCAGAACAACCAGCCGCATTTCCAACATTTCTCACGTCACCTTCATCTGGATGCACCGATAGCCAACTCCAGCTCTTCCAGAGAGCCAGCCACCCCAACAGGTCCAGCATTGGTGCGCATCCGCTCACTGCTTGCCTGACGGGTTCACGTCCCAGCTGACCACCCTCAGCACAGCAATTTGTCGGCCTACACCATTCCACACAGCAGCAGGGTGCACATCCGGCCTCATTCACAACAATGACAGTTCCCGTCGACTTGACCCATCGTGGTCCCTCAACCCAAACATCAAGCATGGTCGCCCTCGAGGAGCGCTTCGAGGTGTTGAAAGAGATTGGAGATGGCAGCTTCGGCAGCGTCGTGCTGGCACGCGTCCGCAGTGCCGGTGCCAATGTCGCTCGCCGTGGTACAGTGGTGCGTCAACCCCTGCCGTTCTTTTTGCGTCCTGCTTGTCTTAACACTCCGCCTCTAGGTTGCCATCAAGACGATGAAGAAGACGTTCGAGTCTTTCGGCCCGTGTCTTGAACTCCGCGAGGTCGTCTTCCTGAGGACCCTCCCTCAACACATGCACCTGGTGCCCGCTCTGGATATCTTCCTCGATCCCTACACCAGGAAGCTCCACATCGCCATGGAGTACATGGAGGGCAACCTCTACCAGCTTATGAAGGCCAGAGATCACAAGCTTCTCGACAACTCCAGCGTCAAGAGCATCCTCTTCCAGATCATGCAAGGTCTGGAGCACATCCACGACCACCACTTCTTCCACCGTGACATCAAGCCCGAGAACATCCTCGTCACCACCTCCGCCCACCAGGACTCTTCCGTCACATCATTCAGGCGGTATTCCGCCCTTGTCACACCCCCTTCGACACCGCCCGCCTACACCGTCAAGATCGCCGACTTTGGTCTCGCCCGCGAGACCCACAGCAGACTACCCTACACAACCTACGTCTCGACGAGATGGTACCGCGCCCCCGAGGTCCTGCTCCGCGCAGGAGAATACTCTGCTCCTGTCGACATTTGGGCCGTCGGCGCCATGGCCGTTGAGGTCGCCACCCTGAAGCCGCTTTTCCCCGGTGGAAACGAGGTCGACCAGGTGTGGCGGGTATGCGAGATCATGGGCAGCCCTGGCAACTGGTACAGCAAGTCTGGCGCCCGCGTCGGAGGTGGAGAGTGGCGAGAAGGCACCCGCCTGGCCGGTAAACTGGGCTTCTCGTTCCCCAAGATGGCACCTCACTCCCTCGACACCATCTTGCAGCAGCCGCAGTGGCCCAAGGAGCTCAGCCACTTCGTGACCTGGTGCCTCATGTGGGACCCCAAGAACAGGCCCACATCAAGCCAGGCGCTTGCCCACGACTACTTCATCGACGCCGTCGATCCCATGAGGCCTAGGTCTTCCGCCTCAAGGCTTCTGGGCAGGAAGCAGTCGGACATTGGCCGCAGCAAAGAGTCCACCACGCCCGCTCCAACATCATCAAAGCCTTCCTGGTTCCGCAAGTCCCTCATCGGCCGCTCCGAGACCACCGAGGTCCCTGCAGTCAAGGAGGTGCCTGCGCCACGACCCGTCCCCGTGCACGCCTCGACAACAAACGAGGTGCCTGTCAACAAGACGCGCCCGCCTGCTGGCAAACGGACAACGTGGACCAACGGCCCTTCAAACGTCGCCCCTATGCCCATCCTCCCCACCATCAAGCCCATCTCTCCCCTGTCCGACGCCGTCACCGCACAAGCCGACAACCGCGCCGCCCAGGTCGACAAGTCCGGCAAGAAGATTGGACGCCAACTGTCAGTGGCTTCCAGCACCAACAACTACGCGGAGATGCATCGTCAGCAGGCCGAGCGTGCTCTCAACGGAAACAGCGGGCTGGCATCGCCGCCCAGCGGCCACAAGGAGAGCTTCTTCTCGCATCTTCGGAAGCGCGCACGGCGGTTCTCGGGTCGGCACCAGACGCCGGTGTCCCCGGCTTACGAGGACGCGGAACCTCCGGCAGGCTGCAGCCCTTGGGCCAGCAACCGGTCCTCCATGGTTGTTGACCAGTCGTCACCAACTGGCGGCAAGGTGGACACGTTCGAGTCTCTCGACAAGGCGCTACGAGACGTCGAGCAGCACAGGCAGGCGCAGCCTCCCGTGCCCCCTCACCATGGCCTTCAGTCCAACAACCTCAAGAGACACCACTCTCTGCCCAAGAACCAGCAGCCCCGCTCCGTGGACAACCTCATGATGGCGGCACGCACCGGCGGCCCCATCTCTAGCCGGACACGTCGGGCTCAGGCCACACAGGGCGTCCACCAGTATGATGCGCCAGATGAGGAGGATGAGCTCCTCGACGAGATGCTCAACTCGACCCACCGGGCGATGAAGCGGATGGAGAAGGATGGAAAGCCCAGCCTGCGACAGTCCGCCAGCAACATTGGACCAACAAATCCCTACCCAACACCCTCCCCGTCTGCCAATGGCAACTCGGTCCTCTTCGGTGATGGCAACGAGCTCCTGACACCCCGGCCTCTGAACCTCAAGAAGCCGCAAGGCTCCGAGTACAAGTGGCCAACGCCGCCGTACGAGGAGAGCGAGTGGGCCGCATCGGCCTCGGCCAGCATCTGGGCCGCAGGCAACCGCTTCTAGGTCTGACATGATGGTCAGACGGGCAGGCTTTTTTTTTCGAAAAGATCTTCATGAGTCTCAGCAGCAAACAGGCTTGACTCGCATCGGCAAGGAGTTTGGGCGCCCCATGCGGCACTTTTTCGTCGGTCCAACCAGCGACGACGTTTGATTTCTTTGACTTTTGAATCTCGCAGCTGCGAGACGTCGACGAGAGCAACCAACCTCCGCTCTCGAGGGTTTCTGTTCTCGACATGTTCGATACCAAGGCCGACGGGCCACACAGCTCCAGCGCGCATCTGTTCCATTTTTCTCGTCTGTCTTCTCCGGTTTTCCGAAAATACCCCAACAATTCATAGACTGAGAACGGGCGATTCCACTTTTTGCTATACTACCGGCGATCGGGCCGCAAACCGATGTTTCCTTTGTCGTTACCAGCTGCTCCAGGCGTTCTGGAGGCCGCTATATGGTCTTTTTCCGGGTTGAAAAGAGGACGACCTCTCCTCTGGGAGGGGCCAGCACGCACCACTTGTACATGGGGAACATACTTTATTGCGAACAGACCCATTGACGGCTCGACGCCGCAGGGTACTGGGGGTTTTCAGGTCAGCACGGGATAGGGTCTGATATGATGGGATTGGAGGGCTCGGGGCTTTTTCACCCCGGAGCCTGGAGGTTACTCATAGTCTGGTCAGACCAAGACTTCCATTGTCATTTTCAGTCTGCCTCGAGGGACCTGATTCGATTCGTTTAACGACACAACGTCGAGCATGGACTCCGCCTTCTGGGCTGTATTTAGTACTGGTCTCGCCCGCCATAATAATCAAGCCAAAGACAAACAGCGCGCTCGTGGTGTGAAGTGACAGTGTCTCCCTAGGTTGTAGGCTAGGACCTTGGTGCCCTTTTTCGACTAAACATGGCGGTCGGCATCACTCAGTCACAGATCTAAAGCAGCCATGACATCAATGTTGTTGATGTATCAGAGACGGATGTCCCGAAGTCATTGACATGGAAAGTTCTTCATTGCCAACTAACTAGCTATCCTCCTCCAACCTCTGACTGCCCTCGAGCTAGCCTACAGCTCATCATGCGCCGCCTCCTCGTCCTCATCGACCCTGAAACGGTAGCTAGCCTTGAGGACGTACGGGCCGTCGGCAGGACCGAAGATCTGCTTCTTCTCGCGGCCCCACGAAGGGTGGTTGATGCCGTCAATGTAATCCTGGACCTCGAGAACAACGCAGCCGTACTGGGGAATGATACGGGGGAAGTCTTCGTTGTCTTCGATGCCCTGGGACTTCTTGAGGCCCACGGTGCCATCCTGCTGGGTGCAGCTGTAGATCTGGAAGGCGTCCTGGTCGGTGTAGACGTCGACGTGGATACCGGACCAGGCGGAGGAGAGGGAGGCGACGGGGCCGAGGGTGCGCCAGTCGAAAGGACGGTAGGCCTCGCGGTTGACGATGAAGCAGTTGTCTTTTGGGGTGTTAGTCTTAGTCTTCGTGCAGTGGGACAGAGGAGAGAAAGCTTACCGTAACCGGTGCAGTTTGCGCCGCAGTTGCCCTCGAGGTCGGGGCTGGTGATGTTGGCGCCGAGAAGCTTGGGGCTGCTCCAGAAGTCGTTGACGGAGCCGCGCTCGTTGGCGAGGATATCGCCCGTGGGGATGAGGATGCTGTCGACGCCGACACGGGTGCCGCTGTAAGGCATGTGCAGGGTGTGGTTGTTGGCGAGGGCGGTCTCGTTGTTGGCGAAGCCGTCGAGGTTCCAGTATGTGTGGCTGCTGAGCATGATGGGAGTCTTGACTTGCGTCGAGACGGCGATCATGCTGATCTCCCAGTCCCAGCCGACGAGGGTGTAGGTGATGTACGAGATGACCTCGCCGGGGAAGCCCTCCTTGCCGTCGGGGTCGACGATGGAGAAGGTGATGCTGTCATCGGTGTGGGTGACCACGGTGAAGTTGCGCCATCCCCACTGGTTCATTGTTAGTTTAGGGGTCTTTTTGGTGTGATGGAAGCAGCCGGAATCAGACTTACGCCGTCAGGACCGCCGTGGAGGGTGTTGAGGCCATCGGGATGCTCCTCGGTGGGGTTGTCATTAGGCAACACATGGAACGTCTCCCCATCAATCTCGAACGTGCTGTTCTTGATTCTGTTCGCGTACCGCCCAGGAACGTTACCGTAGTTCGGGTGAACATCTGGGTTGCTGTACTCGGCGGCCGTATCGAAACCAGCGACAATGTCACGGGGAATACCGTACTTGTCGTTGATGACCAGGTCCGAGATGGCACCGCCGTAGGCAACGAAGCCCGCGCGGAGGTGCTTGCTCTTGATCCAGTACTTGCCATCCTTGTCCGGCTTGGGCGTTGTAGCGTTGCCAGTGGCCTGGGCGGTGGCCAGAGAGGGGACGAGGGCCCCGAGGGCAAGAAGCCAGGGAGAGAGATGCATCTTGAAGGGGGAGGAGAGGTCTTTGGGCTAGAGTGCGTGGATCTGCGTCTGCGCTGACATCGACTGCCCCAGACTTCTCCAGAAAGTCAACGCGGGGGAAGAGGGTCTTATATGGACCGAGCCATTACTCAATGGCTTCTCGCGTGCCTTGATTCTTCTTCCCTGAACCTCGTCCTGTTCCTGGCGCCGTTTCTTCCAAGCGCAAGATTTGATGACGGGCGAGCGAGCGGTCAAGCGACCCTTCAGCATCCTGCCATCCTGAGTGGCGCGTCTACTTGAGACCTTGTCAGTTCGTGAGCGCGGATACGACGTCGACCCATGCCAGCGGAGTCACGGGGAGGTTGGTTCAAGCAAAAGAAGTGAAGCCGGCCGGGAGAGACGGCGTCCACAGCAGCAGCTCGGCCACAGCTCGGCCGCGGGTCGACCACGGACCCTAGAGTGCGCGGGGTAGCTTGGTTGGACGATCATGGCCGAGTTGGCGGCCAGCGTTGTGTTCGCCTGGAGCCAATGTCGTCAGAAAGCTTGATAGCGCCGAGCCGTCATTGGTGCGCCTCGGTGCGGGTGCGGGTGAGTTGGGGTTCGGGGAAGCTTTGGAGTTGGAGTTTGCCAGGGCATGGCTGCGGGAAAATCATCCGTGTTGCATCACCAATTTGCGGGGTTGCAGTGGCACCTTTTCCCCAGATTTTCGCCTCGCCCTCTCCCGGCTTGTCTTCCCTCCGTTCTCTCGTGTTTCTCGAGGAGGGGAGGACGAGTGGTGCCCTTCCCGAGACAATGGATCTGATGGAACCTAAGGAAGAGGGCTGAAGCATGACAGGTGTGCTTCCTGGGCTCACGAGAGGTTCATCTGGTTCTTGGTTGGATCTTGGGAATGGATTATTAAGGATCATGTTGATACTACCGAACCCCGGCTATGCAAGGAACTTGTTATCCCCTCATCTCGGCAGGGGAATGTCCGAAGATCGAGCCATCACAATCTACCCATTAACCGACGATCATGTCATCAATCCGACCCCCTCGCCCTGGCAGGCGGTGCACTTCTGGCAGGTGATGTGATGCGCCTTGGAGCCGTAGTCTTGCCCTTCGTGGCTGAACAGGTTGTCGAAGCCTGGGTACTCGATGAAGAGATCTCCATGGAGGTCGCATGTGTCGGGCTTGGAGACGCTGCCACAGCGCGCATCAGCATGGCTGTTCCAGGATGGAAGATACGGGAGCAATGTGACCTACGTCGTCAGGCGGCACAGAGCGCCTTTGTCAGGGCCGATAGATCCAAGGTTGTTGGTGAAGGGCGCCGGGATGGCTTGGCAGGTGTATGCCACGGTGAAGTCGACGACGGCACAGTCACCCTGCCAGTTGGCCTTGGTGCAGAGATACACCTAGATATGTCGGTCAGCCAATGGCTCAGTGCCAAGTACCACGGCACCAAACTCTTACATTACCGGGCTGCCGCTTCTCAAGGCCGCCTTTGTTGTCCAGGGCAAACGATGCCATGCGGCGGGCGACCTCGCTCGGGTCGATCCGAGTCCAGCCCCGGGGAAGGACGGACCCGGACAGCGAGGTGGCCGGCCCCTCCGAGACGGGAGCGGCCATCACCACGGAGGCGAGAGAAAGGAGTGCGACGAAGAACTTCATGTTGGAGTCGGGAGTATGGTGGACAGGCTGGGATTGGGATAGTGACGGAATGAAGATTGTGAACTGAAATGATGAGATGCTGGCTTGCTGGTGGATTGATGGAGAGCAGATGGGTCAGGTTGGTGGGTTCGTGGACATCATGGGGCGCTTTATACTTTGGTCGTCGCCCTACCTCTTTCTTCAGCTGGCTGCTGGCCTCGAGGCAATGGACACTGGCCTCTTCCCACCTCAGCGATCTACGGAGGACGATGACGAGGCCGTTCACGCCCCCAACAAACGTTGACCAGGCCAGGATAAAAGCGGGTGCTGCCGGCGGCCTTGTGCGATGGACGGTATCGCCGAAGACGCAGTCGTGGTCGCACGAGCATCGAGACGCACATGGCCACTTGAGCAGGCTGCCTCGCCAACTGCGTCTACTCACTTGACAGGATACGTAGTCGCGAGAGCGCGCTGACGTTGACCGCTGTTTTCCGTCCAGACAATGCATCCCGGCAGTCCGCCCGATGGGCCGGCGTTGTGATCGCCGTGATGCCGTGTCACCACCTGGCCTCCGACCGGTTTTACGATGACACTCCAGGCCGGTCGCCTTGACGGTAGCCTCGCCCGGAATTGAGGGCTGTGTTCAACGGTGACTGTGGCTGTAAGACCGGAGAATATAACATGTGTGCTTGTCGAGGGGGCTCTACCCGACGGAGAACTCGAAGCTGGTATGTTTCTTGTGCTCGCCCAGAATCGTGATTGGAGGTTGCAACGGTTTCCCCTATGTTCAGGCGAGGCAACGGTGTATTCCCTCCGCCTCCAGGCATCACGAGACAGGTTCGCAAGCTCCAGGCCGTCATCGTACGCGGATAGCGCGACTGGCAAATGGCTGCAGGCGGATAGGCACATGAAGGTTCGATCGGTCCGGACCATTGGCTTTGGTGTAACCCCGTGAAGGGTCTTGGTCATATGGCCGAGTTCGTAAAATGCAAATGCAACGCTGCATTGCAGGAGCGCACAGCGTGCTACGGTCACCTGCGATTACGAGTTAGCATGCGCGGGCATTGATTTGCGAATACGTCTCACGGATGGATGCCACTGTCACCAGAACTGGCCGCCATTCAAGCCAACCAGCAGCTTCGAGTGCTGGACCTGCGATCCGCGCACCAGCAAAACCACCGGCACTGGTGATCTAGTGTCGATGATTGGCGTCATCGTGCAGAGAAAGCGTCGGGCAGACAAGACAAAGATGACATTACTCTTCCAGTCTCCTCCAGTCCGAAGGGCCGGTTGGCCGAACTACATAGCCCGGGGTGAGCTACGGATTCACCAGTGTACAAGCATGGAAACTTGACGGATGACCGCGAGATGCGACGAGGCCGGAACATGCCAGCCTCAGAAAGGGCTAGCACTAGAAGATGGAAGCCGGCGCCGCTGCTTCTGCCCACTGCCGTCTGCAGGTCGTGAAACGTAGTCATCGACGGAGGATTGGCCACTGACGGCCGCCGCAGCGCGAAGATCCGGCGTGACCGTCACCACAGCCAGTCCAGCTAGTGGACAAAGGGGATCGCCACGGTTGTTTCGTTTCGAATCATGGTCTCCCGGCGCCAGCGCGGCGCGCACAACTCTCGGACGCTGCGTAAGAAGATCAGACCAAACTTGGGAAAAAGAGCCCCGAGGCCCAGAATAGGCAGCCGTGCGAGCGGACGGGCGCGGGGGGCGAAGGTTCCAACTTCCAAAGGGGGCGGTCTTGTCCTGACACGTCTGGAACGTGCCGCCGTCATGCGGGAGAGGTTCCGGCAGAAGGGTGTCCGAGCGCGGGGCGACACATGGCCAGCAGGGGTGTGTCTGCGATGGCTGGCTCCTCGGGGAGTCTTCAGACAACAACAAGCCCTCCCGCGGTCGAGGTGTGTCTTGACGGCCTTCTCGTCTGAACCCAGCAAAGGGCGTGCCCGTCCATCCATGTGCAGTGTTCATGGCTGTTCGAATCGAATGCTGTCCGGAGGTCGCGAGGGGTGGGTTGCAGGTGGAAACCGAGGAGCAGAGGCCATTGTGGTGTTCAGACGGTTGGTCCACAGCAGTCGTAGTAACATGGAAGCCGTCGGACGAAGACTTCAACATCGACTCTTGACATGTGCAACGAAGCTGGCTCAACGAGACCAAGTCGGCGAACACAGAGAATGAGATTGAATGGAAGACAGAGTCTTCCTCGGGCTGGAGTTGTGGGTTTCTGCCTGCCAGCAGCAGAAGGAGGGAACAGCGAAATTGTCAGATACTCGTATTTGATACACCGTGCCTTGCCTGAATGGGAAGATCGCTCTTTCCTCGTCACCGCAGGCATCATTGTCGGGGTGGCTCCTTCCCTCTCTAATAAGGTGTACCCCAGACAGCCGGCGGCGGAAGGTAGCTGCCGGAATGAGTGGGAAGGACCCAAGCACCTTCCTTACTTTTGCCAGGTCGAAAGGCAGGAGGCCGGTCGCTCTGAAAACTTTTCGTCGTCGCATCCATACGAGTAATCCCGCGTCTTCCATGTCCATCCATCCATCCAGCCATCCACTTAGGCACCGCCAGCATCTCTCGACCATTTCTTCCCGACCGACGTCCGACGTCTCTGACCGAAAATGAAAGCCTCACCCTTGTGCCTTGGGCACCGGCTGCCCATTTCCCTTCTACTGCCCCCGGCATCTTCCCCATCCCGTCGCAGATCGCAATGGCTCCTCCAAGCAAGCAGCCTGCTCGTGCCGGATATTAGGGGCAAAATTTTTAAAATGAGCAACACACGCGGAAGTGCTTCCCCGGCGCGCCGTTTTGGCCGGGGAGCCACGAGCAGAACACCCCAGGTCCGGATGAAAGAGAACACAACAGGGATCACTGTCATTGCTGGGGGCAGGCAGGGCAGCCAGTCCGTCCGTCAGTGGAGGGATCCCTCCCCCCGTCCTCCGTCCCGACTCTGGGACCCAGCAACCGCCTCAATGGGTCGGAGCTCGATGCCCTTTCCGGCAACTGGAGCGGCTCGCTCCCCCTTCTGCAACCTCCTTGCGACAGTGACAGCAGCCTGCCCTGGAAGTTTGTCCGAACTCTGGAACCTGCCTCCACTGGCTGCTCCAGCCGGCCTGCCGGCTCGTGGCGCGGCGCCCTTCCACCGGTGCCTCTCAGACCCCTGTTTCCACGCCTCGGGTCGCCTGCAGCACGTCTCCTCTCTTCGGCATGCATCCAGGGTCCTTTCTTCACCTTCGCCACCTGTCATCCACGGCACTCTCCGCTGCCCGCCTGTTGGAGGATCCAGAAGGAGTGGATTGGACTTGACCGACACATCCGCCCGCCTTTCACCGACAAACACACCGACCACCGGTCACCAGGGGGCTCGCATGGTCACAGCAAGGGACAGCACTGACAAGACACGCACGGGACATGACAGCCCCCCCTTCTTCTTCTTACTTGAGGAACATTATGAAGCGGGGCTGAACCGCGAGAGCTTCTGGACTTCCAGCAGATTGGTATCGCGAGGGTCACCCCGGAGCCCGTCCGGCCGCCCGCTGGGCTGGCCACTGGATGCACACACGCCCGCCAACCTGGGCCCGCCGCCTGCGCCTGTATCATCCCATCTCGCTGAGACCTGACTCCAAGATGCGGGAAACAATGTGAGCCAGCCGGCATCAACCCTGACAACACGCCCTTCTGTACCTGACATGGAAGCCTTCTCGAAAGCCTGCCGCCGTCCTCCACCCACATGACAGACGGGATGAGGCACAAACCAAGCCGAGCCGAGGCGGACCTTGTCAAAATTGGGATGCTCCTGCGTCTCACCAGGGACGGCTGTTCCCTTGATTTACGGCCGCCTGGTCTTTTTTTCGGTGGGAGCAACTCACAACGAGGATCCATCGATATCAAGTCTCACTTACGATGATCCAGGCCGCAGCTTGCCTAGGGCTTCGGTATCTTTTCTCCCTGCTCGGTGGACCCAGCCTGTGAACCCTGAAATCTGTCTTCCCAGCCGGGCCATGATCCTCCGGCTGTCACCACATCAACGGCCGGCCACATGGGAGCAGGCGTGTGGCGAAACGTCCTGCCTTCTGCTGGGATGACTCGTTGCTACCAGGACCGGACCCCAGCTGCCTCTTCTGAAGTTCTACCGGCACGGGGACGAGTGGCAACCATCCCGACCGACTGGGCTGTCGAGGCTCGAGCTCCCGTCCCAAGGCCCAGGACGCGGGAGAGACGACGATATCGAGCCTCCACAGCTTCCATGTGCGCCTTCTGTGGCCCTTTTCCGCCTGGGATTGCCGCACGAGTACCTCGGCAGTTGTGCTCCCAAGGCCCACACCACGCAGTCCATTGCCCCATGTCTCTCGCCACACAGCAGAAAGGGCAGGTGTGCAATTTTCAGGTCAATCAACGCTGAGCCTCCGCCAGGCCCACGCACATCGATGCAAAATCACAGCATGGGGACTCGAGTCACGAATATGCTCTCTTCGTCGCTCCAGAGGCACTTTGCGCTGTCAGGCATCATGCCCTCCAGGAGGATGGCTGTCCCAGATGGTAATTTGGCCCCTGTTTCATGGCCATCTCCCCAAGGCGAGGGCCGGTCCCCCGGGACCAAGGGGGGCCCCGGGAAAGAAAAGTTGCGCTAATGCAGGAACAGCGGTTCTCCCTCGAGCTACCAAGCGGGACGACACATGCTTTCCCGTGTTACCGTCTCCATCACCCATCTCATTACGAAGAGACCCACTCTGCAATTCAAAGCAGAGTCAGTCCGTCGTCCTTTGATGGCGGCATGAAAACTTTCAGAGTTTCGCAGCAGCTCGACAGAACACGGCGCCCTGAAAGCTGGCCAGTACGCCTCATGTGAGAGCTGCCCATGGATTTTTGGACGTCGTATTGCAGTCCTGACAAGTGACTGGCCTGGTCGTCCAAAGGATCGGTCACAATTCCAGAATCGGCACTTGGGCCAAATTACAGTTCGGTCTTGACTCGCTAGCACGGTACGCATCGTTGAGGCCTAAACTAAACACGGAATCCCTGTCCAGGGTTGCATTTCTGGAAGCCTTCCATGCTGTGGAACCGACGGAGATGCCATCAGCCATTTCGCCTTTGCCAAAAGGGTTGAGAGTTGAGACGAACAGCGAGCGACAGCGCAGATGCCGGGTGCCAGGATCTCGAGATGAGGCTCTTGCAGATTTCCTGCCTTGAAGCCAGGCAATCGGACCTCCCCAGCGAGCGTGTCAACTGGCTGGACACGATGAACCTACTTCCCTACCACTGCTACCAGCAAACTCCGCGCTCCTCAGCCGGCCAGCCATTGGTCACCTCCTTTCGGCCCCAGCAGCCACACAACCTTTCCGCCAACACGCACGCACTGATGTCGGCGACTCGCGCAACGTCCGGGCGCTTCACATCACGACTAGTTCCTGAAACCAGGATGTCCATGCCCAAAGCTGCGGCGCGCGGCCTTCAGCTCCGGCGGCCTTGAGTGGCAACAGGAGTCCAACGCGTTAGCTCCTCCGCCGAGAGGGACAGCTCCAGTGCATCGCCAAATGCCTTCCTTGTTGTTGACAAAAGGGCAAATGACAGCAACCGGAGGCGGCACCGGCCGTTGCGAGGCGTTGGGAGAAAGGCCGACGCCAAACCGACAGGTCATAAATCCAGCCAGTGGAGGGAGCGCTGTCTCAACTCTCGCTGGCCAGGTGTTTGTCCCTGGCATACCAACCAACGGGACCAGGCCCGTCGAGATGTGTCCGGATGAGCCGGATTTCACTGACGATAGAGTTTGCGTTTGCTGAATCGTTGCCACTCGACCCGGCCGGCAATGAATCATTTGCAATGTTGCCCTGCAGCCTGCAGGAGTGGCTGCTGAAGTACCGGCCGTACCTGCATCGCGATCGGCCCCGGGGAGGGCACCCGTCGTCATATTCTCATCGCTACATGGGCAGCCAGGGCCGCCCGGAGCTCGTGCTCGCCACGCAGGAGGCACCCGGCGTTGCAACCAACCTCGGCGCGCGGCTGGGATGACCCTCCGCCGCGGACAGCTGGTGCCGTCATCAGTGCCATTAATATCAGCTGTGGTGTTTCGTGGTACCACGGCGTTCTAAGGGTTGTCGGTGCGACCGAGCTGTTTGCCCGCCTGAGCCACGAGGTGCTCGCTGTCGAGGAACGAGCCCCCTCAATAAGACGGTCACGTATTGAGCGATTCAACAGCAGTTACAGTGGCTGCTCCCACAATACAATGGCGACGCCATAATGCGCAGAACGCTTGCTAGGATGCAGGGGACAGCGCGCAGATGTCTTCTTGCTCGTGTGCCCCTTCTGGCACTTATCACACCCACTGTATTTGACGGCGACGACGTGTCTTTTTGGGGGGACAGTTTGGACACTAGCCTGATGAGCACACCACTGTGGTCTCATTTCGGGGGGGGGGGGGGGGGCTGTCGCACGGGTTGGGCTCTGAGCTTTGCGGCATTGGTAATTTACCGAGCACTGCCCAGTCTCCCGCACCAACTGAATTGACGCATTGCGACGACAGCATCCAACAAACTGGGTGGACTCCCGCACGCAATGTACATGCGGCGCGCTGCGGATCGCGGCACAGGTACAGAGACGAAGACTCGTTCGCGCGGCTGGGTGTACAGGATCCAATAGCTGAGAGGGCCGGCGAGCACCTCGATTGCAACATTGCGAATGGGGTGCAGGTGCACCGGCATCCGGGAGCTTCTCCGTCAGTCATCCGACACGAGACATCGCGGAACCTGTCAGGGCAGAACCGACCTGTTGGGGCACCCACCAGAGGCCACCCCACCCCCTTGAGAAAAGGCTGGTGGCTCGAAGCCGATAGGATCACACACTCGTTCGGAACTTGCCTCGCACCTCGCAGGCCTCTGGATGATCTCTGGTCTTGTCAGTTCAATCCAGTCCAGAGGGCACCGACAGGCTGTTGCGCCGTCGCAGCAGCACTCGCACTGCCTGGGCCGGCCGCCCATCCTGACGGCACACCCCCTGGAACCCCTGGTTGGGAGGGCACGTCCAGGGGGAGGCAAACCCCAGGACTGGAATGGAAAGTCGGTACGTGCTCCGCGGCGGGACCCGGCACAGCGCTGGAGGTACCGCTGGGGGAAGCTGTTTCGAAGAGCAGCTGGGCGAGGAAAGTGAGCGTCGCTAGGGGGGTAGGGGGTGTGAGCAGACGAACAGGGCAGGGCGTGCGCGAGACGGACCACGTCGAACAACAGCAGCCCAGGCGAACGTGCCGGACCAGGGCAGGACAGGGCATGTCTGGGATCACCCTGAGATGATCGCCCCCCTGTCGCTCTTTGGAGTCTTTGCGCCTTCGCTCGCTCGCCCGTCCACGCCCACCCCCTGAGCTTGTCCGGCCGTCCATATCCACACGCCGCCCCCCCCAGACTTTGGCTGCACGTCGCGGCATGGCCCTGAACGGTGCCTGGGGCCAGGGACAGGGTTGGTACCTGGGCCAATTCCACCCAGCGTGTCCCGTCCGTTGCTGCAATTTTTGGGGTGGGAGGGAAAAAGAATGCCTACCCCCTTTCCCTCCCGCGGGCGCCGTCCGTTCTCGCATTTCTTTTTAAGGAAATCTCTTCCCTTCCGGACTCCCATCCCCCTCTGGTATCTCGTCTCTTCTCACCGACGTACCGTCTTCTAAGCGAGCAGCTCTCTCCTCCTAATATATCATCGCCTTGCCTCGCAACTCGCAGCCCGCAAATCAACCTTCTCTGGAGCTTCTCACATCTCGACCCACCACGCCTGCATCACCCGTTCCACGCCCCTGGCTACCCAAACGCACCACCCACCACCACCACCTTTGTTCCTGCAGCCTTCCACCCGGCCGCAGCAAGAGAAAAGATACAGACGGCTCGCCTGAAATCGTCACTTTCGACAGAAACCCGCGATCCAGAGAAGCGACAACCACCCCCCTAGGACCCCGATTTATTTCAAGACAAGACCTGTCTTTTCTCTCCCACGCGTCGCATATTGTCGACAGATTCTATCGATCCTCTGCAACATCAGCAAGGACCTCCCGAAACCTGCACAACCCCGGTCCCCAATTTCTTTCACCGGGCACAACCAGCACGAGACAATCATCTCTCTTCGCCTCTTCTATTACACGGGCTTGACACCAGGCAATCCAAACAACTTCCCCATGCTACGGTGCCGATAAATACGCCCTCATCCCACCACCTCCCCTCTCCAGGCTTCGTTCGGCCACACTCTTCAATCCTCCAACTCGCCGCACATTGGTGATACTCCAGCCAAACACTCGTCCGCGTACAAGCCCTCCCTTCATCGTTGCCTCGCCTTCAGCCCGCCACCAATCCAGACGCGCCTCCTGCCGCAAGTCCCTTCCTGTCGATTTACTCCGATAGGTTGTGCTACGACATTTCCAACTTCGTGAGTCACAGCCACTGCACGCCCTGCCTTGCGTTGCCTGTCTTCTAACATGCGTCTTTCCAGATCCTCCCTCTCACTCGTCTCCCAGACACTAACATCCGTCACAATGGTTGTCCAAGAGATCACCAGCTTCGCCAACATGGGCCGCGGCGCCTACGACACGACTGGAGTGCCGAAGCCTCCTCCTCGCCCTCAGCCTCGGTGAAGCGGCACATCCATTCTTCGTCCCTTCGATCCACACAACTCTCGATCTACAACAAGACTACTACATCCCTTATTAATTCACGACGGATGCCAGCTATGCGCTCGTCATCGGGCGCATTGTCTCGGTCGACCCGCCGCACCAACATTCCCCTACGAGGTTTAATACGCATTCCTGCCGGAAACTAGACGCGATCGGCTCACTGCCACCTACTTTTTTATTTGCTTCCCAGCAGCAGCAGCAATCCCCCCAAGGGGACAGCAGACACGGACTTGTTTCTTCCCTTGACGACGGGGCGTTCTTCGTTATTCGGGCGACACCACCCACCCACCCCTCGAAGACCCTCCGCAGGGGTCTTCGTGTGTACACTTTTTGTTCCTCCATTTTTGTTTCCTGGGCGGCACTGCAACGGCGTTTACAAACATAGACGGGGACAACCACTGCTTTTCAACCATTCACCTTTTTCTTTCATCCGGGAAACGACAACGACGGCTGCTTTTATGGAGTCTCCCATCATCATCATACATCTCTCTCTCTCCGCCGCCCTCAACCGACCATCGCCTCGCGGCGTCGGTCGGTTCCCATCGTGTCGACACAACGGCTAGGCCTGGCCTTGTCCCGCCCCGAGACGGCAGGCATTCTCGGCGACACGCCGTCGCAGGTTTCCGCGACGAAACAGCGCAATGACCAACACGGCCCCACAACAGGACGGCGGCCATCCATCACCCATGGCTGAGAACCCCCGTTCCACGAGCGACGATTACTGTTCTTCATCCATTGGCCCTCCTTGTTGCCCCTGGCGCGGTGCACACAAGCACCCGCGGATTTGATTCCCTACTTTTTTTTTCTTTCACTGTCAAGGGTTGTATTTCGAAACGGGGTGGCTACACAAAAACGGTACTGGTTCTGGGCTGGAAAAAGAAGTGCTTTTTTGGATTTTTCATTTTTTGGCTCGCGTATAGACTCTCCTTCGGGCTCCCAGACGGGGGGAGGGAGGGCGTCTCACCTCGTCACCCACCCCCTTCCCTCGTCCTTTTTTCTTTTTCCATGTTTCTAATGGGGCTCCCTTGCGTTCGGCGCGCCCTCCTCGCGGAACGGGGCGTCGAGCAAGCCAAGGGGGCAAATGGGCGAAAAAGACATCATCTTCTTCTCCCAGCGTCTGTTCCCTTTTTTACCCTTTTTCAAAGTTGCGCCTGGGACAAAGCTGTATCGATAGAAAGGAGGGGTGACGGGACACTGCGCGCGGGCCGAGGCGCCATCGCCGGGCTGGACTCCCTCAACATTTTGTACTTGACCCTCCCGCCTCAGGGATGGGCTTCTTTTTCGCTGAAGATAGATACCCCCTCGTCTTAATCAAACGGGCAACTCTTTTTGGTTCTTCCACACTGGCTACTCTGGAAATGAATGTGATGTGACCGACTTGCGACGGCGGCTGGGAGTGGGGGAATGCACATCAAGCAGGCTGTCAGAAGTAGAGAGATCTGATAACGCCAGGAACGGCCATCGGCCATGGCGATGCCTTCACACGAAGGGATACCCCAAGCACCTTGACGCGGGGGCCAAGTCCATCGGAGTACAGACTGCCTGCCGACCTGGCTCGGCCGGCGCGCGCTTGCTCTCTCAACTCTGGTTGGCAAGGGAAACGGAACGACCTGGACTGGCCTCGGCGATACTCGTCGGGTGTGTTCTTCCCTGGGGAGAACCACATTTCACGTCATGTCCGCGCTTCTTCGGATCCCGCTGTCTCTGGTCAGGCCGGCCGGCCGCCAACTGGAGTGGAGGTTTGGGTTGCGCGGCCGGGGAGGCATCACAGACGAGTCAAGCGGAGTGGTGGTGTGTGTGTGTGTGTGTGTGTGTGTTTGAGTACGCCCTCTGTTTGACACCCCGACTCAGATTGGCGAGGGAGCCCGCCGAACCGGGAGTCGATCCGGGCCATCAAAGGGAGAGGTGAGGAGGATGATGTGTCTAGTCCCCCCTCCTCCTTCTCTGCTGATGGAATGTTGGCAGGTCTGGACAAACCGATGAGGCAGACTGTTTGGTTTCGCGCTTGGCGTTTTTGTGGCGGTGTTGTATCCACGAACAGCGCAAAGAAAGACGATTGTCGACTTCGGAGCCGGCGACGATATCCCGACAGACCTTGTCTTTGTTTGACTCCCCCCCCCCCACCCTCCGGATGATGTTCAAGCTCGAAAGAGGAAGACTGTTTGCCCCCCCGTGTTTCCTTATTCGGACCTACCGAGGTGGTGGGATCGTTGCTGCGAGATTCTGCAAGGGGGGCGGCCGCAGACACACCCTGCGAAGAAAAAGGGGGGGGAGGAGACAGGAACAGGAGCGTCACGGCGCGGCGCCGGCGCGGGTGTGTAAGTGCTTGCAGGATAGACGGGTCGATTTGGAGTCATGCACGCCCCTCCTCTTCGTCCTCGCTGCTGGCTGCGAGTGTGCGGCTGTTGGGTTGGGGGACTTGGGGGAAGATGTGATGGTGTGTTAGTTCTCTCTCGGTCGGCGACAGGGGTCAGAGGCACGCGCTCTGCAGGACGAGGAATCCGAGACAGTTTTCATGGACAAGACAGCTCGGTGATGTGCCACTGCCACCCACCCCATTGCTTATCCAAGAGGCGGCACGGTCGAGTTCCTGCGCAGCGCCGGGGGTCTCTGTCTTTCGGGTCGGGGTGGTCCAGCCCAGGACGTGACGCGTTGCTTTTTGGGGAGAGGAGGGGCGCGGGTGCCCTGGCAGACGGCCGGCAGCGCGCAAGCAAAGCAAGGTTTTTGTTGTACGGTGAAGGGGGCGAGGCGTGATGATGGAGAGTGTCATCTCGGTCAGGGCATCCATCCAGCCTAGGCCGCGTGGGATGAGGACGGCACGGTATCGTCGGGTGGTGGCCAGCTTGCCACCGAGACGGGCCAAGTTCCCTCCCCCATTGTGATGGCTTGAAATGCGACCTTGGCGCCCATGACAAAACCGGCTTCCTGGACGGGACATGACCACACATGGCGTGGGAGACCGTCATGGGATCTCTCGGTATCGTGTCCCCCCTGTCCACCCAGAGCAAGTCACCAGACCGAGGGCCGTGTTCCAAACGCTCGGTCGGCGTATACACACAAAAAAGCACATGTCTCTCTCTGCCGCCGCGACGGTGCACCGACACACGAGAACAGAGCGACGGATAACGGGGATGCAGGCACGCCGCATGCGAGACCCGGCCCCCTCGAGGTGGTCCTGGTAGACAAATTTGCTTCCCGGGACCGTTTGAGACAGGACCGTGATACTTTGGAACCGCGGCGACGAGGAGACACTTCCCCGAACGACGGCGGGTGAGCTAGGACACAGCTCTCCCGCAAGCTCTGCGCTTGGGGTCCCGCGAGCTGACCGGCTTCTCTTCCGCGCCTGAAGGAGCTGGACGACGCATTGCCGCCAGGTAAACGTCAATTCACCCCCTTCATATCAGAGAGCTTCCAACTCAGGGGCGGGCTTGGAGGGCCGGGTATGATTAATCATAAATACAGGTCGTCCGCTCCCAGGGCATGTTCCACGGCGTCTGGACAAAGCAACGACTGCGAGACGGCGGACGAAAAAGACGGCCGCTCTCCGCGACAACCAGTCGCCACCGCGCAGCGAACCGTCGATTGGAGGCTAACCATGCACAGGCCGGCAAGGAACATGACCCAAGAACCAGACAGTCGGGATTTGGTCATCGTTTGCCCTGTTGGTTAGTGGCTGGCCCTCTGTTCCCACACCACGCGCGCCCCCTTTTCTTTCTGGAAGGAAAAAGGGGGCAGGCTGCGCTACGGTACGGCAAGCAGGGGGGCAGAGATGGGATGAAGGGTGGCACCACGCCCCCCGGGAGCCCGCCCGCCGCCGCTGCTCGCGTCCATCTCTCCGTTGGTGACGGGCGGACACAGCGTACAGGACCGACCTGTGAATGTGATTGATGTGCGTGTGTGTGGTGTGCCCTGGAACGAGGCAACGGGAGAGGCCCGTTGCCGCTGCCACACACCCTGGGAGGCGCGGAGAGCAACTATTCGTAAGTTGGTAGGCTCGCGTCACGAGTTCGTCTCGCTAAAGTGCGGGCGGGTTGGTGCAGCACGCCCGACGAACGGGACGGCGCGTTTGCTTCCCTGATGGCCGAAGGTTTGCGCAAACTCTCTCGTCGGGGTCGGCGAGATTTCTCCAGAGCGAGCGGAATGCGGCCGAAGCAAAGCAAACGTGTCGCGGCGGTCAACCGGTGCAGATCGCGGGCGCTCCCCTGGCGCTCCGCCGAGGCTATGCTGGACAAGTCGTCTCATGATGATTGAAGATGTGCGGCCGAACAAGGGTTGCTTCTCCAGAGTTCGTTTCTTATGCTGGATGGCGGAGCCCCGTCGCCGTCATGCCTTTGCCTGTCTCGGACACATTGTTGCTTGAGCTTCCTTCGAGTCAGAGAGATGATCGCCGAGCCCCCTATTCTTGCAGGTGTCCCCGATGCGAGATATGGGACGAACTCGTTAATTTGCTCAAGTCGCGAAACGTGGGCTGCAAGGTCCATCGTCGCGAGTGATGCGACGCCGTTGCCTGATGCACCCTCGGGCATGCCATGGGCGGTGCTGGTCGCCGTCTCATGAATCGACATGATGCGACCGCAGGTCTGTCTTCCTCGGTTGAGCCCTCTTGGCTGGCACCAAGGGCTGCTTGGTCGTTCGCTCTCGCACCAGCCCAGCCCAGGGACATCGGGACAGACGTCGCCGACACCTCCACACGCCACGCGACCGGGCGACATCCCCGTCCACGGGTAATACCAATCGAGCGAGCGGGAGGTCCATTTGCGATCCGGGGTTTGAGTGCGCTGAGTTTCACATTCCGGAGAACCAGGAGAAATTTTCTTCTCTCATCTCGTCAGAAAGGGCACCCGGTGGCCTCCCCGCCCCCTGATCACTGAGATCACCAAAGGACACGCTCTTTCTTCCCTGTAAAAGTGACAGGTACTTTCCTCATCCCGGCGGCCTGTTCGGTCAAGGATTCTGCAGCCAGGGGAGGGAAGTGACCAGGGCCAGGCAGAAGGGGGGCGTGTCTGCAACAGGCCGGCCGACAGCAGGCTAATAATTTCCCAGTGCTTTGGTTTCTGGGTGGCCTCGGCGCCGATGATCAGTGGACCGGAATGAGGCCTGTCGCCATGCCCGCCGCGGGCCAGTGGGAACGACTACCGGTGGCCGGGGGGGCCAGCTCTATCCGTCCGCCGCGACAAGGCCCCGGTGGCCGGCAAGCTCTCGTTGCTCCCCGGGATACCGCCTCGCCGGAGAAGAAAAACCGTCGTCGTAGCAGACGCGGCCAGTGCCGTCGGTCCTGTCAAGGGTCGCCTGTCACGGCCGCACTGCACTTACCGCTAGAAAACTTTTCCCTACCGAGGCCACACCGATCTCGTTTCTGCCCCCCGGGCAGCCAGGGCACGCGGTCCAGGGCCCCTTCACCGACACAACACACAAGTCCCGGCCGAGGAGCCATCTTGCCCGTCCACTTGACATGGATGGGATGGGTGCGGCGCGCACGGCTGTGCCGCCGTGTTGGGATGAGCTCCATCTCGTCGCCAAGATGGCAAGGCGACGCCCCGTGGCGTCTAGAACAGTCGCAGACCCGAGTGGAAGGTGAGCAGGCGTGTCTTAATCGGCGTCAACGGTCCCAGGCTCAGGGAGCTCCGCTCCGCTCCACGGCCAGGGTGACACTGACACTGACACGTCGATGGGCACCGTCAAATTCGAGGAGGAAACGGTCCTTGATCCGTTCGTGGTTGATGAGGTTTATTTCGGGAGCGGCCGAAGCCAACCACCGCTTTCATATCTTGGGTCGTGAGAGGCACAATGACTCGGGCGATGATTGTAGCTTTCCCAGGTGTTCCGGTGCCCTTGGCGGTAATCCTGACTCAAAGCTCTGGGTAGACATCACTATGCCATGTCAGCACGAGGATGCTGACACGGTCTACCTGCTCCCAGGAGATTATCGAAGGGATTGGGTTCACTTACGTTCGTCGTAGCAGCGGCATGCCCTCTCTCACCTTTGCCCACTCCTCCAAGTCAATGGCGACAAACCCAAGCTCCTCGTCCGGTCCGTTCTCGGCTTGGCCTTCGCTGTCGACACCTCCGAGTTCGAGCCGCACGGCACCCCAGGGATCGATCACCATGCTGTGGCCATAGCTACACCGCTTTTCGTTGTGCTTACCAACCTGAGCGGCTGCGATGACCCAGCTCTGTGTCTCGATGGCTCTTGCTCGGAGCAGCGTCTCCCAGTGCGCCGTGCCGGTGCGGATCGTGAAAGCCGACGGGTACAGCAGGACCTGTGCTGGACCTGATACGCGGAAGGGGCTCGAGGGACCTGGGCAGGCGAGGGCCAACGCAGGTTCAGGGAACCGCAAGTCGAAACAGATGAGACTGCCGATGCGCCCAACAGGGGATGAAAAGGGTGTCGTCAAGGCCGAGCCCGGTGTCACGGTAGCTGACTCGCGGAGGGTGCCATAGTCGAAGAGGTGGAGCTTGTCATATGTAGCCGGCTCGTTGATGCTGCCGTCAGAGTTGATCCAGAGCGAGCGGTTCAGCAGCTTGATGGCAGAGGCACCGGCCGATTCGGTCTTTGCAGGAACCGGGACGTGGATTCCCACATTCACGGCGAGTGAGTGCTTCTTAGCAGCCTCCTGCAGGCCAACAACAAAAGGTGAAACGGCTTGCGGCAGTGCGAGGGACAGCGACTCCTGCGGGCTCGAGGCGATGTAGTCTGCGGCCTCGGGGAGGAACAAGACCTGCGGTTGTCGTCAGTCGTAAGCTCACATGCCAGGCAGATTGGGTACCAGCTTTTGCGCCTCCAACTGCGGCTTTTGCGACGAGCCGGACGCACTGCTCAAGGTTGTGAGCGAGCGAGGACGTTGAGCATATCTGCCCGATCGCCTGGGAACTTGTCAGTCGCGCATACTCAATTCGAACGTATCCTCAGAGCCACGATGATGATGATTTTCGTATCTACGCCGGGCCAGAGGCATGGCGTCAGGCTGAATATATGGTGGTCTGGGGCAATGGAAAGGCCTGATGGTTGAGGCGAGATGCTGAAGTCCCCTAAGGTGGTCGATGGAGGAATGAGGGGTAAACACGTACGGCAATGGCCATGATGGCGAAGGGCGAGGCGGCTGTTGGAACGGGCGAACCTTGGGGGGGATATTTCGGTGTGCTCACACGTATCAGGGAAAATGAAGAAATTATGGATTGAGGCAGGATAGAAACCCCGCGTGTTCTACTATCGTCGGAAGGTGCGACGGAGGTTGAAGTCGTCATCGGCGGTGACTAATCCCCGCCGCCTCTGCCCTGCCAAACCACACCCCTCCTCATACATGTCCAGATCCTTTCCTGAGTGCCCAAAGTATCCGGATACCCAGTCGCAAGTGGTAGAGTGTCACATTCTATTGCTTTTGTCCCTCCATTTCTTCGCTTATTTTCCAGCCAGTCCGTTCTGCGTCAGGAAGTCGAGCATCTTGCCCGTTGTCTCGACGTGAGAGTACTCCTATTCGCCGAGGTCAGTATCGATTCGAGATTGAATATTTGCGGAAGATGACTCACAAGAGCCAGACCATGGCCGGCACCGGGAACGACATAAGCCTCGAAGGGGCTGGCCTCCTTGAAGGTGCCAGCCGAGATATCAAGGTAAGAGTCCTGGCACGGGTTACCGGTGCTGGAGCAGTCACCGCCGCAGAAGGGCAGGTCGGCGTCTGGGAGACAAGGTCAGCTTTCAGTCTCAGCATCGGGTTCAAAGTCAAAAACATACTGCCAGTGATGACGAGGACAGGTCCAGTGAACGGGTTGGGACTGCCAGTCAATCCGCCGAGAGTCAGCAGCTCTCCGGGCGTGGCCGGCTGGCCCGTCTTGAACGCCAGGTCGAGAATCTTGGGATCAAACTGCCCAGGCGCGAAGAAAGTAAGCTGCACCGCGCTTGCAACACCGGGGGCGATGTAGCCGTTGGCATAGTCGCGCAGTTCCTTCCGCGAGTTGGCCTGAACAAAGGCACTGCCGAGGAGGAAGTAGGGCACATAGTTGCCGTACTGGGTGAAGCCCGTAAGGATGAGGCCATCGGACAGAGCCGGGTTCTCGACAGTCAGGGAGTAAGACAGGATGGAACCGAAGCTGTGGCCGACGTGGACAAACTTGTCAAAGGCCTTCTTTGCGAGTTTGGGGATCTTGCCGCCGCGAAGCTTCTCCGTCAGCGCGCGGAGGGCGTCCAACTCGAGCGAGGCTTGGATCTCTGAGATGGGGTCTCCGTGGGAGGATTGGCCGAGGCCGAGACGATCGTAGGTGATGGTAGAGAAACCGAAGTCATCGACGGCAGTCTTGACGTAGCTGTAGTTGTAGTTGTTGAAGGGGAGGTCCCAGTACCTGCAATCGGTCAGTTCTGATGCTCCAGATGCTTGATTGTCCGTCTACTCACTTCCTGTCAAAAGCGATGCCGTGGGTCAAGATCTGCAGGACCTTGGACGGGCCACTGTCCGGCTCGCAGTAGGTTGCCTGGAGCTCGTACTTGCCCTTGACGGTGGTGGTCTGTGTTGGCCTCTGGTCAGCTACTGATTTGATTCTAGTCGTCCTGGACAGAACTTACGCCGGTGGAAATGCTCTCCGCATAGTTGACGCTGTGCTTGGCCATGTTGGTGATGTAGTTCGTAACATCAATATTCGTCTTGGGTGTTTCCAGGTTGAAGACAACATTTTGGGCGGACAGATCGACCTCGACAACAAAGTCCTGGCACTTGCGAGCGAAAGCCAGAGAGGCCAGGCTGAGCACCAGCAGAAGGAGGTTACGCGCCATCTTGATGGACGTGGTGTGTAAAAGAGGATGCGGCTTGAAAGTAGTTAGCAAGGCCTCGATACTGCTGTTGATGGCTGGTGGTTGTTCTCAACTTGGAGGGCATGTACACTGTCTTTATGTACTACTCAGTCTGCAGAAACTCTCCTTGTGGCTTCTACTCTCGATGACTGAGAGCCCAAGATCGACAACCAACTCCACACAAGGTTCGCTTCCGTTGCTCTCTAGGCAGCCCAGTAGCATTGGCCAGGTATTGGAGGTCCCCTGGTATTCCAAATCTCACAGACCCTCCCCGCAGCAGAGGCACCAAGAGGACTTCACCAAGCGTGGCCAGCCATTCCGAGATCGCCGGCCGACCCCTACCCGGACCTTGACGGTTTGTAACCAAGACGCCCGCCGACGGGGGAAATATGCAAGACCTCTCGGTCCGCTCTGAAGGGTATTTGAAATTCTTCAACTTCTTGGGTTAGTCGGATGCAGGGACAGCATGGGGTCTTAGCGGAAAGCCGAGAAACATGGTCATCCTAACAGTGCCTGGTCGAGAGTCTAATCGCAATTGGCACAAAGGTAAAGAAGATCTGCCAGGAACCAGTTCCTCTGTGTGGCCCGGCCCGGCACCGACGGCATTTGCTATCAATCGGGACCTGAAAGTGGAAAACAGTGTCCCCTCCCTGGTTCCATTGAAAAAGGGACTCCCTCAATCATCACCTTCGCTCTCGTGTAGGCGGACCCCTCCTGCAGATGGCATCCTCCGAAATGTGACATGGAGTTCCGCAACCCCCCGTCAATTAGGCATGGGATGAATAATCGCATGCTGGGTCTGCCGCCCGATGCTGATTCACAGCGCGCCGCACAGCAGGTTTCTGTCATCATGGTGGGTAGTTCAGCGGGATCGATTGTATCCCAGGCTGACTTGACCTGTCGTCATTTTGTCAGTCGGAGTCTCTCGCCGGGGTTACACTTGACCTAACTTCTTCTCACGATGGCGCAGCGAAAACCTCAACAGGCATCAACATCAAATCATGTTCAGGAGCCTAGGCTCGCCTCTCTGTGCACAGCAATGGTGTCAATCAAGGGACATGGTCAGGCACCATCGGTATGCACCCCATCATGATTGACAAATACTTGGGGCCTTTTTGTAAGCTAATACTTAAATCCATAAAGCTACTGACGGGCTAACGATGTAGCCAGTGCCAAATACTCATTCAAAGCCCGCCGGCTCCGACGCCTTCTTGGCCGGCCGACCTGCCCTCGAGTCCGGCGCTGGTGCCGGTAGCCTCTACTCCTCACAGAAACCTGGGGAACACACCCGGCAGTCGAGTTCGGGGTAACCCCGCTGCACCGTCCCGTCCCGCAACAGCAACCATGTTCGCAGACCGCGATCTTCATCTCCTGCACAACATACACCACCTCCAGCCATGACTACCTCAGCTCTCGATCTTTCACAGTGGCCGACGGCTCAAAAGTTCGTAGCCCGCTGCAGTGAGTTTCTGCACGAGGTCCAGGACCTGTAAGCCCGTCCGTACTCCTCTCACTCAACCTCCCCTGACCTTCTCAGCACGCCCGGGAAAGACCTCGAGGCCCGCCTCAACGAGACCTATGGCCCCGGGAACCCCTATTACGAAGATCTGTGCACCTTCATCAAGCAAGGTCTGCAGGAAGGATGGGTCGCGCAGACAGAGATTGATGGCCCCAAGTACCGTCGCGGCCGGATTTGCGCTCCCTGTGAGGAGACGAGATACTTCAGCATCACCACCGTCTTCATGGATAGTCAGGAGATCTACAGGGGCCAGTATCACGCCCATCCCTACGGCGAGATCAACTGCGTCGTGCAGCTGGACGAGACGGCGGAGCTCATGGGCATGCAAGGATGGCAGGCTGCTGGCTGGACTTGTCCTGGGCCTGGGACGCATCACTATCCCGAGGTGAGGGGAGGCGCACTGGTCGCACTCTTCTTCCTCCCTGCCGGCCGCATCTCCTACAATGCGACGCCAGGGGCACCACAGCCTCAGTCGACATGACCTGAAAGGAGCACGTCACGTCACATGCGCTTCCCAAAAACACACCAGATGCCAGAACCGCGAAGCAGCGCCTTTTGGTGTACAAATACTGATGCAGTACCTAGTCCGGGCGAACCTTCACCCCCTTTAACGCCTTGCTGATAGCCATGGTACTGAAAACAAGATGGAGATGCCGTAGGATCGGGCCCCTCAGGCGCCCGCCTTGACCATCTCCCCTTTAAGAAGTCAACCAAATCAAATGTTGGCACCCAAAATTGACGTCTCCTTTTCCACGCAGCGCTACTGTCGCGGACCTGAAGTGTCGAGGCCATTGTAGGCGCGCTGCAGGGCCCGTATTTCGACGCCGTCTTCCTCCAGGGCGCTGACCCAGTCGCGGAGCTGAATGTTTTTTCCCTTGTCCTTGTCCTCACGCCAGGCACCGGGACGTCGTGCGGCACTACCCTCGACCGTCAAGATGCTCTGCGAAGGCACCGCCGGGGTTCCGGGTGCTGGAGTGCCTCCTCCAGTCTTGCCCCCGCCCGCACCGCCCTTGGGTGTGTTGGCTCCGCTACCGCCTCCGGTCATCCAAGAGTAGGACTTCTTTCCGAAGAGGCCACCTGGCTTAGTGCCAAGGAACTTGCCGCTCGTGAGGTTTTGGTTGACGTGGCTGTTGGCCTCCGCCTTGCGCGCTGCCTCCAGACGCTTTGCTTCCTTCTTGGTCATGGCCTTTTCGCCGTCTGGCGCAGACCCTCCTGGCGTTCCGGGCGCCACCGAGGCCGCCCGGGAGCCCGAGCTGTCCTTGATGCCGTCTTTTCTGTCCTGCCTTCGCCGCAACCTTGCCTCTTCCCAGTCGCGCTCCGTTCGACCGAGGTCGCGCATCATGCCGCTCATAGAGCTCGCCATTGTGGCGGGAATCTTCTGCACCTTGGCCGGGGGAGCTCCTGAATCAGTGAGTCCAGAGTCATCGACGGAGCCTAGGAGTTTGTTAGCAGCTGGACAGGGCTAGACAGACACGATTGTCTCACGTTTGCGGCTTTTGTCAGCGGCGCCCTCGGCGAGGCTGTCATCGATATCGGTCATGGAGACATTAACAGCAAGGTTGGGAGGACCGGCGGCCGGTTTCCAGTGCTCTGCCACCTCGCCATGAGAGGTCGTTTGCCGAATAACGGCAACACGGTTCGCATCGGTCAGCAGGGCGCGCAGGCGCTGCTTCGTCGCAATCGACAATAGCGCCATTTGATCAGCCAAAGAGGCATCGTGGGGGATCCAGCTGCCGCTGGTCTTGATCATGGAACCGTCGGGCCCGACCTTGGTCTCAACCTTGACGGGACGGGGATGCTCGTCCATAACCTTCATCCGCCCCATAGGCTGAATTCCCGATTTGAGTTCCCAGTTGAGACTGATGCCAGCTTCCTTAGCAGCGGCTTCAGCTCGCAGCTGCAGGATGGGGACGTTGAGGAACGGCTCCCTGAGCTCGACGGCTCTTTCCGAGGCAAGGGTCCTGGCCGAGTCCTGCCACGCCTTCTCGGCCGCCGCGGCGATGTGTTGGTCTTGGGTTTTGTTGCCGACGGGCTCCGCGGTCGAGTTCGCGACTCCTGCGCCGTAGAATGACGCCTTGTCACCAGGAGGGTGAATTGTGAAGCCAGTCCTGGAATCGGGGACAGATGTGTCCACAGCGTACATTCCAGCAAGGTACGCCTCCTCAGCTCGAAGGTCAATACCTGTGCCTGCCATGAGATCGGTCGGGTCATATTCAAGCTCTTTCTGGGGCTTGTCGGGAGGCCGGGATGGGGGTCCCATGACGCCCGGCGTAGGGTAGGGAGCCAGCATCGGCTGCTGCTGTTGTTGCTGCGGGAGATGCATTGCGGGAGCGATCGGGGGTACGCCGAACGAAACGTTTGTGTAGTGTCCGGGAGTTGGCAGCGCAGGCAGTGCCGGAGCTGGAGACTGTGGCAGAGGCGCAATTGCTGCAGGTAGTGGAGGAGGAGTCGGTCGGCTTTCTGGTAGGGCGAGTGAAGGGGTGGGAGGACCGGTGGGAGTTCCGGTGCCGTTGGCGTAGGGCGTATTGTAGCTTTGGTTCTGAATCGGGGTTTGACCGTTGGGTTGTTGCGAACCGGGGAGAGTAGGAGAAGGAACCGATGTGGCTCCCGTGGAAGGCGTCAAAGGAGCTCCAGGACTCGCGGCATAAGGCGATTGCGGGTACGGGGATTGCGGTCGCGATGGCGGCTGGGGCGACAGCTTGGGTCGTACATTGGGAGGCATCGGGTAGGCGGGTTGCGACGATGCAGGTGAGGGCGAATTCTGCGGCTGGGGCGGCGAAAAGTGCCTCTGCGGCATCTGCGGCTGAGGTTGCGCCATGCTGGGCAGTTGTGCGAGTAAATTTCGGACGAAGAGAAGGCGGGGTGGACGTCGAAGTTCGATGGGTTGCAGACTTAAAGCAGCTCAACAGGCAGACGAGCCTGTCTGAGGTGACGCGACGGCGCTCATTCGACACTGAGAGCGAATCGCCACCCCTGATATGTTGTAGAGATCGGATCGGTATTCAAAGTCGCAGGATGGATGAAGAGGCACGCGTCGGGTCGGGCGGCGCGGTGAGATCGAGCAATCGGTTGATAGTTGGTCGCTTGGTGACAGGGCGCGAGACGTATTGAAGGAAGGAGACTTCACTTCGAAAACGCTCCCGGGCCCGCGAGGCTAAAAAGTCACGTGATCCCAATTTGCCCGCGGACGGGGAGATGCCTGAGGGAGGCGGGGCCGCTTCAATCCTAAGGTGCCCCCAGGCAATCCGCTTACATAACAATACTTTCAACAATCAATCAATGCGACCAGCTGTTTTGCGACACGATTGAGAGCTCCGACGCTTCAACACCAACCCGAGTACAGCGACATTCTCCTTCCCACACAGCGGCTCATCCCCGCGACAGCTCCAGTAGGGTCGGAAAGGCTGCATTTGTGGATGTTCTGGTTTCCGCATCGCCCATCGCGCAGTGACCCGCATCCAACCGACCGACCGATTGACGCGACTCCTCGATAGCCAGGCATCATGGCCTCGAAGCGGAAAGCTGCCGCCATGGCCGCCACGGTCAGCGAGGAGCCAGTCGACCCCGCCGACGAGCTCATGTTCCTCTGCCTTGGCGGAGGCAACGAGGTCGGCCGTTCCTGCCACATTGTCCAGTACAAGGGCAAGACTGTCATGGTATGTCTTTCTCGTGACAGTATCGCCGCTGCATCTCCTAGGTTCTAACTTCTACTCCGTAGCTTGACGCAGGACAACACCCCGCATACGATGGCCTCGCCGCTCTCCCGTTCTTCGACGACTTTGACCTGAGTACCGTCGATGTTCTCCTTATTACCCAGTAAGCTCCCCCCTTCCGTGACAAGTGACCGACCACCAGGGCAAGGCGGCTTGCGGCAACAGAGCCTACAAGAAAAATCAAAAGACACAAGGGAAAGGGACTGGGCTGTCTGGCTACATGCCGTCCCTCTGCCAGATGCCTTGCTTTGCTATCAAAAACCAGTATCCAGATTCAATACAATCCTTCCACCCCCGCTGCCCAGCCTTGCCTTGCCCTCCCTGCTCTAGTCGTGATCACCCCTTGTCGTTGCCCCCATGCGCTGCTCGTCGGAGGAGCATTGCGCGGTATAGATGCATGGCCCTGATGCTGATGGTCTGCTAGTTTTCACATAGACCACGCTGCGTCCCTACCCTATGTGCTGGCGAAGACCAACTTCCGTGGCCGTGTCTTCATGACGCATCCGACCAAGGCCATCTACAAGTGGCTCATCCAGGACAGCGTCCGCGTCGGAAATACGTCTGCAAATTCGACAACACAGCCCGTCTACACCGAGGCCGACCATCTGAACACATTTCCTCAGATTGAGGCGATCGACTACCACACCACACATACGATAAGCTCCATCCGCATCACGCCATATCCCGCTGGCCATGTCCTCGGTGCCGCCATGTACCTCATCGAGATCGCTGGTCTCAAGATCTTCTTCACCGGCGATTACTCGAGAGAGCAAGATCGTCATCTTGTGTCCGCCGAGGTGCCCAAGGGTGTCAAGATTGATGTTCTCATCACCGAGTCTACATACGGCGTCGCCTCGCATGTGCCACGAGTCGAGCGAGAGCAGGCCCTGATGAAGTCCATCACCAGTATCCTGAACCGTGGCGGGCGTGTCCTGATGCCAGTCTTTGCGCTCGGAAGAGCCCAGGAGCTGCTCCTGATTCTCGACGAGTACTGGGCCAAGCACGCAGACTTCCAAAAATACCCCATCTACTACGCCAGTAACCTAGCACGCAAGTGTATGGTTGTCTACCAGACCTACGTTGGAGCCATGAACGATAACATCAAACGACTCTTCCGCGAGCGCATGGCCGAAGCCGAGGCCTCAGGCGACAGCAGCGGCAAGGGCGGCCCCTGGGACTTCAAGCACATTCGGTCTCTCAAGAACTTGGAGCGTTTCGATGATCTCGGCGGGTGTGTCATGCTTGCTAGTCCGGGTATGCTGCAGAACGGCGTCAGCCGAGAACTGCTCGAGAGGTGGGCACCAAACGACAAGAACGGTGTCATCATCACGGGTTACAGTGTCGAGGGAACGATGGCGAAGCAAATTATGCAAGAGCCTGACCAGATTCAAGCCGTGATCAACCGCGGAGGTGGAGGCGCCCGACGTACAGCAGATGGAGAGAAGGTGTTGATACCCCGGAGGTGCAGTGTCCAAGAGTACTCTTTTGCTGCGCACGTCGACGGCACGGAGAATCGCGAGTTCATCGAGGAGGTCAATGCTCCCGTCGTGGTAAGTCCATCACCTTCTGATACGAATGTCCTACGCTGACCCGTCGGTACAGATTCTCGTCCATGGCGAGCAGCACAACATGATGCGCCTCAAGTCCAAACTTCTCTCCCTTAACAACGGCAAGACCGTCAAAGCCAAGATTTTCAGCCCCAAGAACTGCGAAGAGCTTCGCATCCCCTTCAAGCAGGACAAGACGGCCAAGGTCGTCGGCAAGCTGGCCACAATCCCCCCGCCCATGCAAATCACCGCCAACGACGCGAACCCCCAGCTCGTCACGGGTGTGCTCGTCCAAAACGACTTTAAGCTGTCTCTCATGGCCCCTGAGGACCTCCGCGAGTACGCAGGTCTCAACACTACGACCTTGGTCTGCAAGCAACGTATCAGGTTGAGTGCTGCTGGCATTGATCTCATCAAGTGGGGTCTCGAGGGCGTCTTTGGAAGTGTGGAAGAGCTGCCTGAGATGCACAAGTCCAAGGCTGGCGAGGCAACAAACGGGGACGCCCCAGAGGAGGCGGACGAGGAGGTTGCAAGCCTTGTTGCGGCGTACCTCGTCATGGGCTGCGTGACCTTCCGCTACCGCACTGACGGCGAGGTTGAGCTCGAATGGGAGGGCAACCTCCTCAATGACGGCATTGCAGACGCCGTCCTGGCGACCCTCTACTCCATCGAGAGCAGTCCCGCCGCTGTGAAGCGTGAGTACCTTGCCTTTTCTTCATATTCTGGCTCCCTGCTGACATCGACACAGACTCCGGCGGCCACCATGCCACCGTCCCCGCCAAGAACCCCCACGCCAACCTGACACCCGAGGAGCGCCTCGAGCGCTTCCTCATGATCGTCGAGAACCAATTCGGCGCCGACAACGTCAACCCCGTAGCCGACCCCAAGCTTCCGCCCCTGGATGAGGATGAGACGATGCAGGACGCCGACTCCAAGAACGAGGACGACGATACCGATCCCGAGGCCGCCAAGCAGGAGCGTCTTGAGGCCCGTCGCCGTGCTGAGCTTGAGCGTCTGCACAAGATTGGCATTCCTGTGCCCGGCATCCACATCAAGGTGGACAAGATGGAGGCCACCGTGTGGCTGGAGAACCTCGAGGTTGAATGTGCTCATAAGGCCTTTGCCGATCGTGTGAGCCGCATCTGCGACCGTGCCGCTGAGATCACGGCGCCGCTCTGGCAGAAGCGGTAGCTGGAATGGGGATGATGGAGGGTAATTCTGGGATGAAAATGTGACGACCTGGGAAGGGATTTCTGAGGCAACATGTCACGCGATGATGCGGTTTGTGGAGGGGAAATCACACATAGCACAGTGATGGTATAAATGTCAACCTTTTCAGTCAGTTCAACTCGTAAAGCCGATGCTTTTTGTAGACTTCCAAGGAACATGCGATGTATACTTGCTGCTGGTTCTAAAACGCGGCCTCATCGGGTGATGATATTTTACAAAAGGACTATTTCTACAATACAGGAGGCACTAGGACATATTCCTTCCCCCTTTCACACATTAGCTCAGGTACTCCTTCAGCTCCTCCGACTCCTCCAGCGTGATGTCGAAGGAGAAGGGAGCAAAAGGCCAACCGCCGAACTCGGCAAACTTGGAGAAAGACTCGACCCAAGCCAGACGCAGCGAGTGAAGCATGGCAGAGGTACCCTCCATCATGACCAGGATGGCAATGGCTAGGGAAACGGTTAGCAGCATACAGATACAAGGAAGGGTCCCGAAACTTACTCAACATGAACCACATGTAGAAGCCGACCACAATCATGAAGACACCAATGACACCGGAGGCCTTGAGGCAAATGCCAAGGGTCATGCTCCAGAGCACGATGCTGAGCTGCTGATGAGCAAGAGACAGGGCCCAAAGACGGAGGTACGAGGCAGTGTGGGAAACACAGTTGAGACAGAATTCTGTCGACAGGTTAGTGTTGCACACAAGTCAGGTACTTTTCCAAACTTACCAATGGTATGAATGACCTGGTGGATCATGACCTCGCTGAACTCAAACTCCTCGTGCTCGCCGTCGGCGTTCAGGTCCTGGGTGAGCATAGCAACGCCTTCGCCATCGGACTCGAAGCTTTGGCGACCATTCACCGCGTGGCCGTTGCCGTCGTCGTAGTCGTCGCCATCGAGAGCACTAACCCTCGACGTCTCACCGACAGCCCTGTAGCCCTGAGCGCGAGCGCGGTTGTTCTCCCAGCGGAGGTAGAACGGCTTGAGGAAGAGCAAGATGGGAACCTGGGCGAACGCAAGAAGCAGCAGGAAGACCTGGACCGTCGCCTGGCCAGAGTACAGCGGCGTGCCTTCGATCTTTCCAGGCATCAGGAACATGTAGATGAGCATGTTGAGCAGACCAGGAGGCGACCGAAGGTTGTCGGGGTCGTTCCAGTTGATGGTCCACTTGTAGATGATGCAGAGGACGAGGTATCCGAAGATGGACTGGAAGAAGATCATGCCAGGAACAAAGTTGCCCCAGATGTCGATGGGCTTCTTGAAGTGCCTGGCGTTGACGTAGGAGAAGATGAGGGAGTAGGTCATGTGGGCCCAACCCAAGATGATACTCATCTTCATCTTGTAACTGTTGGAGAAGAGGAGGTCGTTCTCGGTGCCGTGCCACATCCAGTCAATACCGAAGGGGTACCTGTAGCCAGAGTCGTTGAGCTTGCCAACAATTGTGCCATTCTCGTAGCCCTCGGGCACGTCCCAGTGCCAGGCACTAGGGAACAGGGTCATGGACTTGGAGAAGATATCGTTGTAGATGAGACCGGTGAAGACGGAGAAGACGGCCATGACCAGCATGATGTAACGGCCGTAGTAGGCCATGGCGAACAGCTCGAAGCTGACCTTCTTGAGAGGCTTTTCCCAGTAGATCATGGCGAGGGCAGCGCTGAGCATGATGATGGCGTGACCCAGGTCACCGAACATGACGGCGAAAAGGAAGGGGAAGGTAACGATGACGGGGAGGGCGGGGTTGACCTCCTGGTACGTAGGCGTGCCGTAGGCGTTGACAATGGTCTGGAAGGCCTCGGTAAACTTGTTCGTCTTGATGTACGTGGGAGGCGTCTTGTTGGTGCGGATCTCGTTGATGATGGATGGCACCGAGAGACCAGCCCTGTTAGTGACTTCCTGCAGAGTCGCCCGGATGCGTCCAACTTCGTTGCTCGGGGCCCAGCCTTCGGCGATGAGAGTGCGGCGGGCGCGGTCAAAGGAAAAGTTGTTGAGGGTGTTGTACACGGCCTTCTCCTTGGTCACGAGCACCATCCAGGCAGCAAGGGCCTGAGAGATCTGGGTGAGCTCAGCATTGAGAGTCTGCTGGGTGTTGCGCAGAACGTTCTGGACGTCGTTGAGGCGGGCGTTGACCTCGTGCATCTGGTCGCGGCGAAGATCGGCGTTCTCGTCTACGTTGTAGACATCAGCACCCATCGACTCGGAGATCTTGCGAATCTTGGCGAGAATCTCCTTGCCGTGGGCGAAGATGACGAAGACGTTCTTGTCCAGGGCCTCGTTGGTCGAAGGGTCGATCAGAGGCTCCGGGATCTCCGACTGGTTCATGTACAAGTTACCACGAAGGGTGCGCCAGAGGATGCGCTCAAAGGTGGCAACACGATCCCGAGAAATCACACCAGCAACGAAGCCAATGTTCATGCCAGAGAAGGAACGGTCAACATCGGGGGCCGAGTTGTGCTGTTCCACGTCTTGGAGCAGAGGAGCATCGTCCTGCTCCGTGGAGTGGCGGATCTCGTCGACGTTGCCGTGGGCACGATCGAAGAAGCCGCCGGCCTCCCTCAGAACCCAGCGCCACTCGGTCAATTCGACCTCGCGCCTCTTCAGGGTTTCGTAGCTGTCGTTGAGCTGGAAAATGCGCTGCTCGAGGCTCTGGCTGCGCTCCGCGAGCTCGTCAATTTCCGAGGTGGTGGGGTTGGCCAGCCTCTCGCTGTCGAGATCGAGCTTCCTAAGAGGGATTGAAGCCTTTTCCATCTGGGCATTGAAGTAGCCTGTGTATTGTTAGAGTGCGTGCCCCGAAAACAAGGTGGACTAGTCGTCGATGACGTACGAAGCTGTCGCTCGACATTGTCGAGACGTCGGATATCTTGAGTGTAGGTTCGTTGGAACGCGGAGACTTCGCTGTTGAGCTGCACCAATGAGATGTGGTTAGCCTTGGATATCTGAGGGAGGGGGTGAATGGTTGGGACTGTCGCGTACATCGCGGAACTGGAGAAGACCAAGCTCTCCGAGGGCCGTCACAACCTCGCGTCCGATTTCATTGGAGATGTAGAGCTGCACCATGCTCATGTCCGCAGAGCGGAACATGGTGTCCTGTGCGGGAGCCATGTTGATGAGCGGGGCTGGAAGCTCGTGCGTGGAGGGGGATGTCGTGGAGGATGAAGCTTCGTCAAGGTCGCGGCACAGCTTCCAAGTTGGCTGCGGGAATGTCGTTGCCTCCAGGGATAAAGTGGATCCCGTGTTCTCGGGTCCGGAAAAGCGTGATGTTCCGGCACAGCCACACGTGTGACGCCGCATCAGCCGTGTGGCGCGACCTGGAAAGAGGGGCGGTGCAGGACTATTTTTGCTCGAGTTCGCGCCTTGCCAACGCTTTTCCTTTCCTCATCAACCTCTTTTTTTCCACTCAAGAATTCTTCCTACCACAACACGCTCTCGACAAGCGTCGTCGGTATCTGTCCGAGACACGCCTCATTATTCATGACGCGACTGGACAATGCGACAAGCGCTTCTTGCGGCCAAACTCCGCGCGCGCAACATCCCCTGCTACATCCTCCCGTGACATGGCGCTTTCGAAGCTTCAATGCCCGCCTGCAAAGGCTAAATGGACATTCGAAGTCAATATGACGCCTAGAAGAAGCAACCAAACCCTGCCAAGGGTCGTCTCCGTCGTGTTACAAAGCTCCAGCTTCGGCCATTAGGAACTTTGCGTCAATTTTCAAAGAGACACAAACCAAACTTTGTGAAGTAAATATTTAGTTTAATTCCACGCTACGACACGGCGGGAGGGCTATTTGTTTTATTTACAGCTCCTTCTTGCTTGACCCGTCCGTCGCGCTCGTCTTCTCTGTTGCCGCACCTGGGGTCTTGACCGGCTGCGCCTGCTTCTGCTTGGAGGCGGCCACAAGTCCAACGATGGACCCAATGAGCTCGCTGACGAGGGCGATGACTCCGGTGCATGCAAGCTGCCAGGAGACGATGCTCACGCTGCCGATGGGGGCCCTGGGGAAAGAGAGAAGCCACTCCGCGTAGTATGGGAACCAGCCGTAGGGCAGCCAGAACATGGCCTCCTTGCCGTACCAGAAAGGCAGGGCGTATTGGGGCACTCGCGTGACGAGCATTCGGATTCCGGTGACATATTTATCGAACTTGGACCGTGAGGCTTCCGAGGTTTTCTCTGTGGGGAGCGGGCGCTGTCAGCAAAAGGCCACGGGGCAGAGGGGTTACGTTCGGGCAGGGACGTACTGCTGGCTTCCAGCTGCTCGAGGAGCTTGTCGTGGTTACGGCGCAGCTTCGCCCATTTCGCAAACTCGTCCTGGCTGCTGGTCGCGTTCAGCTCCTTGCGGACCTTGAGGAAATCGGCTTGAACCTTGCGGTTCTGCGCGGCGGCTCGGGATGCTTCGGTCGGAAGGTAGCTCAGCAGAGTCCAAAGCTGGGAGGGGAAGACGGAGTTAGCCTGAGTTGAGCGTAGATGCCACAGTAGCACTCACGAGCTGGTTGATGGTCGCAGCACCGATGGTGTCCACGACACGAATGGTGAGCTCCAGGACGAATATCGTAGCAATGAGAGCCGTCGCCGTCATCTTGGTGGTTGTTGGGGGGGTGTTGCCTGGATGTCAACCTTCCGAAATGTAGACCCAAAAGTCGAGCGCCTCTGCAGGTGACGTTTGGCGGCGAAACGGTGGTGGTGGTGGGGTGTGGTCATTGGCGAAGATTCCAGGGCGGGTTGCTAGTACGTCTCATCATATGACTAAAACTGAAAGTGCCAAAAATACGGCAGGCTTCAAGGCCAAGAAGGCACGGCTTACAACAGGCACGCCATGCTCAACTGCAGTGTGATGATCAAGGTGAGGAGAAGCTGACGGTCTCTGTCGGTCTTACCTGCTTGCTTCCATACTTTCAGTGCAGATTTGAGGCACATCGACTTGGTGGCGCTCACTTCATCACCAGCAACCATATACATTGATGTCTCCTGCCGCCACCCAAAAGCCACCTTAACGGGACAGCCTATCTGCCATTCTCGAATAGCCAATCTGGAAAATACATCAGTCGCTGCCTGCTGTACGGACTTTTAAATCAGCCAGAGAAAAACAATCATTCCAGCTCAACCACGCGCAAAGCATCTGACACAGCATTATCCCAACAACAAGAGCCATCGGCCACCTTCATATCATCATGGCAGATTCCTGGATCGCAGTCGAAAACGAGCAGAACGGAGGAAGCCGGCCAGCCTCGATAGTTACCGACAGCGATGGGTGGGTGAAGGTGGATGCAGAATATTCGACGTCGGGGTCAAACCTGGAACGTGCTACTGAACCTGCTGCCAAACTCATCGAGGCGGATAACACCAAGAAGACCCCAGATATCGTGGTCCCCACCATGCTTTGGGTAAGAAGCCTGCTTTACGTGACTTCTATCATTACATCACCGACTAACACATCACCAGAAGCGCAAAGAGCAAAAGTATCCAAAGATACTGACAACTTGCTGCCACTGGCACACCCTCCTCGTTAGTATGCAGGGAGACGAGGATGCCGGGGACCTCACCAACAACAACACTATACTTCATTTCTGGCCTCCATCCAACGCATACTCGCCAGCTGCCACCCACGTCTCCACAAAGTTGACGTTCGACCAAGTACGGCGGTTGCAATTTTTCAGCGAGCTGGGGCCTGTCGTCCTCCCGATTGCAGAAAGCTCGACTCCAGGCGAGATACATGACTACCTCACGTCTCTGGCCACGACGCCCGATGAAGACGGGTCATCAGATGATGCTCCTGACGAGGAAGTTGTCGAGCGGATCGGCCAAAGACTTTCCGGGCTTCCGGAGCAATATGACTGTGGCGGTCTTCCTATCAACTTTGCCACCATCTCGATCCGCAGCGACGCACCAGACGCATTGCATGCTTCAGGTGTCGCACCCGCCTGGAACTGGGCAAAGAGCCTGAGCCACTATCATCCGACATATTCTTCGACGCCCAACTTTGCGCCGTACTCGGGCAACTGGTATGACGACGTGGCTAAAGCCGTCAATGAGGGAGACTGGAACGCCGCAACCGATTTTATGCTGCTATCGACTGGATTCGAGGAACATCACAGGGACGGACTCAAGACTGGACTGAAGCGTCTTCGAAAGGGAACAAAGTAGTTCTCTTCTGTTAGGAGTCTACTAAGACGAAACCAAGATTGGATTCTTATTCTACCACTGATACTGTTCTACCTGCAGTAATACAGGGCAGGTATCTTGTTGCTGACCCACGAAAGCGGATGCTGGAACGTATCATCCACCGCCTCAGGCTTTTCACACCCGGCGGTCTCGGAGAGATAAAAGAAGTGAGGCATGTTCTGCCGGTTCTCCGTGACATCGAGTCTGCTGAGCCTGACATCTTCCTCTCCAGTGGCCGCGCCCTGTGGCCTAATAACCCTCCACGTGCCCACGGCGCCGAGGTTGATCCAGGTCAATAGCGGATTCGCCTTTGCCATGCGCAAAACCATCGGCCTGAGTTCCGTGTCGTAGTATTCGGCGTACTCCTTATCGAGTTCCTCCTGGGTCGTGTCCTCGGAGTTGGCATCTTCTCCATTCGCTACGTCTTCAGCGTCTTGCATCTCCTGATCATCCGAGCCCTGATCCGAGTCAAGTAACAGGTCGAAATATGGGTGGAGATCGCTTCCGTCGGTGAATGGCACCCACAGAGCTTGCAGATTCTTCAGGGACGCCAGCACCTCGAGGAAGCTTGGGAACCATGCCGCTACGCTCGAAGTGGTGTCGACGGGACAGTAGAAGTGTGTCAGCCAGGTGCAACCCTTCATGTGTTCGAATCTCATCTCTGGTGTCTCGGCGGCTTCCTTTGACAAGCTGGCTGGCAACGAGAGCATCGGGATGTGCTCAAGCATAGCAGGGAACCGAAAAAAGCCTGGCAGATTCACAGACCAGTCATTAGACCAGTGGGGATCCCGCATGTCTCCCGAGATGGAGTGGGCGCCCACACCGATAAGTCCCGGTGTTGAGTTGCTGGTAGAGCGCATCCTAGTCTGGACGAGTTCTGGAAGACCCTCCCATACATCCATATCGATGGTGGAGAAGAAGAGGTAGCGGAGGTTTGGCATGTTGTCGTAAGACAGTGCATCCCACGACACCCAGCCTTGGGTGTGCTCCACAAGGTTCTTCTCGGGATGATAGATATCATTGTAGAGGTAGAGGCCCTCTAGAGCAGACAGGTCCAGAAGCAAGCTCAACGTCTCGGGAGAAGGAAGCTTTATCCCTCTTCGCACGTTCAACCATCGGAGGTTGGTCAGGGGGGGGCAGCACGCCCACCCATGGCGAGCTCAGTATACTCCAAACATATGTCTCTGAGGAAGTGCTTGTAACGTGATGGCCGCCTGTTATGTCGAGCATACTGTTGATCAATCTGATCAGTGTCGAGACCGATGGTGAGATACTCGAGTTTCGGATTCCACCGTATAGCTGCAGCGATGCCAACTTCCCATTGCGCCGACATGTCGGTGTCTTCGAGTTGGAGAGTGCAGATTTCCAGTCGGCGCAGGCGTCGACAGTGACTCAAATAGTCCGTACCACGCGCCGTGCCGGGGTATTGGAACTGATCAGCTCTTAGAATCACAACGCGAAGCGTGACAGGGAGCTACTGTACCGCTGCACCGACAAAGTCGAGGCGTAGATAAGAAAGATATGAGCATGTGGTCAAGGCATTCATGATATCACGGCCGAACGGTCCCTGTTGCAGGCTTCCTCGGTGTCAGGAGATGCTGAACGGAATCGCGGGGAAGTTATCCCACGGATCACTTACTCGAAGCTTTCCAACCGAGGGCAACGATAAATGACCTGCGAAAGGGCATGGCAGGCGGTGTTCACACACAAATGCCCTTCTTCTCGTCCATGTCGTGAATATTCGGAAGCTCCAGCTTCGTGGGGAGGTTGACGATGATGGACCGAACATGAGCCAAGTTGCTGCTCGACAGGGGGGAGTGATCGCGATCAAGAATATCATGGGGCCATGTGTCAAAGTTACGAATATCCATCGTCTTCCAGAGTTCAGGAGAGAAGATGTCGTTGAATAGCCGGTTGACCAAAACAAGGCTCCGCAGAGCGCGGCGGCCATTCATCTGCAGAAGGCCGTCAGAGGCTCCTGCTCATACTTATTGACACGCAAACTAGCAACACACTCACCTGGTCGGCGATGAGAAGGAGAACATCGGGACTACTGAAAATTGAATGCGCCATGGTTTATTTCGTAGAGATGGTGAATTATATCGTGGCAGGCTATAGGAAGCTTGCGAAGTTGAAGTCGAGGGAATGGGACCCAGCCTAGAGCAGGGAAGGCTACTATAATAAGGAGCATCCCAGTGAGGGGGACAGTCGGACAGGGGAGTACGTCAGTCATCCCGCCCGGGCCACCGGGACTTGATCATCATGGTTGAAACGATGCTCGCCTCGGACCCCGGACCTGGAGTTGGCTTTTCTTACGGTAGAAGCCGCCCCAGCGAAGTTACTTCTGCAAGGGATGGCTTCTACTAGTGCTGCATAACACGTCGGCACTCAACAAATACAAAGTCATAGAACAGCGGAAGAACCCAAGTCGTAACATTCATCCGGCTGGTTTTAGCCCTGCTCCGGTGTCGACGGGCCAGGGTCGAACACTTGCTCAGTTGCGCGACTAGATATTTTTGGGGCGATAAGACTTTGAATAGTCTTAGACATTGCAAGATCTGGAATACGCCCAACAACCGACAAGTGAACTACCACAATGACTGACCAGCACTGGGGTTTGCAGTTCACCCAGGCTTCACTCCGCTACAAGCACATCCCCCACTCGCACCTCGCCCTCAGGACCAAGCTCGGCAACAATCTCCCTGGCCGCCCTCTGGCCCGCCGTGACAGCTCCCTCCAGGTACCCCTTCCAGTCATAAGCCGTTTCAGTGCCGGCAAAGTGCAGGCTACCAAACGGCTCCCTCAAGGCAGCGCCGTATTTGCGCAGCATGCCTGGGCCCATGCTGCTCGTGGGCCCGCCGAGGATGTACTCCTCCTTTGTCCACTCGACATACTCGTACTCGAGCGGGACGCGTGCCTTGACGGCTAGGTCTTCCCCGACAAGCTCGGCGAGATGCTCCAGGACGGCCTCACGCCTCTCGGGGGCTGAGAGTGCATGCCAGCGAACGGCATGGTCTCCGGCTATGAACAGCGCCAGGGCGTACAAGGACAGCGAATCTTCCGAGATTTCCCAGCTGAATCCGATCGGCCCCTTGAATGAGGTCAGCTTGCCGACCCAGCCTGCGGTTCTCCACCACGGCTCGGTGTACGAGACGAGAACTTTGGCGTAGATTCCAGGCTTCGTATTGGCGGCAAGGGCTCTCTTGCTGCAGGGCAAGGGTGGCGTGAACTCGACGTTGCTCCAGACGTTTTGGGTCATGGCGATGACCACCTTTTTGGCGTTGAAGGACTGGCCATCTTCTGATGTAACGACCGTGACATTTTCGTGTTGCGTGATGCTTCTGACGGGAGTGTCGATGAGGACGCTTCCAGGGGTCATGGCGCCTGCGAGGCTCATTGCAATGGATGTAGTACCTGCGAAAGCAATCGCGTCAGTTTGAGATGTGTTAAGGCCTTGTCGGCCGGGTTATGGACTGACCATTCTTGAGCCACTGGTATTGAGCGCCGCCTCTGTCCTCGGCCATGAGACTCTTGACGAGCCCCTGGCCCGAGCTGATGTAGTCGAGAAAGTAGTGTGCTCCGATATCCTCGGGCTCTCGTCCGACGATGGCTTGCGTTAGGCCGCGGCAGATGTTCTGAAGGTGCGGATCCTTCCACATGCCCAGCTGGTCGACCCATTCTGCAAAAGTGACGTCCATCTTCAAGGGCCACTTATCAAAGACAGTGTTGTCGATGAGCAAAGCGGCTGCTTCGATGATAAGGATGAGAAAGAGCTCGCTAGGCTGAAGTCAAGTCAGCATCTCTTCTGGTGCTTGGGCAATGTGAGAACAAGCTTACCTCGGGGTCCCCGCCTTGGTCGTTCCAACTGACTGTTCCGTTCGTGTCTTGAAATATGGTCTGCCCTTCAATGTACTGCTCAACCACCTCGAGACCAAAATCCTGTGTCAGTTGGAAGACATTGGGCTGGGTGACCTCGTTGATCCAGGTCGCTCCCATTTCGAGGTATCCCAGACCCTTCTCGCGCTTCAGTGATCGAGACTTGCCCCCGATGAGGTTCCTGGCTTCAAGTGTCACGGTAGTAAGACCGGCCTGTTGGAGGTTGTATGCGGCAGTCAACCCCGAGAAGCCGCCGCCGACGATGACGACGTCAACATCGCTTGGAGTTGCAGGGTACCCGGCACCGTCGTGACCCTCGGGAGTCCATGGCCTGCTCCCTTCCCCGTGGACGAAGAACATGCCGGGCATAAGTGACCGCGGGGCCACGAGTAAGAACAAAAGGGGAGAAAAGGACTTGACCATGATTGCTGGGGATGTAATGTGGTAGGCGTACAAAGTCAGTTGAAATGCCAGGTAGAAAGCTTGGAGGTATCAATGAGTGGTGGGAGATGCTTCTTCGAGAGATCAACCCTTCCCTTTATATCTCTTCTCTCCCGCAAAGTAGAGGCTGTGCAATACCGCCTCTTCACCGTGTCGACGTCAAATCCAACACAATCCAACACTTCATACTGACGAAACAGCGGCAGCCCGCGGACCCCGCCCCGAGCAGCTCTGTCATGATGGCTAATTGGAGCGGGACCACTCGTAAATGCAGTGCTTTCACCAGGGATGACGGGCTGCAGGCTGAGGGAAGCTGGGCGCCGACGTGTGCTCCGGTGACAACATGTTGCGAGGAATACGGTGTGGTTCGTGGGAACCGGACAATCTTGGCGGGCCATATTATAGCCCGAACAGGATGTACGCGCCTCTGTCGGCTTTTGTACGAAAGGGGTAAAAAGACGCCAGTTGCACCGCATAGGCAGAAGCCGACTCCTTGGCGATGCGGGTTGAGGCAGTGTCAAGTTGAAGTGGTGGTAGCGATTGAGGAGGGTGATGTCTCAGCTTAGTCATTCAACATGGAATGATCTGCCGGGCGGTCTACGTGTGCGCGATGTGCCCAGCACCACCACTACAGCACACGGAGCTCGTTACTTCGACGCGGGTTCCATGCATCCCTCGGCGTAACATCCACAGTACAACGGCACTCAACTGGCGTCTCTATCCCGCAATGTCCAGAGCGCTGGACGCCAAAGTCGTCGCCGCCCTGAAGCAGGCCGATCACCGCCCAGCCTTCCACGCCATCTCGCTCCTCTTCACGGCACACAACGGCCCCGAGCTCCTGGAGCTCGAGATCCTAGGGCGTGGCCAGCCGGTGAGCCAAGGCCAGTTCTATCTCCGGGACGGCAACGCGGTGGGTGTTCCAAAGCTGGTCCTGCTCCAGGCCTTTATCGTGGCCCGGCAGATCCTCCAGAAGCACCTCCTGCAATGCCCCAGAGAGCCGCCTGAGGGAGATGAGGTGCTGGCGGCCACGGCCGTCCTGCTGTTTATGGACGCAGAGCATCTCACCGCCGCCAACACCAGGAAGCGGATCTTGTTCGCGCGGCAGAGGGCAATCTCCCGGGATGATGCGGGGGCGCTGCTGGACAGGGAGAGAGTGTTTGTCAACAGTCTGCTGACGAGCCGGTTGCATCGACACACAAAGTCCCCGACGCTCTGGAGCCACAGGCGGTGGCTGCTACAGAGATATAGCGCGGCTGGCCTCGCCGTCGATGGTAGGAGAGACCTCAGAGTTGTCATGACCTCTGGGGAGCGCCATCCTAGGAACTACTATGCCTGGTGCCATGCCCGGTTCGTGGCCGAGCTTGCGGTGGAAGGCATGAGCACAGAGGAGCAGCGCCTCGTCTGGGATGATATCAAAAAGTGGTGCTTCGCGCACCACGACGACATATCCGGCTGGTCATTCCTGTATCATCTGGCTTGCCGGCGCCTGGCCGGCGCAGATGATGCTCTACCGGCGGTCGTCAAAGAGACGCTTGAATACGCCCAGGCTCTGACGTGGAGGAACGAATCGGTCTGGTGGTTCCTGCGCACCGCCAGCGCCCTGCTCCCAGGGTCGGCAGAAGATGAGGCACGATTACAGGAAGTGCACCGACTCCTTCTCGACAGTGCGGACGAAGCCAGCGAGGATAAATTGTATCTCGGCAAGGCATGGCAATGGTACAAGTCGCATCGTGGGATGGCCGTTGGAGGCGGCTCTTCAAAGTTAGGCTGAGGCCGTGGGTTGATAAGACCCCGGACGAAAAGAAATTGGCCCGCGCATCTCACCGCCCACCTGTCGCGGGGAGTGCTCCTGCCATTTCCAAGTGCCATGATCCATCTGCCATGTCATGGCCTGCGATCGGTCGTTGGCAATCTGCAATTCAGGAGGAGTGCCGGGATTGGTGAGGCGGCCGTCGGTCGATGGACGGCGCCCGCACAGATGTTGGTCAGGGGGAGGATGCTCTGAAGGAACAAAGACACCAGATGTTCGGACGACGGGTCGTCTCTCGGCCGCCGCAATCTCCCAGCTTTCAAGGTGGACGCACGAGCCACGAGACCCCTTGACTTCCCCCAGTGAGCTTCCAGCAGCCTGATCTGGCCCGGGCTTGCCTGGACCTTGTCCTCTCCTGCCCTGCCGCTCCCCTGTTCACGATAACCGCTCACCGAGCGGCATCCCGGCAAACGCAGGCCTTGGCAACCGAGGCGGCTTGAGGCTGAAACTGCTGGCAAGCTCGTTAGCCTGGCAACTTGGGCTGGGGGAGATGCAGTGATGATGGATGCGGATGGGGGGAGATGGGCTCCAGCTTTGAGGCTAAAGAGATGACCCACCAATGCGATCTGCGATGCAGACGGGATTCTGGGATGCCAATGCAAAGTGTCACCTCAGAAGAAGCAATGGGACGATGCATCCGATGGGCGTCCGTTCGACAAGGCGCGGCCAAAAAAGGCCGGTGTTTGAGGCAGCTAGACTAGAGAAGCACTCTGCATGATAGGTGGGCGGGTTCTCAATGTTTCCGGAGCTTTCTTCAGAACGAAACATGGACGAGCCAAGGTCGCAAATTGGGATCTGTCTGTTTCCCCTAGACTAAAGCAGCACTTGCGGCTGCGACGGCAGACGGCAAACAGACGGGAGGCGAAGGTGGGCAGCAGCACTGCAACTCTGGAACATCTCTGCCTTTGCCTTGTTTTTCTGACCGTGGCTGATGCGCGTGTTCCAGTCCAGTTCCAGGGAGAGTGTGTTTGTCCAACCCGACGTCGAAAATGGTGGCGCTGAGACGGCGCATGCTGGATGCTGACGATTATAGCGCACGCCACGGGGGGCCTTGCGGCCGATTTACCCCTTTTTCTTCTATTGCCCCTGGCGCCCGCAGCGATTCCACGTGCAGGCTGGACGACCAAAATATGCGGGTGACAGTCGACAGTCGACGAGTCGCCTCGCGTGGGCACATACTTGTGCATCCGCGGCAGAGACAGTGTTGTTGCTGGAAGGCTGTTCATTGCTCTCGCACAACTACTATCGCGACTCGGCCGGTTTGTCCTGGATGGTCTAGCAAGATGAGTCTCGCTCGCTCGGTCTTGGTTCTTCCAGCTCGGGCTGATACGACGCTGGGCCGGGGGCTAGCAGATGGATATCCTGGGCTTGTCCATGCCCCCTCCCCCCGATTGCTGCTGCTGCCCACCACACTGCCCAGCCGGACCGATCTCGTCTCGCGACTCGCGGGCGGCAAAAGCCAGCACCAACGCCAAGTGGGGGAGAGATGGAGGCTGTCTGGGCAACCTTGACCCCTGTGCGTGCTCGCCAGGCAAGCCAAGCAAGGGCCGCCTGCGAGTGGTTTCCCGGCCTTTTCATCCACGCCGGCGCACCCGGGCTTCCCATGACGACGCAGGAAAAAGGGCCCGCCTTGTGCTCGTATCAGGGGAGGAACCAGTCATGGACAAATGCTCGTCGATACCCGGCACAGTAAGCAGCCATTGTCACGGCAGCCAGAGGTGACAGCTGACGGGAGGAGAGCTCTCTGGACTTTCTCTCGCTTGGCTGGCTGGCTGGAATGTCAGACCACCCAATCACTGCCTCTGGCGTATCGAAAAGCCTCCTCGGACAGGGGTGCCTTCTTTGCCATCCCGTGGGCCCGTAGGCCAAGGGACGAGCGTCCCGAAGGGGACAGGCGTGGGTACTCGGGAGGGACTTCGCGATCGGCTCCAGGGGGCCCGGGGAGGAATCCAGGGCACCAAGATGGGATGATGGGTCGGTGTCAGAAGGTCTCGGACGGCCGAGGGCCAGCGAGGCGTAGGGGGGCTGGCCAGCACACAGCAGCATTGAATCAACCAGGGACCGGGGCAGGTTGCAAGTGCTCAGAGATGGCTTGGGAGGATCCCGTCGTGTACCTGGCCCGAGCTCCCCATCTTTTCTCGACAAGTCCGTGTCGTGCATGCTGTCGACGCGCCAGACTCGGACCCCGGGCGATGGTCGCGATAGAGTTCGAGCCGTCATTGGACAGGCCGGGCGAGCCAGCTCCGGGGGGTCGCAGCGAGACTTGCAGCTGGAGGGAGGAGTGACAAAAGTGTGTGTGGTAGCTGGATGTGGCCTTGCCCAACTTCGCTTGAGGGAATGGCTGTACAAGGGGGGTTGTCGATCAGGATAAGCTGGGCAGAGAGAGCTCGAAAGGGCGACGCGCATCCATCATCGAAGAATGGGAGGAGGGGGAAGACGGCAAGACGGCCAAGCGGCGTCCGTCGGAGGGACGGGAGGATTGGAAGGGGAGAGCACCTGGACATGTACCCTTGCCGCGAATCTTAGCGGTGGGGTTACTTGACTTGATGGCGCATGCACGAGCAGGGGACCCAACAGACCCCCGAGTGCCCAGTGCGCCCACTGAACTTCCTCTTCGGGGCCCCCGGCGACCGCCCATTTTCAGCGGTTCGTCCGGTGCCCACTGAAAGCGCGCGCTCTCGTCCAGTGCTTTCAGGTGTCCACATCGCTGAAGACCGTGCTGAGAGTCGACTCGGCCAGGGCAGTGGCAATGGGACGTGCCTTCCCCGCGGGATCCTCACCCTCTTCATCCAGTCTGGGCCCCGGCCCTCGAACCATCACGTCCGGCCTCCTCTCTCTCTTCCTCCTCCTCCTCCTTCACCTCCACCTCCAACCTCCCGCCGAGCTTCACCCCCTCGCCCTCCTCTCCCTTTCCTCCTCCTCCCCTTCCTGCGTTGTTGGGTGGCATTCTTCTTCTTCCCTTTCTTTGGGTCGAGCCGCAGAGTCGAGTCGAGTCGAAAAATATCCATCAACATAGCTTCCACTTGCAGCTGTCTTGTTTCTTCTTTCCCGTCCGACCCTCCGCCGTCCCGAGTCCGAGTCCCGCATCCCGCCCGCCCGCTCCGTCTGCGCACACGTACGACATCGCATCACGCCTCCCGAGTTCCCTGTCTCACTGTCGCCCTTTGCCCTGCCTCGCTTCAGTTGGTCTTTGTCTCTGAGCAGGACCTCGACGACGTGGCGTTGGTCCTTGTCTTGACTTGAATCAGTACCCGTGGACCCCTTTCGACCTCGGGTTCCGTCCGTCTCGTTTCCTGCCGCTTGGCTTGATTCACCTTCAACGGGTCGGCTCCCCCCTTCGACACGACACGTCCGCTGCCCTGCAGGCGCGGCCCATCTCTCCGCATTCCTCGGCCTTGATTTTCGTCACTCTCGCCCTCTATACTCGACGGGCTTCGCCACTCTGTCCATCCCAAGGGATTCTTCCTTTGGACATCTCCCGCATCACCGACCTTGTTTGTTCCCCGCGTCGACTTGTTTGTTTTGTGCTCCGTTCCGGCATATATTCATCTTTGCGTTTCCTTCCGCCCTCACCCGGCTGCATCATCCATTCGCTTGCCCGAGCTCTCCAATGCTTGGTCCATAATTCTAATCTCCTAATCCTCCACCGGAGGCTGGTCATTTGAGCGTATTTGCGTCCGTCTGCGCCTCACATTGCTTGCTTGTCAAACTACGAAGCTTGCTTCAACCCGAGCAAACTCTCAAGCAACGTATTAGACCGGACCTGTGCCGTTGAAGATTGTCCCGATTCTCACCTGGGACCATCTTCTCTGGCTGATCAGCAAACTCATCCGCCGTCATGCGCTCCGCAATCCTCCTCGTCCAGCTCTCGCTCTTGGTCGCCTTCTCAGAAGCCTTCTTCCCATGGTTTCCAGACTACAGATGTCAGCGAGATGGCACATGTTCACCAACAAAAAGAACCATCGGCGACGATGAGAGGTCCGCCTCGTTCCCTATCAGCCAAAGGACACAACCGGTGAGTGATTTAGTTTCTTCTGCATTTATCAGAACCGCAACTGACCTTGATACCACCGGACAGCCCCTAACAGGCCCCGAACATGCTGCCAGGGAGGCCGAACGCCTTCGCACCAAGTACCTGCGGTTTCGGTCAGCTGCCACACCCTCGACTCTAGACAAGCGACAAAATGTCTACCGAGTTATCGAGCCCGCCAAGTCCGAGCAGGAACATGGCCTCGGCATCTACCAAGACGGTTCCGACTTTTCCTACTTTGTTCGGGCCAAGCTTGGATCCAAGGAGAAGGAGCTCTTCATGCTGCTCGACACGGGCGCCGCCACGTCGTGGGTCATGGGATCCGAATGCACCTCGGAGGCCTGTGGAAAGCACAATTCGTTCGGCGCTCAGGACTCCAACACTCTGGTCATACTCGACGACGGAGCCTTTTCTGTCAACTATGGCACTGGCTCCGTAAAGGGCAACAAGGTCCAGGACACAATATCCATCGCCGGCATCAACCCCTCGCTCGTCTTCGGCCTTGCCAACGAGACATCCAACGACTTCAACCACTTCCCCTTTGACGGCATCCTCGGCCTGTCTATGGCTAGCGGCAGCAGCGACAATTTCCTTAAGAAGGTCAAGGCGCTGAATAAGTTCCCCAACAACATCTTCTGCGTCTTCATCAGCCGTGCCTCGGACGGTCCCAACACGGGCGAGATTACTTTTGGCGAGTGCAACAAGGACAAGTACACGGGTGATTTCACGTACACGGCCGTCTCGGCTGATGCCAAGGGCGACTGGGCCATCCCCATGGATGGCCTGTCGTACGATGGCAAAAAGGCTGGTGTCAAGGGCAAGCTTGCCTACATCGACACGGGCACGTCGTACGTGTTCGGACCCAGGGCCGACGTTGAGGCCTTCCACAAGAACATTCCCGGCTCATCGTCCACCGATGGCACCACGTGGAAAATTCCATGCGACAGCAACAAGGAGGTCACCTACATGTTCTCGGGCCAGAGCTACGTCATCAAGACGAGCGACTGGCAGTCCAAGCCCGACGCCAGCGGTGTCTGCACGAGCAACATTTACGGCCACGAGGTGGTGCCCAACGCCTGGCTGCTGGGCGACCTTTTCCTCAAGAACGTGTACGCCGTCTTTGACGCCGACCAAGAGCGCATCGGTAAGTGGGCAACAGCAAGAGTAGCATGAGAAGATTTTAGACTGACACGCTTGATACAGGATTCGCCAACAGACCCCCGGTTGCCAAGGTCGAGACACCGTCACCCACTACCAGCGTCGACTCGGGCGCCGAGCAGACTGGGGCAACGGGCGGCCAGGAAACGGCATCGACCGAGACGACCACAGCGGCTGGTGCGAACCCGTCGGCGTCGGAGAATGGCGCGGCGGCCACTACCACAGGTACACCCCAAAGCAGCGTGCCTCAGCCTACCTCGGAGCCCACATCCTTGATCACCCAATCCACACCCCCATCGCCCTCCGGCGCGCCGCCTGCGGGCGCCGACGGCGAAGAGTCGAATCCCAGCGCCACGAGTGACGAGGCCTCGCAGGAGACTGATCCGTCGTCACTAGGTTCCCACGCGCGAACGCCCGCTGCCCTTGCTGCGGCCGTTGCCCTGCTCGCCATGACGATGATCTTCTCGTGAGCTCGGCATGAGCAGTCGATACAGCGAAGAGAGAGAGGAAAGCAAAGACGAGACGATGTTGGCTTCTTCTGAGAAGCAGTCGACAGTATGCATGTGCACACGACATGGGCAAAACGGCAGTAGAAGCCTGCCGGCCTTCCCCACGTCGAAGAAGATACGCGCACCGCGGCGCGTACATACAAGAGAGAAAGCAAGAACGAAAGCAAGGGGGCAAGAGTTGATTTGGCTTGGAAGCACATGATACCCGATCGGAAGAGAGACCGACAGCCGCATTGGAGGCTGTCAAGAGAGGCACAGCCGTAGGCAAGGCGGGCAAGCAAACCCCGACCTTCTGCGCACCACGACGCAGGTAGAGCTCACCAACCCCAAGAGCATTTGCGTGTAGCACATTGTAATTCATCACATGAGCGTTTGTTTCTACCCGAGTCCACCACAGACGTGACTGATATGAAAGTGAAGAGCAAGGGATAGGCCGAGGCACAGCATCGACGTTTGCAACTGGAAGATACGATATGCACCTCGTGGCTCGTGACACCGCACCGTGGACACGGCTGCTGCGACATCTTCTGGCCGACGGCCTTTACATTGAATGCATGAAAAGGGGCCGCCGGCGTGCCTCGCTGTGGCCGAGCGGCGAGCACATAAGGTCAGTCAGTCGGCCGGCTTGAGATAAGCGTGCCGACGGTCTGGCGGCGGCGACCCCCACCTCTCCACACGCCCGCACACAGCTGCGAGATTCCGAGCCCTTGCTTGGGCCCCTGTTCCCCGCCGCCGGGCCGTGTGCGTGACTGCCCGCCGCCTCGGCCGAGGGCACATGGAACTTCAAGGTGAGAGTCCTTGGACAACTTGAACCAGTGACTGCATGTTGGTTAAAGGGAAGCAGGCCCGGTATCACCATGAGTAGCGGCAGAAGAGCAGAGCAACTATCCAGGACTGACCCGTGATACTGCTCAAGATGACTGGTGAGTTTTTGTTCTCGTACCCCTCACTTCGACGTATGATCTCGAGGATGAAGCTGATGATCTTCTCGATATAGCCTCAACTACAACCCCAGACCCCGCCGTCTCCACGACATCACCATCCAGTCTCGATGAACCACCTCTGACCATCCCCCAGTGGCATGCCGCCCAAGTCGTTGGCGGCGGCCTTGAGCGCCTCTTGGCTCTGGAAGCCTCCGAAGCTGCACTTGCCTCCAACACATGGATCGCCCTCGCGACACCCGAACACATCACCGAACAATGGCGCCATCTCCAAACATTGATCCCTGCGGAAGGCCCGATGGCTCTCCCGCTCTTCGGTGTGCCTTTTGCCGCCAAAGACAACATCGACGTCGCCGGGCTGCCGACCACGGCCGCGTGTCCGGCCTTTGCATCTGGCCCCGTCGCCCGCGATGCTACCGTCATCGCTCGTCTTCGCGCCGCCGGGGCAATTGTGCTCGGTAAAACGAACCTGGATCAGTTCGCCACGGGACTCGTCGGTACACGATCTCCTTATGGCGCTGTCGGCAACTCGTTTGATAAGACCTATGTCTCTGGCGGTTCGAGCTCGGGCAGTGCTGTTGTCGTTGCACGTGGTGTTGTACCCTTCAGTCTTGGAACTGATACGGCTGGAAGTGGTCGTGTGCCTGCTGGCTTCAACAACATCGTCGGACTCAAGCCCACACGAGGCGCCATCAGTACAGCCGGCGTCGTGCCGGCATGTCGCAGCCTTGACTGTGTGTCCATCTTTGCCCTCACCGTTGACGACGCTGAGACTGCTCTTGCCGCTGCAGAAGGCGACGACCCGGCGGATTCATTCTCTCGGCCACGTCCTGGCGAAGGATCACCCACGGGTGCTGGCCGCCGTATGGCCATCTGCGCCGACCCAGAGTGGTATGGCCACGACCAGCAGGCCACAGCCTACGCGAAGGCTCTCGAAAAGGCCAAGTCACTTCGATGGACTCTGGAACCGCGGGATTTTTCAGCCCTCTTCAAGCTCGCCAGTCTGCTGTACGAAGGTCCATGGGTAGCTGAGCGGTACGCTGCCATCAAGGACTTTGTCGAAGCTCACTCCGACGAGATGGACCCGACGGTGCGTACCATCGTGCTGAAGGCGAGGAGCTTCAATGCCGTGGACCTATTCGAAGCCGAATATGTGCGTCAGGACCTCGCCAGCGAGATCTTGCGCGCCTTTTCTGGCTATGATGCCATTCTGGTCCCGACAGCGCCGACATTCCCGACCATTGCAGATCTTGAGAGGGATCCCATCGGCGAGAATGCGCTGTTGGGGACGTATACCAATTTCGTCAACTTTATGGACTGGTCGGCCATCTCGGTTCCTGCTGGATTTAGGGATGACGGCCTTCCTTTTGGCATCACGCTCATCTCGACTACCTGGCAGGAACCTCGATTGCTGGGCCTTTCTCGGGAGTGGCTTGCTACATCGCCTCGGACTCTAGGTGCTACCGACGTACAGACCCTCGAACGGACACAGAGCACCTCGGACCCGAGCGTCACTCCTGTTGTGGTCGTTGGGGCCCATCTCACCGGCTTTCCCCTGAACAAGGACCTGACTTCGCGGGGCGCTGTGCTTGCACGAGCCACGACGACATCATCCAACTACCGCCTCTACTCCCTACGAACCGAGGGAACGGTACGCAAGCCAGGCCTCAAGCGTGTTGAACGGAATGGCAGCGCCATCCAGGTCGAGGTCTGGGACATGCCCAACGCCCACGTCGCCTCGTTCCTCAAGACCATCCCCACCCCATTGGGTATCGGCTCTGTCGAGCTACAGGACGGGTCTTGGGCGCACGGATTCGTCTGTGAGCCGTATGGACTCGAGGGAGCTACCGATATCACATCCTATGGCGGCTGGAGAGCATTTATGGCCTCTCAAGGGGTTGGTGCCAAGACCGTAACCAAGCAGAGGAAGTACATCCGCGCCGTTCTCGTCGCGAACCGTGGCGAGATTGCAGTTCGCATCATCAAGACCCTCAAGAAGATGAACATCAAGGCCATCTCCATCTACTCCGACGCCGATGCCTCGGCGCCGCATGTCCACGACGCCGATATTGCCCTCTCCCTGACCGGCTCCAGCGTCTCAGAGACCTACCTCGACGGCACCCAGATCGTCAAGCTCGCCACCGAAGCAGGCGCCGACGCCGTGATCCCAGGCTACGGCTTCCTCTCAGAAAACGCCGACTTTGCCACCGCCGTCGAGGCCGCGGGCATGGCCTGGATCGGGCCGACGCCAGAGCAGATGCGCACCCTAGGCCTCAAGCACCTCGCTCGCGCCGTCGCAGAAGCAGCCAACGTCCCCGTCGTGCCTGGCAGCAAGGCACTTCTCCTCAGTGCAGCCGAGGCGCTGGCGGAAGCTGATCGCATCGGATACCCCGTTATGCTGAAAAGCACAGCTGGGGGCGGTGGTATCGGGCTGCGACGATGTGACGATGGTCCAGCGCTGGAGGAGGCGTTTCAAAGCGTGCGACGTCTGGCGGAGGCCAACTTTGGCGATGCTGGGATGTTTGTCGAGCACTTTGTGCAGCGAGCGCGGCATGTCGAGGTGCAGATCCTCGGCGACGGGGAGGGCGGTGTTGTTGCCGCGGGCGAGAGGGACTGCTCCCTGCAGCGGCGGAACCAGAAAGTCGTCGAGGAGAGTCCTGCGGTGTTTGTGCCTGCGATCGTCCGCGCGAGTATGAAGAAGGCAGCGGTGAGGCTTGCTGCGGAAGTCAAGTATCGAAACGTCGGTACTGTCGAGTTCATCTATGACGTTGACACGGAGGCTTTCTACTTCCTCGAGGTCAACACACGACTGCAGGTTGAACATCCTGTGACCGAGTCGGTGACGGGGCTGGACCTTGTTGAGGCCATGGTCCTGATCGCTTCTGAAGATGGCCAGCATTTCTTTGCTGACCAGGGACCGTATGGGTTTGAGGTCCGAGGTAACGCTGTGGAAGCTCGGGTGTATGCCGAGAGCCCTCTCCAAGAATTCCGTCCCTCGTCTGGTCGGTTGACAGAAGTCATCTTCCCCCAGGATGTGCGCGTCGACACCTGGGTAGCTTCTGGCACGGAACTCTCCTCCTCCTACGACCCCATGATCGCCAAGATCATCGCCACAGGCGACGACCGGGCCTCAGCCCTGAAGAAGCTGGCCACTGCTCTGGAGCAAACGACCATTACCGGCGTCGAGACGAACCTGACATATCTCCACCGCATCATCACATCAGAGCTCTTCCAGACCGGCGATTTCACCACATCATCCCTCAACACCTTCACTTTCGATGCGCCCCCTGTGATCGAGGTCCTCGATCCAGGTACCCAGGCGGCAGTTCAGGACTTTCCCGGCCGAAGAGGCCTCTGGCACGTCGGTGTCCCACCCTCAGGACCACTGGACGACTACTCCTTCCGCGTGGCGAATCGTCTCGTCGGCAATGAATCGTCAGCAGCTGGACTAGAGTTCACTTACCAAGGACCTTCACTGCTCTTCCATACCGACGCCATCGTGGCCGTCACCGGCGCCGAGGCCGAGATTCTCCTGGACAACCACCCAGTCAACCCCAACACGGCTTTAGCTGTCTCCAAGGGCCAAACACTAGCCATTGGCGTGACCACCAGCGGATATCGTACATATCTCGCCGTTCGAGGCGGCTTCACTGTCCCCGAAACCTTCGGCAGCCGCTCAACCTTTGCTCTCGGCCAGCTTGGGGGGCACAACGGCCGCAACCTGCGTGCTGGCGATCTACTCCCCTTGAACCCTGCGACTGGTACCTCCATTGAGTCCCTGACCGCACCGCCTGCCCCTATCCCCCCTCAGCCCAACGCCCTCTGGACCCTCGCCGTCGTACCCGGCCCCCACGGCGCACCAGACTACTTCACCCCCGACGGACTCACCACCCTCTTCGACGGCCGCTGGGCTGTTCACTACAACAGCAACCGTCTCGGCATCAGGCTCACCGGCCCAAAGCCCCAGTGGGCGCGGCACACGGGTGGCGGAGCGGGTCTTCACCCATCCAATGTTCATGACACGCCCTACTCCGTCGGCAGCGTCAGCTTCACCGGCGATGAGGCCGTCATCCTCGCCTGCGACGGACCCAGTCTTGGCGGTTTCGTCGTCTTCTGCGTCGTCGCCTCGGCCGACATGTGGAAACTTGGCCAGATGAGGCCCGGTGATACTGTTGCCTTTCGCGTCGTTGATGCAGAGGAAGCTCTTCGGATGGATGTAGCTCTCGACCAGGCCATCACCGACCTCACCCCTCTCGAGGCATCTTCATCAACAAACCCCGAGCCCACGCCCACGTCCGCCGCCCTTCTTGGAGATATCGGCACCAACGGCCGCAGCATCCTCTGCCGCCAGGCCGGCGACCGCGCCATGCTCCTCGACTTTGGCCAAGACGACTTCTCCCTCCGCACCAGTTTCGAGATATACTCCTTCATCGACCGCCACCTTCATCACCATCCCATCCCCAACGTCGTCGAACTCACCACCGGCGTCCGCAGCCTCCACGTCCGATATTCACCTGGTACCTCTCCCTCCACCATCCTCCAGCATCTCCGCCTCCACGAACACGCTTCAACTCCCTCCTCCCTCCCCTCCCGCATCTTCCACCTCCCCATCGCCCTCGACGACTCTGTTTGCCGCGCCGCCATCGACCGCTACACAGCCACCATCCGCTCCTCCGCCCCCTGGCTCCCCAGCAACACCGCCTTCCTCCAAGAACTTAACGACCTCCCCTCCCCTGAAGCCGTCACCACACTCCTCCTAGATGCCACCTATCTCGTCGTCGGCCTCGGCGACGTCTTCCTCGGATCTCCCTGCGCCATCCCCCTCGACCCTCGCCACCGCCTCCTCGGCACAAAATACAACCCCTCCCGCTCCTTCACCCCGCGCGGTGCCGTCGGCGTGGGTGGTAACTACATGTGCATCTACGGCATGGATTCGCCTGGCGGTTACCAGCTCGTCGGCCGCACCCTACCCATCTGGGACGACCTCCTCGCCGCATCTTCCTCGCCGTCCAAAGACAGCAAGAAGCCCTGGATGTTCCGCCTCTTTGACCGAATTCGCTTTCACGCCGTTCCAGAGGCCGAACTCGATGCCGCCATAGCATCACCAGGGCGCGGCCAGTCTCTCGTCCGTGTCGAGGAGGGTACGGTTGACTTGGACGAGTACGAGGCATGGCTGGGCGCCAACCAGGATGACATTGATTCCGTTGTCTCTGCCCGGGGAAACGCTTTCCTCGCTGCTCCGTTCCTTGAGGAGCTTCTCAAGCCGTACGAGCCCCAGCCTGAAAAGGGACATGGTCACTTGGGCGAGAGTGAGGTTGCCGGCGAGCGAGTGAGGGCACAGCTTCCAGGACGGTGCTGGCGCTGCGCCGTAGTCGAGGGTGACACTGTCGAGGTTGGCGATGCTTTGGTGAGTCTTCTTCCCCGTGTGCCTCCTGGATGTACTGACGTTTTTGGTGCTAGTTGTGGATCGAGTCGAACAAGATGGAGCTCAAGATCTCCAGCCAGGTCAAGGGGGTTGTGGCCAGGGTGCTTGTAGCAAAGGGCGACCTCGTCGCGCCGGCCGACGATTTGGTCATCATCTCAACTGAGTAGACCAGCTAGGCACTTGCTCCTGCGACATGGAGCAGAAGAAATGATAGCATAAAATATGTGAATATTTATTGACACCCCGGTAGCTGCGTTATGACATCGCCCACCTGGCGGCTGGTGGAAACCTGAATCCATCTGAACCCTACATTCCTTTCCCACTTCTCCTGTGAGTCGCCCTTTATAGTATCATTGTATAAATAAACAGCCAGATGAACCAACATTCGCCGATTTTAGCCTCCCAGGATATCACTTCCCCCGACGCCTCCCCCATCATGTACCTTCGTTCTAGATGCGCATCATTTCCATTGGCAGATTTGATGCCCTCACGGGCCCCAAGCCGCCAACCTCAGCCTCGAGCATACGCAGTGCGTCTCTCGCAAACGGCACAGCCTGACTGCGCACCCGCAAACTCCACAGATACTCCTCGACCCTCTCGCAGTAAAACGTCGCCTCCAAGTCATCGTCGCTTGTGGCCCACAACAAGCCAGCAAAAGTACCGATACTGGCCAGCTGGGCCGATGCCATGAAGCCCCAGAAGGACTGCGTGTGTTCCGGCTGAAGGTTAGAGATGATGGTCATGGCTGATACCAGGCGCGTACGGGCACCCATACGGATGGCGTGCCGGAGTTCAGGAGGCGCCACGGCCGAGACGTTGCGCAGCAGGGCGCGGTGTAGTGCGAGATCGATGGCAGTGTAGGAAAGATGGAGCGAGCCTACAGCCAGGTCAGCAAAGCCCAGGAGAGCCGAGGAAATGTCACATACCATTTGCCGACAGCTTCTTCATTCTGGTTCCCTGGAGCTGCAGCGCTTCGGGCAACGCAGCATACCAGTCCCGCAGCATCAGGACAATGGGCTTGGCCAGTTCCGCGACACCAATGGTGCCGATCTGCTCCAGAGTGCCGTTTCGTCTCGTCGCTTTGGCCGTGTAAAAGGTTCTCAGTACGTCACTGAGGATGAGTGAAAGCTCAATATGTCTCAGGAAGAGCTCACGACCAATGACCACCTCGGCACTGCCCTCAGGGTCGTGCTCTTCGTCAGCGGCGTTTTCTGGAAAGTCTTCGATACGACATGGCCGCACATCCCAATCTTCGTCGGGGCGGATGAGGCACGGCTTTCCATGGACAAGAGCTCCCCACTTGTCCTGCATGAAGAGAGCCCAGGCGAGGCGCCGACGGAGACCTTTTTCCCACTCGGGAATGGCCCAGTCACTGCAGTCGACATGGAGGCCAAGGCCGTGGGATAGGGCGATGAGTTGCGAGGTGAACGTCCAAGTGTTGTTCTTTGCTCGCTGTTGAATGAGAAGACCGGCCTGAAGGGTCGATATCTTTGGCCGCTTCATGTCGTCGTTCATGGTGCGCAGGGCCAGGGCCTCAAGTCTTGACTGGTCAGGTTGCCATGACGAGGTTGATAGTGTGCGGTCGAATATGGACCAGTCGAGGGCCAGGAGATACACCGCGGCGAGCAGGGGTGGAGAGAACTCATGGTATGAGCGGGCGTACTTTTCTAGGAACACCTTCTTGTGCAAGATGGGGAAGCTGGGGTGGACAATTCGGAAGTATAGGTTGACGAGGGAGGCGCCCAAGGGGTGGACGACCTTTTCAATGGCGTCCAGATCTGCGATCCTCTGTGTCTCTGACGTCGTCTCTCGGTCTCGATGGATCATGAATATGGTGAAGTCGTCAAGCCGGCGGACTGACCGGGTATGAGGGTCCTCCGGGGGGTGAAGGTCCAGGAGACAGGGCTCCCGGTAGTTGGTAAGGCCGACATATTCGGAATGCGTCTTGAGGTGGAGGCCAAGTGTTCCGTCGAGCAGTGACGGCTGCCGATGAGCCGGGCCCAGGTTTTCAGAGCCAGCAAGGGAAGGTGACAGGGCTTCGAGAAGCTCAGGGGAGGGGTATCTGGTGCCGGTGTCAGAAAGAGAAGGTGGTAGGTCGGAGCCGGCCGCAGCTACCAGGGCAAGCACCCTGGGCTGGGCATGATGACATGGAACAACTCACTCTACTTCGTCGTGATGATCCAAGGGAATAGTCATATTCAAGCCATGAGGATAGTTCAGGTTGAGATGTGTCATGCCGGGGACCGAGCCGGAGCCGGAGCCGTTGGGCTGGGACCTGTACTCGGGGGGGTCGGTGGCCTTCCGACGCTTCCTCGGCAGCGGGCCCCGGAGATAGGTGCAGGGCTGGCCGTGAAAGGTACACATGACACATTTGTCCTTGCCATCCTCACGGACACAGCGGGTCTTGCGTTGGCGGCAGATATCGCAAGGGCGGCTTTGGCCGGGCTGGTTAGGATCGTGAGGGCCCATACCGAGCTGTGGTGGCGGCAGCGAGCCGAGGCCGGCGGATGCCGCCGACGAGCCTGGCAGTGCGCCCTGACCGTTGCCGCCGCCGCCGCCGCCACCGCCTGCGTCGGAGGAAGCATGGGTCTGAGTCGGCGATGGGTTGGACAACGGGCCCGGAGGCGGCATGTCGTGTGGGCCGAAGGAGACGGCCGTGGTGTCCATGGCCGCGGACTCGGGATGGAGTGAGGGTGTGCTGGAGTGCGGCAGTGCGGGATTGAGCCGGGGGGACGGGTTTGCGTTCACGTAACAATTTGCCAATGACTCGGCCGGGTCGAAGGCCGAGCGGGCGAGCGTCGGAGGCGATTGATCGGTTGACAGGTGAGGTGCTACAGGGATGGTTTGACGTTTGTTGTGTCTGTCGATTCGTCCTACAAGATGACGAGGCTTCTCATTGCCACGTCCAGAAGACGGAGGTGGCGATGTGAGCGTTCCTTGAGGGTGAGCGAAAGTTGGGCGAGCCTCATGCTTGGCGGCCTCACGGGCCGACGGGCTAGGTTCAGCGCTGCTTGGAGGGAGTGCTCGTGGCAACAGAGAAAAGCAAGGTCGGTTGATAGCAGGCTGCAATATTCTGCTGGCTCTCCTATCACCGACAGCGTCTGTCTTGGATACGCCAACGAGACGGGACTCGACCGACCGGCAAGGCCTTTCTTCGTCCTGGCGTGGCGCAACCACTTTCCGCACTCAGCCAACACCACCCTCAGTCTCTTCTCACGCCAGCGGAGGGGGGGCGAGAGCGAGGGGGCAAGGGAACTGGAGAGGAGATAGCAAGTGGGGTGTATCCGGGGGAGCCAATGGCGAGAGCGAGGTATGAACCTTGGACGTAGGCGTATGCAGAGTGCTGTGTCGCGTGCGGGCGAGCCGTTATCGTTGGCTTGCTTGGTCAGTGTCTGGCTTTTGATAGAAGGGTCAGGCTGTGGGAGATAAGTCGCTCAGACGGGGGAAAGTACGTACGGTACCACTGTACGAGTGCTGCTGCCCATCCCACCAGGCGTTCTCCCCGGTTCCGGATGGAAGCGAGGCTAGTCAAATGGGGGGCCAGAGGGGGGCAGACATGGGGGATGCATCAATTGGAAAATGGTGGACTGAGAAGGGTGATGCTCTGTCAGGATTGTTGACGAGAACTTCAATTGATGCTTCTGATTTGTGTCATGGTAGTGTAGTCACCTTGCATCCACCTTCTGCTCCTCCCCCTCAGATAATTACATCTTAAGGACGACATGAGAACAAGAAGGCACGACCGACTTTGCAAGTAAGCACCCAGGCCAGTGGAACCATGCCCAGGCACGCCCACTCCCCGGCTTCTCTTGGCGTTGTCGGAGGGCAGCACTGTCGTTTGCACCTGCCCCCGACTCATTCCCTTAGAGTCTTGCCCAATCAAGACTAGTCCACTCGCCAGTGGTGGTCCCCGGAAAGCAGCGGCTGGCCGAACTGGCCAAGCTGTGCTGCCAGGGGGCGGGTTCGTAGAAGTTCCATCGTGACATCAATTCCCAGTGTTGCTTCACGTCAACCCATCCAGCCAGTGCGCCAAGTAGCATTCTCTCCCTCAAGTCAGCGAAACCCCGACTCGAACACGCTCTGTACTCCTTCCGAAGGACCGCCGACATCTCCGACAAGTCATTGTCCCGCCCATTGACCACCCCTGGACATAGACAACACCTTGCGCAAGTCGACACATTGCGCAAACACCCCCCAAACCCGACCCTGAAGTCCACGGCCTCGGGCCCCCAAAGATGCGCGCGCAATAAACACCAATCACCATGGCTCAGGCCCAAGATGAAAGCCGCGGCAGCCTGCTCCGCCTCGCCGAAGTCCCAGAGGGGGACATGGGCGGCCGTCGCGATGGCAGCAGGTCGCCTCGCACACCCCACCGCGTCCGCTTCGACCTCAACCCGTCCATGATCGAAGCCGGTTCGTCGCGCGCCTCAAGTCGTAGCGGCCGCAGCGGAGACATCCTCTCCCCCGCCTCCCGCGACAGCAACAGCTTCGACATGGACGCCGAGGATCCGCGCGACCCCTCCTACTACGGCGCTCGTGGCGCCGATACCGACGACCACCATCGCCAACCCCTCCTGACCGACATCGAGGCACCCTCCGTCGCCCTCGCCAACAGCCCCTGGGCCACTGCCGAAGATCCCCACGAGTGGGCTGAACAGGAGCGCGCCCGGCCCAAATCCGGCCTGCGCATGGCCTTTATGAACATGGCAAACTCCATCATCGGCGCCGGCATCATCGGTCAGCCCTATGCCTTCAAGCAAGCTGGTCTCCTCGCTGGCATAATCCTGCTCGTCGGCCTCACTTTCGTTGTCGACTGGACCATCTGTCTTATCGTCGTCAACAGCAAGCTCAGCGGCAGCAACAGTTTCCAAGGCACTGTCGAACACTGCTTTGGCAAGCCCGGCCTCATCGCCATCTCCGTTGCCCAATGGGCCTTTGCCTTTGGTGGCATGGTGGCTTTTGGTGTCATTGTCGGTGATACCATGCCCCATGTCTTCATGGCCATCTGGCCCGGTCTGGCAGATGTGCCCGTGCTGGGCCTCCTGGCTAACCGCCAGTTCTGCATCGTCATTTTCATCCTGGGCATCAGCTTCCCCTTGACGCTGTACAGAGACATTGCCAAGGTGGGCTCTCGCTTGCTCGGTCACTTGACAGCATGTACTGACTTTTTAACAGCTCGCCAAGGCTAGCACCCTCGCGCTCATCAGCATGGGCGTCATCGTATTCACCGTCGTTGTCCAGGGCCTGCTCACCCCGCGGTCCGAAAGGGGTTCCTTCTCAACGCCCCTTCTAACCATCAACGGTGGCATCTTCGAGGCCATTGGCGTAATATCCTTCGGTATGCCCCCTAGTCCCTAGTTCCTCCCTTCCAGCCTCTGACAACTGTCTCCAGCCTTCGTCTGCCACCACAACTCGCTCCTCATCTACGGTTCCCTCAAAACACCCACCATCGACCGCTTCTCCCGCGTCACCCACTATTCGACCGGCATCTCCATGGTCTTCTGCCTCCTCATGGCTCTTGCCGGCTTCCTCACCTTTGGCGACCTCACAAAGGGCAACGTGCTCAACAACTTCCCCGCCGACAACGTCATGGTCACCGTCGCCCGCCTCTGCTTCGGCCTCAACATGCTGACCACCCTGCCACTCGAGGCATTCGTCTGTCGCGAGGTCATGTTCAACTACTTCACCCCCAACGCGCCCTTCAACCTACGCCTCCACGTCCTCGTCAGCGGCGGCCTCGTCGTCTCCGCAATGCTCATCAGTCTCATGACCTGTGACGTCGGCTCCGTATTTGAGCTTGTCGGTGCCACCAGCGCCTGCGCCATGGCATACATTCTGCCACCGTTATGCTACATCAAGCTGACCACGCGGTCGTGGAAAACGTACGCCGCTCTGGCCGTCGTTGTGTTCGGCTCCGTCGTCATGGTCATCAGTCTTGTGCAGGCTGTCGCCAAGATAATTAGCAGTAGGTTCCTCGTGTCCTGCTTCGAAGTATCCTCTAACATCTACTCTCAGGTGACGGCTCAGCAGCGCAATGCATGTAAAAGATACCAACACCTCTCACCGATAGAGCGGCGTTCTTCTGGATAGGTCTGGCAATGGGCTCACCTTTTGCGTACATACACCAGCATCGTTGTAGAACACTTTCATACCCACATGTACCACTAGACCCGGCGAGGACAAAGGGCGACTTGTACGAGTGCCGACCCGTCGTCTGGCTTCACTTTTGACGCAAGACCTGATGTTCCAATGACCATTAATTCGAATACGAAGACGACTTCGTCTCATGTCTGTTTACGCTCCGCATGTTGTCATCCACCGCCTCTTCATCAACCCACTTATGCCGCAGCAACCGCCTTCGCCAAGCAGATCGCAACAGGACCTCACCTTCTCAAAGTCCCCTCCCCTCCTGCCCACTCCAAGGTGCCCCCCTTCAGCACCTAGCCTGCTGCTCAGGTCGCGCGAAAGGGGGGCTTAGGTGGTCATCACCCCCGCATCCATTGGTCGCCGGGGAGGGTCCCGTCCCATCCCACCATCTTACCGCCCGAGGCGGGACGCCCATCTCCTTGCAAGCAGAAGGGGCATTTCTTATCCCCCATCTGTCGAGCGTGTTGAGAGCTTCGTTGCTGTCTTGGAGCGTGTCGGAAGACGGAGGCCGAGGGACCGTAGAGGTTGGATGTAGCATGTAGCATGAAAGACGCCTAACTGGGGCAAGATGGCCGCCGGGATATGCACCTCCTCCCAAGCGGCCGTGGGGTCAGTATCTATGTTAAGGTAGCAGACGGACCGAGATGGAGGGGGCCGTCAGACGCGAGTGACATGAGGTACAGGCAGGAGGATAAATAGGGTCGGTCGACCCCTCCGTCTCGCAACCCCGCTTCGCTTGGACCCTGGACCTTCTTCTACCAACTCCCTCCTTCAACAACAAGCACCATCAGTTCACCACCGCAACCAAATCAACACCCGCAAACCCTCTCACAGACGCACACACTATCCATCATGTCGCCCCTCGTCAACGCTCACGACTCTGCCTGCCCCAAGTGCGGCGCTGCCTCTGACTCTGCCACCAAGACCTGCTCTTCTTGCGGCGCCGTACGTCTTCCTCGACCAGAATCCTATCTCGACCTCGACTAACATCCTGTAGACCTGCCCCGCCTAAGTGCCGGGCCGTCTTCGACGAGGCCGTGACCGTGACTGGTGAGCGGATGTAGCAAGACGTGTACAATGCAGATCGACAACCATGGAAGGTGCCGAGGAGGACATCAATAACGATCCCGGCTGGGCGGAACAGGAGATAGTGGCGGCGGGTCACGGTGTTGGGGGGGCGTTGCAACGGCTGACGACGATTCCGAATTCGAGACATACCTTATGAGACTTGCCTTTTGAGACAGACATGTGCCCATCGCCCTTGGAGCCAGTGATGCTCAGCTTATGATCAGGTATCCCACAAAGACATCGCATGCTACTGACAGCAGGATCACACTGGGACGGGTAGCATAGAAAACCTCCAGCAATCCACTGTCCAGAGTTGTACTACCTGACCAACGAACTGCCGACCGAAGAACAAGCCATCCACCGTCTAGACACTTGGTCCGTTACTGCGCGCAGACAAGACAGGAAATACGAGCGAAGAAATGCGTGTACCAGACGCCCCGTTTCACCGGCGATGCTAGGTGGAGGCCCCGTCTCGCCCCCTCCCCTCTGTCTCTCCCTTGCTCTCTCGTCCGTCATATCACGCTGGTCGGAAAATCGGGGGGCGAGTCAAAGTGTGAACGGGCACGAGAGGAAACCAAAGCCCTCTCGGGGGAAAGCCAAAGCGAAAACATGGCGACGGAAAGGAAACGCGCGACCGCGAAGCCTGCCGGAACGAGGCGTGCCAGCGTCGTGTGCGTGCGAGGATGCGGGTGTTTCTGCGCAAAAAGTTCTTTCAGACGAGAAGACGATATTGATCAAAAACTCCAAAATTCCGAGGACCTATGCAGGCGGATATAGCCCTCGCCTCCCAGACCGCCACATATCCTTCGCTCAACTGGACAGCCGTGGAAGATTTCAATACTTCCCGCGGTGGGCGTGATGGGCGGCGGATGATGTTGGTGGTTGGGACGGCGATGATCGAGATTACAGGGTGGGTCAAAGGACCCCCAGAAGGGTGCAAGACGGACGCGGGGGTGATGCGACGCGGGTATGTTTAAAGCAGGTTGCACTTGTGCTTCTTGCCGCTGCCCCTGTTGCGGGACAGCAGGGCAGCGCGAGTGGCGTGCTCGAACACCTCGCGGACACCCTCGTTCGTCTTGGCAGAGCACTCGAGGTACTTGTAGGCACCGATCTTCTTGCGAACCTCCTCACCCTGTGACGACGATGGTTAGCAGGTGGAGGGCGGTGATGGGATAGAGCTGGCGCTCAAAGACATGACATACCTCCTCGGGCGAGACGGGCTTCTGGCTCGTCTTGCGGAGCTCCTCCATCGTCTTACTGTCGTAGCGGAGATCCTTCTTGCAGCCAACAAGGATGATGGGCAGGCCCTGGCAGAAGTGCAGAACCTCGGAGATCCACTACGGAGAGGGTTGCACGTGTCAGCGGTTGATCTCTGGGGAATAGGATTGGCGATGGGAGAGCGAGCGTACCTTCTCCTGGACGTTGTCGAGCGAGTCGGGCGAGTCGACGGCGAAGCAGATGAGGATGACGTGCGAATCGGGGTAGGAGAGAGGGCGGAGACGGTCGTAATCCTCCTGGCCGGCGGTATCCCAAAGGGCCAGCTCGACGTGCTTGCCGTCAACCTCGACATCGGCGACGTAGTTCTCGAAGACGGTGGGGACGTAGACCTGTGGTTGGTGGAGTCAGTCATGTGCGCAGGAGAGATGGCCGGAGCCTGATGAGATGAATGCTTGGCGGATGGGGCTGCCACGAGCCGTCGTTGGGCCGCCCCCATTGCCTGGCGTATGTGCGGGCGGGCGGATGAGGGGAGGGGGCGGCTTGTTGGGGTAGGCAATGGAAGCAGGGCGGTGGCAGCGTCGGTAATGGACAGGACGAGAGCAGGCGAAGGGAGAGAGTGTGTGGTCGGGGATGGGTTCTTACCTCGGGGAAGGTACCCTTGGAGAAGACACTGTGAGGCGAAAGTCAGCGATAGGCTCAGGGACGACGGCGATTAGAGCAAGGGAATGATGAGGGATGATGGGATGTCGATGATGGAGATGACAAGCGGCGATAGAGTCTCGAGCAACGCAGACAATGCGGTCGGTCGGTCGGTCGTGGAGGCATTCGAGTGATGGGTGCATGCGTGTCGAATGGGCCGGAGACGGAGCAGAGGGCGGAGAGAGAGACGATGTTGGGGCGAGGCACGGCAAAGGCAACAACTCACATCAACAAGCAGGTTTTACCGCAGGCACCGTCGCCGACGATGACGAGCTTTCTGCGAATCTCGGCCATGGTGAAGAATGGATGTGATGAGAAGGAGACGAGCTGAGGCGAAGGGGTGGCGGGCGGCGTAATTGGGGGTTGGAAATGAAGATGCAAGTCGAGGACGTGGATCGCAGAGAGATGGAGAAGGCAGAGTTGTGTTGCGTTAAGGGAAGGGGGTTTTGGGACGTGGAAGGCAGGAGAGACCAGACGGACGGGGGACCTGGGCTGGGCCGGGCTGGGAGCCAGAAATGGCTGACTGGGGGGGAGATGGCGCGTGGACGCGGGACGTGGAGGCAAGTGGTGCGGGCAGGTGGTGAGGAGTGCGGCCAGCGGGCAGACAATATTACCGGGGCCTGTACGGGGTCGGGCTGTTTTCTGGTTCAGGGAGGTATGCCCTGTTGGTACAGCGGCTACAGGCGGTCCTTCACTATTTAAGGCCTGGGGACACTGGAAGTTCAGGGAAGTCTCCAGCACTGCCATTTCTAGTAGGACAAAGGGAATCCAGGACTCTTGCCATCAGCCGCAAGCTGAGGGACACATATCAGGCAACGAGTGAGTAACTGGCCTCGCCGGCGTGACACATCTACAGTTTGCCTCGGTAGGCCACAGAAAGCAAGGCCTTGCCTTGGGGCAGGCACCCCAGGGCAGGGTAGGCCAGGCTGTCAAAGGATTGTATGTTTTGTGTTTCTGGTCCCTTGAAAGGGCTGCAGGGGGCCAAGGTGTTTCGGCTCTGTTCGATTCGACATGATTCAAATCCAAACCGACCTCTTCCTTCAAAGCGGCAGGCAGGCAGGCACTTGGCAAAAAAGGGGACTCGTCGCGTGCCTCCCCGTTGCCGTGCTCCCCTTCGTTGCTAGGCGCGCCTCCAGATCTGAGATGAGGTGAGAACCCACGGCAATGGGATGGGGGGGATGGATTGCCCCTGCACAGACGGGGAGGTACATGCATGTACCTCCGGATGCCAATCCTGCACCAACAGGACGTAATCGCAGGTACCAGCACCGTACCGGCACCGCCCATCACTTGACCATGGTCCACTCCCCGACTCAAATAAAGAGGCAGCCAGCACGAGATATTCATTCAAGGAGCGTCTTCCATGTCGATAGCCAACCAACCCCTAAGCACAGCCGGAATACGATGTCATCCTGTCCTTGGGGGGAAACGCTACTAGGGGTCACGTCACCCCCGGCGACCGACTCAATCACACTGCCACCAGAACACGACATCCACCGCCGCCCATCTCCGGCACACACGCGCCCACCGTAACCTCAGCGCAACGCAACGTACAGCGCTCATCTTCAGATGACAGTACAGTCCCCTGACCCAGCGACGGGCGGACCAGACCGCCAGATCAGCAACAGTGGCCAAACGCGGACACTCCCGACAAGATGCGTCTCATCGCCATCCTCACGCACCCAGCATTGTGTACATCCCCCCGCATGAAGCACCAACAACGCGTGCTCCTCTCCTGGACATCGCCCCCCCCAGTCCTTCCCACCGCCTGACGACCCGCGGGAGCCTCCCCGACCTGCAGGGCCCTTGTGACGGCGGGCGCGGCGCTGCAGGCTCTCATCAAGTCCAGACACTGGCACACCACGACGGGCGGGCCAGGGTGGTCAAAGCTCTCCTAGCTTCCCTGGGCTGCCCTGCTCAGCTGAGTCCACGCGGCTCACTTCTCACCAGCCACCAGTCCGTGCCATCATCGCGCAGTGACGCCACGCGCTCTGCCACAACCTAGGACTCCGTAGGACTCCGTGCGCCGTGCACAAGGGGCAGGTTGCCAGCGCTAACACATCACGAATCCGAGATGTCTCCGTCGGGCTGGTCCGATTGCAACTCGGAATTCAGCCTCCGCGAAGACGTGATAGTACTGTCTGTACACGATTGTGAAACGCATATCTGTTGAGATCTCCAGCTGGGCGGAGGTCGGTAGGATGTGACTTTGTTACTACAGGTTCACGACTGCAGACTGCCCTCGCTATCATATCATGGCTTAGGCTGCAAGTCCACTATCGTCGAGCCATGTATCGACCGACAATTACTTCCGATGGTGAATCAGGGACATGGGTCGCTGACACGGAGAGATATTGTCCTCTGACTGTAGTTCTAAGCTCTAGTCTGCAACTTCTTACCTTGATGTTGTCGGAGGGGAGAGTCTCGTGTACATATGCCGAGGTACACCTAAAGCTTCCTCAGGTCTGCTCGAGACCTTCCTGGTATCGAGCTAAGTGGCGTGCCCTCACTCTAGAAGGAAGGCATCTTGCTTGTCAATCGGCATTGGGTCTCGTTCATCTAAGATAACCAATTCAATTATCCGGTCAAAATAACCCCAAGTTCTAATGGTGATCAGGTCGCCTCGGTCATTTCAGCGAGGACCGAGCCGCCGACCTGAGGTCATGGCCGGAGGTCATGTCACCTCAACCAGCCGGTGCCAGTCGGCTCCCATTTATGTCGACCAGGAGCCTCCCGGGCTCCCACAAATATCCGACCAATGACACGCCCTCAAACCATATCTCAATTGAAGGTGAATTTTATCGTCCAACGCCAGACCAGGAGACATCACGAACTCCACGACGACCGACCTCTCTCCCGACAAACCCCTTCCCACCACAAGCCCACCCCGAAGGGCCACCTCCCCTCTTCCTCCTTCGAGAGCGGCTGCAACTCCCCCCGCCGCCACCATGCAGAAGATTGTCGCGCGGACGGCCGAGGCCCAGCGCAACGCCGCCAACCGCGCAAAGAGAAAGGCCCTCAAGGAATTTCGTCAGGCCCAAGCCGAACGCCGCCGCGAGACAAAGACCGCCCTCCAAGGCGTCGTCAAGGACCTCCGCGCTGCCCGAATCCGTCGCCGCGAGGACTGGGACCTCGGACCGATGGCTCCCCTTCGCAACATCGATGGCCAGATGTCCCATGCCGCAACCGAGGGCGCTCGCATGACCATGACCCAGGCTCTGAAGCCGTGGGAGGTCGCTGCCCGCTGCGAATGGGCCGGTGGCGCAAAGATGCTGAGCATTCGCGTCGGGGACCGCGTCGTCGTGACCCAGGGCCCTTTTAAGGGTGTTATCGACAAGATTAAGCAGGTCAACTTTGAGACGGCCACAGTCCAGCTCAACGACTCGGCCAAGGTGCGATCAGCCTAATTCTACCACAGACAGTTTCTGGGAACATCCTACTGACCATGTCCTTTCCTGCAGCGCCTGATGAAGGTCCCCGAGCTCTACCGCGAGCTCGACAAAAACATCGCCATGACCTCCACCATCCCGACACACCTGCCCATCTCCGCCATCCGCCTCGTCCACCCCCTAACCGACCCCGAGACAGGCATCACCCGCGATGTCATCATTCAGTCCCTCACCAACACCGACGGCGCCCGCTACATCACCGGCACCAAGACCATAGTGCCCTGGCCCGAAAAGGAGGAACCAGTCTACGAAGACCAGCCCGGCGACACGCGCCGCGCCTACGTCGAGGCCCCGACCTTTGTCCCCACCCTCCTCAACCCCCCGATGCCGCCTGCCGTCCTCGACGAGCTGCGTGGCCGCTACTCAAAGTTCAGGACCCGTCACGAGCAGGCCTTTGTGAACCGCAAGACCATGGAGGAAGCCGAGCGCCGCGATGCCAGGAGGATCACAGCCGAGATGCTCACTCCCATCCAGGAGTTCAACAAGCAGGAGCGAGATCTGCGCAGGGCCCGCGGTATCCCCGAACTCTCCACCGACATGCTCGCACGTATCGGCGAGATCATCGCCCGCAACAAGGCCCAGTCCCTCGCCAACGCTGGCTTGTCCGAGGTGCCAGCCGCCGAGCCGACAGCAACGGAGACGACGAACGCCGCCGCGCCGCCGCCGCCCTCGTCATAGTAGCTCGAGGGGAGCTGGGGCCAGCCTGTACAACAACCAAACATATCCCGTGCAAGATAGACAAAATGTGCAACAATGTACTTTTAGCAGCGAAACGCCGTTCGTCCTCAATAGCCGTGTGTCATGGCCCCGTCATGTGTGCTTTTTTGTATGTGTCTGTCTACCCGCAATGCTCCTCTATGACCCAAGTAGTGCCAGCTTTTCAAATGCCGTCAACACCGGCGGCTCCTGCTTCTTGCCCCTTGCCGCCATGTGCTCGATGAACACACCTTGACCGCCTTGCCCGAAACCGGGCATCTCGGTGGCCTCACCCTCGCCCTGGCCCTCGGGGTTCGCAGCGCCTCCGCTAGGGAACACCTCGGCGACCGCCACGCGGCAGCCCTCCGTCACCTCGGCCATGAGCGCCTCAACGGCTCTGGCCCGTTCGCCCATATCCCTTCGGACGAGCGCAAAGACGAGCGCAGCCACCTCGCCCTTGACGCTCTCGATCCTCTCGACAAGCCTGCGCACGCTGTTAACGAGGTACTCCTCCTCGTACACCGTACCCTTGCGTCCACGGGCACGCTTCTTCTCCTCCCTCCGCCTGTTCTTGCTCGTCGCGCGACTGACTCCCGTGCCAACCGTGCCCACACTGCCGGCCTTGCCCGTGTACCGCGTGAAGAGCGACGCCGACGTGCTGATGCGCGAGGACGCGGCGATGGAGACATCATCAGGGAGGTCCTCACCGCCGCCAACACGCTCACCTTCATAAAAGGCCAGAGGGTCCTCCTCGGCGCGGCGCCGAAGGTCCATGATACGTGGCACCTGCGCCTTGAGTTGGGCCTTGCAGTCGGCGAGAAGCTCGGTGGTGCTGGATAGCGCATCGACGAGAGCTGGATCAAAGACACTAGTGAGGAGCTCAGACTGCGAGCGGAAGGCGATGATGCGCATCGCCTCGGCAAACTGCGCGCCCTTGCACAGGGACCGAACGGCGTCTGGAATGGAGGAGAGGTAGTCGAGGTGAATAGTCGCCGCGGAGCTGTGGTCCTTGGCCTCTGTGAGAGCATCGGCGAGGACGCTGGCCAGCTGTTCCAAGGCTTCGGTCGACAGCGGCGGCTGCTGCTGGGTAGCTGCAAAGAGACACTCACGCCAGCTGCTGGCACCGACGGCACGGTAGCAACTCATTGCCTTTGCGTAGTTCTGAAGGTGCTCATAAGCCAGACCTGCGTCGCGGTACTTGGAGTTCGCTTCGAGGTGCTCGGCGTAGAGGTTGGTGAGGGCGCGGTGACGCGGGATATCATAACGATAGAGACCCAGGGCATCCTGGTAGAGGCTGTGCTTGACTGTGTACTTCTCCAGCTCCTCAAAGGCATCCATGGCCTTGAGATGGTTCAGCGCCTTGGCCTGTCGATCGAGATGGTCGTCAATCTCAAACTTGCGACGCAGATCCGGCAGCTGGTGAAGATTCTGGATAAAGGGAAGATATTCCCTTGGATCTCTTTGGGACTGCTGCGCCACGAGCAACGCGAGCTCGAGGTTGTACAGGCCCAAGGCGGTGTCGTACAGTCTGTTGACATCCACGAGGAAGCAAATGTGCTCGACTGCAGTCTCGGCAAGCTTGTCGTCCTCTTGCATGAGCTCTGCAACTAGCGTCAAGCCGTCCTCCAGGGCTGGCGGAACCTTGCAGACATGTGCAGAGATGATGTTCTGCAGGTTTGTGGACTTCTTTCCGGCCAGTTGTGCGAGAACTGCGTCACAGATCTTGTTGACCTTGGACTTTAACGACTCCTCTGGTACTGTTGCCGCAGCCTCGGGGGCGACGTTAGAGAACTGAGAGGTTGATTTCTTTGTGTCCTTGTACATGGTCTGTGAGACGTCCTCCTCTCTGCAGAAGGTCAGTATTACATGTCAGACAAATCGTCGCTGGGATTCTTACCGTAGTGACGACAGGAAAAGGTCGATGTACGACACATCCTTAAGCTGCTCCAAGAAAAGCCCAACATTGGAAATGAACTGCTCGGGGCGGTGGTCGTAGAGGATGTTCATGTCCACACGCTGCGAGCGGCAGTATGTGAAAGCACGGCCATAGTTCTTCTCGTCAATGAGCTTCCTGATGCCGGCAATAACCATAGCACGGGGGTAGATTGTCTCGAGGTTGCCTCGGGGCATCTGGAGGACCAGGCTCATCATCGTGGGGACGGCTGTGACAAGCTTGCTGCCCCTCTCCACGCTTCGGCAACGTTCATCCACCTCGGGGTCATCTTCGGGGACTTCCATTTCTGAGAACATATTAGCAATATGTGGCATTGTCTAGTGTTCGAAGACTTACCATCTGGAGAGAGGAGGTGGATAAACTTGACAAAGTGGTTGGCAGTAGTGAAGACGATGTGGTCAGGGGTCATCAGGAAAGACGTGCAGTTCTTCGCCAGCAGCATAGAGTTGGCGTACAGGTGGCCATTTCTGCTCATGCCCACGGCAACAGTCTCGTCATTAATGCTTGTGTACTCGCACCAAGGTAGAGGCGGTGATAGTACCCGGCCGATGGGGTTCAAAGCTTCGGCTGCCGAGATTGTGTAGATGTTGCCAGATCGGCTCTGGGCATGGGCGTGGTTGTCTGACAAGCCCGAAGGGCTTGAGATGGACGACACCGGGGTCGGTGTATCCGCGCTAGAAATCTCAACAGTGCTGATAACCTCGCCTGACTGGACATTGTGAAAGTCGAGCGTGCCCCACGCCTCCAGCGTAAGCACGCAGATGGACTCGTCTGACGTGAAGCAAACTTGCGAGGCTGTCTTAGAGTCGGAAAATTTGATACTCGTCAACAAGGTCGAGCGTACAGATCGCTCGCCCTTGGTCTGCCATTGGTAAATATCCACACCGTGGCGGTGCAGGACCGCCATGAGGGTGTTGAGTCCGTTGAAAGCGACATCGACAATGCTCGATGGCAGCTCGAGGTCGAACATGGACATCGGTGGAGGAACGTTTGCGGTGCGGAAAGGGGTCATCTTGAGCGTCTGGCCGTCGATGACAGCCACAGCTCCAAAGTCATTGGGAGGACTCAGCACACCGCGTGATACCGTGAAGACATGCTCGGCAGATGCGACGTCGTCTGTAGATAATCAGTCTCACTGTTCTGTTTGTAAGACATTCCGTTCAAGTACTTACCGGCAGTGGCCAGACTAAACCGCAGGGCCTTCTCTGGGTGCCACGCCAAGCTCGAAAAGGCCGAGTGGAAGGGAATCTCCTGCTTGAGATACCAGTGGTAGTTGCCCATCGTCCACAGCTGCACAGCGTCATCCAAAATGACAGCGAGGACAGTCGAGTCCGAGTTCCACTCGAGGCGTATCCGCGTTTGCGACGTGACCGGCCCCGCAGGTGACCGCAGCGTGAACTGCCCATGCCGCAGCCCGTTCCTTTCGAAAAAGGCTACGTCCACCCTCTCCTGCAGCCGCTGGATGCCAGCAATCAGATTTCCGGTAGGTCGCCAGCTCAGAGCGCCCTCGAGCCCATCGACAGGCTCGCTGACGCTGTCCAACACACCCTCACGGGAGTACACCCTGATGACCCTTCTGGCGCCAGCCTCGACCGTGTTGATAGCAACATAGGCTCCGTCACCCCTCCAAGTGACCGTGGCGCTTCCATCGTCGGATGTGGACAGTACGCCCTCGTCGACTCTCTCGGGGATGGTGGGATCGCGCATGGCCTTTGCGCCACGACCCTGGAACTGGGTCTCCTTCTTGCCCCAGCCGACGGAGACGTGCTTGGACGCCTTGAGGTCTTCAGAGGTCATGGGAACGTCGGCGATGGGGTCAAAGGAGCGGCCCATGAAGACGGCATTGCCCTCGCGCGTGGTGAGGGCCAGAAGTTCATCGTCAGGAGACCAGCGAGCGGCAGAGATGCCGGCGTCGATGGAACCGACAATTTCGATATGGGCGTCGCCACTACCCTCGAAGCTAGGCTCTTGAATGGTGACAATGTCGCCGCCTGCAAGGATGACACATGTTGTCGATGTGTCGCTGAAGTGATGAAGGCTCACAATGGTGTCGGTGAGCACCTCGGGGTTGGGCGAAGGGGCATCCCATGACGCTACAGTCTGAGAGTTTCTTCAAGAGGGTCAGCCTTGCACAGGATAACAAGAAGAGGGCCTCCCACATTGGTGGTTTGTCCGACAGCCTGACGAGCTCGATGGTGGCCGTCTGCTCAGTCGGTCCTATCGTGCAGAGAATCTCATCTTTGGCGGGGTCCCAGCATGTTGCGGTGACGTCGGGATGGTCCCATTTGTCGTGACGAATGCCGCGCAGGTTACGCATCGTGACTGGATGAGAGACGCGGAGTTGTGGTTAGGTTAGTGCATGCATCCAGTCTGCTGATAATTTTTGCGGTGGATGACCGGTGCCCCTCCTCTGGTTGATACTGCCGCCTTGTCTGAGACTGACGATGCAGGCCTGATGCAAGCAAAAAGTTTAGAATGGAGCCGGTGAGGCAAGGTACATTAGCGGGGCATTGAGAAGTACCATCTGCCTGCCGCCCTCGGTTTTCCAAAGTTCGTTTTCTGCCTGCTCAGGTTCATTGCCTTTCCATCTATGCCTCCATTGACTTCATATGCCCCCAGAGAGTCACATATCGCCACATTTACCCTGTGAAACATTCCAGACCCCGGATGACCGAAGATATGCCCGAACATCACCTGTTTTTCTTGTCTTGTGGACTGACTCCCGAGGTGCCATCGCGGGAGAAGTGACTTTCGAGGCTTGCATTCCACGTACCGGCCCCGCACCCAATCAGGCCGGGCCAGTCTGGGTCAGATCGGCGAATCACACCGCTCATGTCCGCCGCGGCACCCCCCGCCCATAGCCGTCGGCCCCCCCTGTTCAGATGCTCCCTCGGCATCAGAGCTCTGCAATTTTGGTCCAGGTGCAGGTCCAGCGCCCGGCCATGGCCGTGCCTGCCCCCAGATTTTGCCCTTGCAAGTTGCCGCCCGCCGCCCCAAACACCTGAGCTTCCCCGGCTTCTCCCTAGCCCTGCCTCCCTTTTCGAGATTCCAGACCTTCCCCCCTCCTCCGCTCCCAGACAAAACACACCACTCGTCCCCTGAATTATCTCGTCGATTCCCATCCTCGGACCACTTCCAATTGCCATTGTCACGCCCGGATCACGTCCAGGATATTTAATACTTGTTCTGTCGGCATTGAGCTTCGACACGCTTTGCCACATCCGAGCTCCCATCTATTAACATCTCCTACCATATCTTCCTCCCATCGAAGCCGACACCATGGACGAAGCCTACCGACAACACTCGCATCACTCCCGGCGAAAGAACCGATCTACCACAAACCTCAACCACCTTACCCTCGCCCCCCTGACCTCCAAACTGCCCCTCGACGACGAGGCTTACACAGTCGAAGACTACCCCCCGCCGCCACACACAACCTCGTACCTCGATGCCAAGTCCACGCCCACAACACCCGGCATTCTCTCGCGATCGCCCGGGCACTCGCGTAACCGCTCCGGGCGCCGTTCCTCAGTGCCACACGTGCACTTCCCCCTACCCAAGAGCAAGTCGGCGTCGCACCTCGCCCCGGCCGACCTCAAGCTCCAGACACGCAAGACCATCTCCGGCACCACGACACCTACACATCCCAGGCGGCAGAACAAAAAGGGAGGCGACGATGAGACCGGTGACCAAGACGCCGCATGGCTGCTGCGCGCCGGCGTGCTCATGAGCTCTGAGGCCAGGGAATACAAGGGTCAAATGTGGCTCACGTCGCGCGCTAGCTCCACCAGCCTGGCAGGCCCGCGCGATGTCGAGGATGAACTCCTCGAGCGCGAGATTGAACGTGAGCGAGAGCTCATGTTCCGCCAGGAAAGCCGTCGGGGCAGCATCGAGGGCGGCGGCGCCGAGAGCGGCCGTCGCTCGGCAAGGGCGAGCAGGCCCGGCAGCAGGTCCGGCAGCCGAGTCGGCAGCCGCAGCCAGCTGTTCACCCCCATCGAGGGCCGGCACTCGGAGGACGGTTATTTCTCCCGCTCCCCCGTCGCCGCTGCCGGTGATGAGTACGTGCAGGGCCCAGACTTTGTGAACCTCGACGAGAAGCTCGAGGCCATTGTGCAGGACACCAGCCAGGAGGACGAGGCGGCCATCCGTAAGCTCGTGCGTGGCGAGATGGCCGGCCGCGGCTCATGGTTCCGGTGGCCGCTCTTCGCCGTCGAGGAGCAGGAGGACTCTGACGCGGACGAGGAGGACGACGACAATGAGCGGGCCGCCCAGGCTCAGGCTGCTCGGAGGCGCTCCTCAGTCCGGCACTTTGAGGGCGTGACGAATGCCCCCAAGGAAGAAATCCCACCTCCCGATCCGCAACAGGGCGGCTGGCAGGATGCTGCCTGGCTGCTGAGCGTCGCCTCCAAGGTGATCCTCTAAGGAGGGAAGAGGCTGGCAGAGGGAGGGGGAGGGAACTGCAATATCCATGACATCCTTGATAGGTTCGGTGAGACGGTGAACCCTGATATCGCGACAGGCGACAGGGGGTTCACACCACCATCAGACCCCTTGGACCCTGTCCCAGCCGGGTCGCGTCGGGAGGGAGGGGAAAAGGACGCTTGTACTGTACTTAGGTATCTATCTCATGGACGATGGATGACCCCCAATTGCTGGGATGCAAGCATGTCGGGGTTCTGTGGGATGGGGTGGTGGCTCTGGGTTCACTTTACCCCGAGACATCGCACCCCAACCCCCCGTCACGTCGACATCACACGCCGGCGCCAAGTCTGCGAATACCGTTGATCCGACATTTTGGAACAGTCCAGCCCTGTGATCGGCGCTGCAATAGACTCATTGATTTGCGGTCCTGCGGCACGTCGGTTCCCTCGTAATCCCACCTTTGTGTCATTTCTCTCTCATAAGTCATACGGAGATGCCACCGTTTGAGTCGCGCACGTGACGCGTCGTCATGACAAGTTTCTGCGCCTCGCACCTCAGGCTTCTAAGCAAATGGCCAAACGACGCAGCGAAGGCGGCCCAGCTGGAGAGGAGTTCAACTGCTCATCCTCACATCGGACACGGCCTGATTACATTCGAGTGACTGATCACGCCCGAACCACTCGTCCAGTCGGTCAACGGGGCCCCCCGTTTCATGGGTATATGGGTGAGCCAAGACGGAGTCCTTGGAGGCTACTGGTCCATGAGGCGGCCCCAAAACCTGTTTTTCGGAGGGTATCACCGACACGACCTGCATGCATATGGGTCGAGAACGAACTGTCGTCCCCCCCGCCCCGTGTTGGCTGACTTGAATTGACGGTGAGGAAAGGAGGCGTCGCCGAGAGGAGTAGGCTGGGAGGAGGTGGTCGGGCTGGTTCTTGATGTTTCTGTTGTTCAGGGGGATGCTCTTGTCTCATCATCACCGCCGTAGGTACGAGCCTCCGCCTGCTCGCAATGTATCTGCAGACAGAACGGGTCGCCGGAGACGCCCCCGAGATCATGGACCAGGAAAAAGGGCGTGGGGCATCTTGCTTGGGACTGGGCGAGGATGGCACGGAGATGAAGATCAAGGCACCAATAAGTAGCGCCGTGGGCCCTTCCAGGATGAACATGCGTGCGCGCGAGGCATCCATCGCGGCTGGTGGACCAGTGCAGTGGTCCTGGGGTGCAAGGGAGGCAGAGGCTTGACCGCGCCCGGCTCCTGCCTGTCCTTCCTGGCACATGGGGAACATGCAGGTGAGTCTGCAACTCTCGCACGCGAAGAAGGCGTACGAGGATGAGGCCAGTGCATGGGTGTGGCACGGAATAATGTTAAAGGCCGGCCGATGAGGACTGCAGAGGTGTAGCTTGACGATCGAGGTCCAGGCGAGGGAAAGGCTGGTGATGGTGAGGTGGGGGTTAAGTTCCCAGGCCGTAACTCTCTCTGCAAGTGCAGAAAGTAGGCAGCAGCTCTTTCGCGTTGTCCGACTTGGGTTCATAGGACTCTTCCAAATCTTTATCGCATATGGAGAGATGTGCGCGTGGTTGGATGAGCTGTTGAGAGGAAGAAACGATGAGCGCTATGCAGCGCAGAGGGGGTCAGCGCAACGGCCACAAATACTCCCCGTGATGCCTGAGCATAGATTTCGTGTTAAACGGTCGCTCGGGAATGCTCTCCGCAAACCGGCCAAGGTCAAGATTGTTCGCTGGGCCCGCAAAACGGCGAGTCTCTGGACAGGATGTCGTTGTCGTTTTGGGCTGGGTCCCCCGTTACGGTCCAAAAACGGAGTCGGTTTAGAGTAGCTGATGACGCTGGAGGCTCAGCTATGACGTAGTGGCCGGACGAACTAAATGCGAGGTCGGGAAAAAAAGGACCTCGAGGGCCCCCCGCACTTGGGCCCGGCATTGCGAGCCGCGACACGAGGAGGACTGTCCAGGCCGCCGTGGCCACGGTGGAAGTGAGTGTTGAGATCAGCGAGAGGGAGGGGAAGGGCAGACTTTGAGAGGGAGGAGGCTGGAAGAGATTGTGTGCGTTTTGTGACGGTTCGGACCAAGCCGCGGGCAAAAGTCGTCCATTTTTGACGGCGCCAGTCGATTCAGGCACGGGCAGAGGACCCTGCATCCTGCCATCCGCCCATCCCATCCACCCCGCCGCGGCGGATGACGATGGGACCCCGCCGAGGACTGCTGATCGGCTGAACTGGAACGAAATTTGAACCCTTTTGGGGGACGGCCAGGTCCTCGCCACGACACCATCCCGTCCACAAGGCGCCGATCAAAATGGTTCCTGCTCGGGGGTGTACGGCAGTGTCGTGTCATTCGGACGCGGGGGATGATTCCGGAAGAATGAGGCACGAGATGGACACGTCCAGCGGCCAGCAAAGCAGCCAACGCACGCAGACGGGCAGAACGACGACTGACCGGCCGGCCCCCAGTCCGAAGGTGCCAAAATGCCTTGTCAGGGCGTGAGACCGGTGCTTCTTGGCTGGCAGTCTAGGCGCGCAGAGAAGACGGAAAGATGGGGTATTGTGGGCATGACATCGAGTAAGTAGCCCGTCCTTGGGCAGCGGCGTAGTAGCGACACCAGTGTGTGACCTCGAGGGACGGATCAGTCGGCAACCGTAAGGAGGGGCTGGCCAGCTTGTCGAGCGGGCAGGGCACGCTTGGGTAAAACGGTCGATCGATGGCGGGCTGTCAAAAGTCAAAGAAGGGGTCCGTCGAGGGGCGCCAGGGTTTCCAGCCGGGCGAGGCAGAAGAGAGCCGGCATGCTCACGGTTGAAGTTTGTGTGATATGAAGGTTGAGCGAGAGGCGAAGATGATGTGGGAGGAAAGAGACGTTGGGCGTTGAGTAGAGTCTGTTTCGCGGTATCCCCAGTTGGGTTGATCTTGACGGCCTGATGGATGGATAGAGGAAAGTGCCCGAGTGGACAAGGTGGAAAACCCCCTCGATGAGGGAGGAGCACCCGCCTGTTCGGGAAGCTACCGATGCAAGGAAGGCACGATGGACGAGCACGAGTACTTGTACCCGCGCAAGGCGGCAGGTGCGGGAATCTTGCGATAAGGTACCGGTACCCTGATGATGTGATCACTGATCAAGGTCCCTCAATCCACGGAACATGGGAGGACACTGAACGTGGAGTGCTCGGCATGCGGCGGCAAAATGGGTGCTCTCTCGACCCGCTGTTCACCCCCTCCATCCTTTTGCCAGGATGTTCCAGGAGAAGCTGCTGATGCTGTATTGGACGAGTACCGTGACTTCCACCCCGTGCCGCCGCCGGCGCCAGTAACAGTACCTTCTTCAGTTTTGTGTTGTCCGCCTGGCCCTTGCCCGCTGGCATCACCCACTTTTTATTTTTCGTCCGTCTCAAAAAGTGAGTGGGAGTCACTGGACCCCGAGCTGGGCAGTCCATGCCAGCGGGGGTAGATAACCCAGGCCGGGGGACCTCAACCTCGCGACTCGACTCGGACTCGACACTACCTTACCTGACCTTCGATCCCAGCCTCGATCTGACGACCCCTCCCTCCAGCGGTTTTATTCTAGAAGCACCCTTCTTCCTTGACCGACATATTCCTGCAAAGCACACCTTCATCTCGCAAGCAACGATTATCAAGACCAAGATCCCCAAAGCTGTCCGGTCCATCAACCTGACACATACCGCCCGCCTAAAACCTTGACGACTTGACGCTTACCTTACTTATCCGATCCCCGAACTCCGACCACCTACCTACCTCCCTTCTCTGCCTACTTCACACCGCGCCTCGTCTTCTCGTCCTCCTCGTCTACCGAGCGCAACCCTTGAGAAAGACGAACCACTACCAACAACTTACCGACCGACTGGACCTCGGGTCTATCTCCCAGACACTTCTCAATCCGGCGGCCGGAAAGTCTGACCAGCTACGCGCCACAACACTTTGGGGCTCCCTTACCGTTGCGTTGCCCTACAACGTCGTCCGTCCCGTCTGTCGTCCGCCTTTGTGCCACACTGCGTCATCGGCCCAACCCGTCCGTATTGTTCGGTCTGTCTTTGACCGCGCCCGACGACCTACCTTCCTTCCTACCTCCATACCAAGCCCGACAATTCTCGTCGCAACTCTTCGGAGCTTCACAAAAAAAAAGAAACACTCTCGGCCAACCTCATCAATCACCCACCGCCCACTTGTCCCGCCCGAGCCACCAACCACCTCACAGGTAAGTGCGCATTCGGACCCGAAGACGGGGCTGTTTTTCGTTTCTGTGTCCTATCCTGTCCCTTGCTGCTCTCTTCCCCCCCGCTGCACGCAGCGGGGACCACCCCTCCTCTTCCATCTGTCCCCTTTTACCTCACCCCGGTCTGCCTGTCCAGCATCTTGCATCGTGCCTCGAGGCCGGTTCCGCGCTGCACCTGTGGAAATACCCCACCTTCCCATTCCTCTCAGCTTCCATCCATCTCACTGCAAGCCCCTCACTCTCTGCATGCCGCCCGCCCGCGCTGCACCTCATCGTCACTCTCGCTCCACTTGTCGAGTCCCCAGGCTGTGGCCAGAGTTGCAGTGAGCGAGCGCAAGGGCAACCCAAAGCTCCCCTCTTCCTCTCATCCCCCCCCCCTGGCCACACACCGTCGCCTGCCCTGCCCTACCTTGCCTACCTTGTAGGTGCCGACACGCACACCACACGACACCTTCAGTTGTTCCTCGTTCGGCCAGCTCGAAGCCGAATTGCGCCGTCGGTTGTCAGTCTTTTGTCCTTCAGTCTCCTTCTATTTTTGCCCGTTCCCGGCCAGAGGCTGTAGTCGAGCACCTGGACCATTCCTCTCCCGGCCAGTGCCTTGAGAAGAGTAAACAATGTCGGTCCATCTATCATCAAGACATCAGCAGCACCGAAACCGAGGCACGCGCTTCACTATACCCGCCTTGAAGGCCCTCCCTATCAACATACTCCATCACCGTCGGCCGCGGGGAGCCGGCGGCCAGTGCCGGCCTGGCCTATAGCCAGCAAGCTACAACGGGACATCGTCGCCTGCTTGTTCGCTTCTGCCTCCTATCACCTTCTGTCCCCTCCCCAGCCTCTCTCTCCCTGTCTCTCCACACAACCCGGACCCTGGTCGACTACTGCAGTCTTGTCTTCCAAGCCATGCCCGGTTCATGGAACAGAGCACACACAGCCGGCGCGGAATTCCCAGCACGTTTCCCTCCCCCTCATCTGTCTATGCCCTTTCCGTATGCTTCCGTCCGGTGAGCCCACCCGGCCTGCGTGCCCGCCTGTACGCTTTGCCTGCACCACCCGATCCAGGTGTTCGGGCACTGGTGCAGCAGCAAGCAGCAGCAGCATCCACGCTTGGTCATTCTCTATTCAGCAACCGTAGTAGGGCGCGCGAAAATACCTTCACACACACCACGCACCCCTCACTCGCAGCTCCACTTCATCTTACCTGCCCGCCCCGTGTGCGCTTCTTGTCGTGCGGCCATTCTAATCATCCTCGCTTGCCACAGATCCCGACCTGATCTAGCGACGCTACAACATTGCTAGCCTCCCTAGATACCCACCGCCTTCCACCAACCTGACGACTTCGATCCTGAGACTCTTCCCGTGACCCCCCCTCGCAGCCATCTCGTGTGGCACATACAAAAACTCCCCTCCACAAACAAGCAAGACCACTTCGCAATGTCGACAACTGAGGCACAGGCATGTACTACGACTCCCTCTTTGGGAATGCTGGCTCGTGAAGCGCCGAGTACTGACTGCGGCGCGCTACAACAGAGTGACGATGGACGTGTCGGTGACGTCGAGGTGCTCGGCGACGGTGTGGATATGAACACCTTTAGCCAGATCCTGGAAATGGACGACAGTGAAGACGACCGCGAGTTCAGCCAGTCTATTGTCTCAGGATTCTTTGAGCAGGCCGAGGAGACTTTCGAGCAGATGGACGCAGCCCTGTAAGTTTGCTCCCGTCTCGTCTTCTGCAGGTCCTTGTTGCTGACCATCGTCTTGCGCCACCCATCAGGAAGGAGGAGGATCTGGAGAAGCTGTCACAGCTAGGCCACTTCCTCAAAGGTTCATCGGCAACTCTCGGCCTGGTCAAGGTCCGGGATAGCTGCGAGAAGATTCAGCGCTACGGCAAGAAGGAGGACGAGGAGGGAAACCCCGTCGACGACGAGGAGCTGTGCCTCAAGAAGACGGGCGAGACCCTCAAGGCGTTGCGGATCGAGTACGACGAGGTGGAGGGGGAGCTCAAGAAGTTCTTCGGCATCTGAGGCACTTGACGATGCCTGCGTACTTGCCCAGGCACGACCAAGTGGCCCCTTCGGATTCCGCCGCATCCCTACCGACCGAAAGCCGTGTTTGTTCATGACAGAGACAAACCCCCATCTTCTCGGCCGCGCCTCCCTCTTCTGAACAAACAACTGCCGTCGCTGCCGCCTTTGCCGTACCGACACCCCATACCCCCATTTTTGCTGCTCCTACCGTCGATCTGAGCTGCCGACAAGCGTTTCGCCTGATTATGTTCCGCATGAGACGAGGTTTCTTCTCCCGAGGCCGTCGAATGGACGGGCCCCGACCTTTGGATTCTTACGAAGAAGGTGTTGGATTTATGGGGGCAGTCGAACATTCGTCGCTGTCCCTGGCCCGGCCTGTAGAAACCTCCAAACGGAGGTTAGGCAGGAACGGCGGCGGCGGATGCGGCGGTCGTCACGTCGCCATGCTCTGGTACGACTCTTTGGGCTTTCCGACGACGGGAAGGGGTCCCAGAGAGCACTACTAGCCACCTACATGTTCAAGATCTCCAATGTCTCGTTTCGTGATTCGCGCGCGACATGCCGTGATGCCTAGAACTCTGCGGTACGACAAGGCTGGCGATGACTATAAGACGTGCCTGTACATCGGAACAGCCAGGAGTGGGTTACTAGCTTTAGCGTATTCTATCTTGAGAGAACACTTTATCAGAGACCTGCTTGTTGGAGTAGACTATTGGTACCCCTGACTGAGCGTGGCATGCCTGAACGACGGGTATCGAACCAGGCACGACACTCTGGTGCATGCAGCGACTGACTCCGAGTCTTGCCACCCGCGGCCCGTCCCGTGGGCTAGGGACCTGGGCTACCTCGTTTTGGCTGGTTGTCGCACCGCACAGCGCCGGGTTGACAGCCTGGGGCACCCGGAGTAACCCCCTGACTTCCAGGCTACTAGCGGCGGTGACACGGCAACGAACGTGCCCAAAACAACTTCCCCTCCTCAAGGCACACTACAACCATCACAAAACGTCAAGGCGCCGCGAACCACCCCTCGTGTTCCGACGACAAAGTTTATCAAACCCGCCTCGAGTCTACAGCTGCTTCTGCGGAAGCAGGTCATGGCCACTAGGCAGCCACTTTCTCAGACATCACGCACCGACTCGACGCCCGGGATGGCGCCTAGACCGCCCGCCTTTACTCATTTCCTCTGTCTCAAGCTCGTCACGCCGACATCTCGCCCGCAACTTGCTTCCAGCTTGGCCGCGTTCAAGGCAGATGTAATCAGCAGCTTTGGCATTCCGGCTGATGCGGTACGCCCGCTTGGGACTCTGCACCTTACCCTGGGCATGATGAGTCTCGCAGGGAACGAGGAGCTGAATAGGGCTGGAGAGCTGTTGCGTAGCCTCAAACCGCGGGAGCTGCTCTCACGCGTGCGGGCGGCAGGGGTAGCGGTGGCTGCGGCACCAACAAATCTTCAACTCACGCTCCGGGGCATACACAGCATGCAACCGAGCGCGGACAAGGCAACTGTCCTCTATGCGCCCCCCGACGACCCGGCAGGTGTGTTACGGTCGTTCTGTGAGGCTCTTCGAGGGGAGTTCCTCGAGGCAGGGCTTATGTTTCGCGATGAGAGGCCGCTACTCTTGCATGCTACCATTGTGAACACCGTCTACGTCAAGTCGTCGGGGCCACAGCGAGGAGGTGCTAGAGGAAGAGGGGGACGAGGTGGAAGTCGTGGCGGGGGAAGGCTGACGATTGATGCGAGGGACATATTGGGGAGGTATGAGGACTACAGGTGGATGGAGGGTGTGCCTCTGGAGAAGATTGCGATATGTAGAATGGGGGCTAAGGCGGTGGATGGGGAGGATGAGGCGGCCTACGTGGTTGAAGCTGAAGTTAATTTCTAGACGACATCAATTCAACAGTGGAACAATTTGGAGCTTGGATGCTGGGCTATTTTCAGGGGCATGCTACCATCTTCAGCGCATGCATGTACCCAGAGCGCCACAGACGGTTAGACGCATCGCCCCCAACCGTGACCCAAACCCGATGAAACGGGGCACTCTAGGCACCAGCACAGCGGCCGCTCTGACATGCTCCAGGGCCAAAGAAGCCAACGACTCACGGTCTCAGGGTGAAGCCCGGCATACCGTGAGTCCGCGCCGCGACCTCCATCTGTCTGACCCCGCCCCCTCGTCCCGTCTCGGGCCACCTCATGGTGCTCGCTCTCGGCTTCCAAGTTTCCATCCCACAAGGCTGGGCGCCCAACAGCCGAGTCGTCGACAGCAGAAGCGACGACGGCCTCACGTCCGTCCGACAACTTCCACCCCCCTCCCCCCCTCGCGGTTACTAAAGTCATGCGGGAGCACCGACGACGCGGCCTCGATCTCGACTCTGACCTCCTCCTCTCCGGCCCTTGACCACATCCCGCCCCCATGACGAAAGAGAAGAAGACATCCCGCATGCCCGTTTCGGAGAAGCGGCGGAGCGCGGCTCTCGCCAGTGCTGGCGGGATCTTCACAGGCACATCAAACCAGACTTCAGCGAGTTCAGGGTCGTCAGCACACCGGAGCAACGCCGCCGCACAACGAACATCCTCTCCCGGCCCCGATGCCGATAGCAGCCTCATTGCGCCGCCGCCACGAGCTCAGCTCGGTGGTGCGCAGAATACAAACATCTCCGAAGACGAAGCCGCCGGCATGGCCCCCAAAGACCGCGAGCACAACACCCCCTCGCCCGCCCCTGGCAGCAGTCCAACCACAGCCGCCCTTCTCCGCGACAAAGACCAGCGCATCGCCGACCTCGAGCGCGAACTAGGCTACTCGACTACCGAGTTTGCCCGCCTCCTCGACAGCCTATCCCAGAAAGAGAGCGACTCGGCCGGCTACTGGCAGGCCAAGCACGAGCACGCCGAGCAGCGAGTACATATCCTCGAAACGGAAGCAGAACATCGCGATGAACAAAACGCCGAACTGGCTTCCGTCGCCGACGCCCTTGCCGACCGCCTCTCGGAGCGCGAGCGCGAGGCTGTCGAGCTGCGCGCTCAAGTCCGCGGCCTCAAGGAGTTTGTGAGCACGAGCACCCGCTCCGACGGGCAGACGGCGACGTCGGACGAGGTCTTTGGCGATGGCATGGCGCGCCTGGGCAATGCGCTGCAGAATTGGGTTATTGTCAACTTTCGAAAGGCAAAGTTCGGTGCGTGTCCCGGATGGGGGTAGGAAAGGAAGCATGCGCTGACACGTGGGGATGGATCTAGACATACAAAAGGCCGATGATGCGACGCGGCAGGAACTCGAGCGGCTGGTGCCGATGTACCAGGACTTGGCCAAGGTGCACCTCCTGCAGACTCTCGTCTCGCGTATCCTCGTCGATATGGTCTTCAACGCATATTTTGTCGGCCTCTCCCCTGAGCAGACGCAGTTGTTTGGCCAGATGGAGGCCACCCTGTCGTCATTAGGTAGACACGTTCCTCTCTCTCTCTTCTCTGTGGTCTTTTGTCCTGACAACCTCCAGGCTCCGACGAAAGCGTGAATCAGTGGCGTTCGACAACCCTCACCCTGCTGCGGCGCGAGGTAGAGCCCAACTGGCAAGCCGAGACAGAAGAGGTCGTTGCGGCCGTGACGAATCGCATCAACCGCACCCTCGGCGCCGTCACCGACGCTCAAGGCTCCGAGGCGCGTGACAACGCCCTGCGCGTGCAGGTCCTGGCGGCTATTGACCTCGCGCGCCTGCTAAGAGTGCAGCGTGCCGTCTTCGCCGTGTACATGCCTGAGGTCCTGCCACACCAGCAGACCTTCTTCGATCCAGCGACGATGGAGGACGTCGGCGGCGAGGAGGATGAGGACGCCCTCGCACATCGTGAGATTTGCTGCGTCACCTTTCCCGGCATCGTCAAGCATGGCGACGAGAGCGGTGGCAGCTTGCACTATCGGAACGTCATTGCCAAGGCGCGCGTGTTATGTAGCCCCGAATGATGACTCTCCGAATAATGATTTTCTTTTTTTTTTTTTTCTTTTTTGGGTTACGAGTATCAATTATCCCGACGCGTCAGCCTGGCTAGTTGGCAGGTCAGTCCAGCTGCCATCCTCGAGTCACACTGTCCATGTCCAGAGGGGGAGCCACATGCGGCTCCTTACTGAGACGATTGCAGACCAGGCCACGACGATGATTCGTAAGACCGTGGATGTGCGAGGCATTGGCTTGGCGGTTCGGTTCCCGCTGCTACATCTCCGGTTGGCGATGTTTCTATCCTTTCGAGACTCGCATGGTTGGATGCATATGAGCCACGGCCATCTCAATCTTGAGATGAACCACCTCAGGGGCTTCGCATATCGGTATGCCATCCGAGACGTTACTTAAAGAGACTGTTCCCCCGATATGCGACATGCCTATATCTTCACTTTTTACAGGTCAAAATCCCCCGGCCAAAGAAGAACACTCCAGCATGCGACTTTCGTCCAAACCATCTCGAATCCCTCGGTGTCCAAACACGGCAACACCCCCTCCTGCGACTTGCAGGGGGGCTGCATTTGAGCGTCGGCCACCTGTTTTTCCTCCCCTTCCCCATCGCTGCTCATTGGCGGATCAGCGGGATGTCGAGCGTCCACTATCGGGAGACAACGGGGAGACACTCTCTTCTGTTCTCTTTTGTTCCAGCTGGTCTCCCCCCGGAGCCTCATGCCACGTCCTATCCGCGCAAGCATTAAGTCACTTTCTCATCTGATGGACGCGTCCCACTGAAAGTCAGGGGGTTTCTACCCGTCGTCAAGATATCTCTCAACTTCCGTCGACGAGAACGTCTGGTATCTGTTAGCCACACCGCACATCAACTTGTCGGCCAGCCGACAAGACGGGCTCTGGCATGAGGCCTTCAGCTGTCCCAGGATCGAAACCCCGAGCCCGATCCCGATCCCGTCAGAAGCGCCTATCCGGCGTGATGAACCCGCGAGCCCGCCCAGCCCCCTGCACGTTGCCGGGCCTTCATATACGCTGCCGGCTCTTGCATGGGGGGTAACCCGGCATATGCGTCGACAGGAGGGCCGCGTGACCGGCGATATGGTCTCTGGGTGTGTTTCCGGCGCGGATGAACTCGACGCGAGTGCTCGGCAAAGCACCACGCGTCGTGAGTGCGTGTGCGATTTTGTTTGGCGACATGTTGTCCCCTTTTTGCCGAGCCGCAACATGTTCCCATCAAGAAGAGGTTCTTGGGCCCCCCTGTCGTGAAGTTCGACCCCCATAAGGTCGGCTTGTTCCCCGCACCACCTGGGCTGTTGCCGTCCTCTTCCTCCCCATCATATCTCTCTTGCCTTCTCGCGTCTTAATCCAGGCTCTCATTCAAGCCTGGCGTTAGCGTGATCAGAAGTCGATACACACTTCCGCCCCTAGGGTCACGGCTTGCGTGATCAGCTTGACTTGACCTGTCATCCCTCCCCTGCCACGGCGTTGCCGCCTCTTTGTGCCCTTCGCCTCACAATGCCTGGGGCTGAGAGGCCGATCTTCTCCCCGGGGTATGTAGACGACCGCTACTACCCTACTCCGAGCACCTCGACGGCATCCATTGTGTCTTCTCGGACCAACAGCACGGGTGGCCGGTCTCGTCAGGAGTCCATCTTCTCCAACAAATCGCATAGGAGCAACAGCAGTGCCTCGTCTGCTCCCTCTACCCATGCGGCTGCGTTGCCTTTTGACCTGTTGCAGGCCGGGTATATTCCGGAAGCTTCCCTCATCGACCCTGATCTGCCGTGCGACTTCTTCTGGATCGATAATTGCGACAAGACCTTCCGCCATGACGAACTGCAACTTTGCATCGAGCATGTCCAGAACGAGCACTTCAAGTCGAAGCATCCCCACACGCTCTCGTGTTGGTGGTGCGACGACATTGTCTTCGACGCCGAGGAGATGGATATCCCGGAAGAGACGGTATTCGAGTGTCGGATGACACACATCTATGAGCATGTCATCCACGGGGGATACTCCCTTACAAGGAAGCCACGGCGGCAGGACTTGCACTTGTTGAAGTTCCTGATGGACAATGGGCTCATCTCAGGGGATAGGTTCGGGGAATACTACCAGTCAGAGATGCCGCCGCCACCGGGAATGAAAGTATGCGATGCCGGCCGGAAACCAAAGCAGCCGTTGTCGGCTTCCAGTTGTATTCATAATAATGAAAAGGAGGAAAGGCAGCGCAAGAGAGAGAGGCGCAAGGAGAAGGAGGCACGGACGAGAAGATGAAATGCCCATTGAGGGGACGACTTGGAGGAATATGGATTCACGGATCTCGAGTCATAGCCCCGTCTCTGCAGAGTATATGCTCGAGACTTGCAAGGTCGGGAAGCCGAGCCGAGGGGGAATATCATTCCGGCCAAGAACAGAACGGACCAGAGGGAGGGAGGCACAGTACCAGCCCCTTTTTCATCCACTTGGCTATAGGGGCCCAACGTCTGGAGACGTCAGAGAAGATTGCGCAAAGAATATTGCTGGAACTCAAGCCGTGGTGGAAAAGGCCATCTTCGACAAGTATGTCTGTCCTACACAAGAGTTAGCTAACTGGAGCATCTCCGAGCATCCCGTGGAACTCACCTCCTCTGTCTCTGGCAGACTTCCAGCTTCACAGCCAAATCTCTCATGTAGTAGTATAAGTAGTCGCCGAGCAAATTGTCACCGGCAATGGGGATCGCCCTCCTCTTATTCGGGGCTCAGAGGCTTGAAGCAAGGCAGACAGCCCACATCAGTGGCGGGCGCAGGACACGAACAGAACACATCTCTCTCCAATAAGATCACAACACACGGGTATTCCCGCCCCCTCGTGTCATTTAGCTCCAGTCGAAAAGGCACAGCACTGCCCCGGTCGTTGCCTCGCGGCACACACCTGTGTCTGGTCCGCAATCGGCTGGCTCCCTCCTCCTTGCACGGCACAACAGGGCGGAATAAATGCTGTGTACAAGGATTGAAATGCACCAATCGAAGAGAACCCATCCTCGCGGAACGACCTCTACTGGGCCATCATGACTCCTTCAGGGGCTGGGTGACCATCTGCCGACCGCCTCACGGTCCGCCTCATTTGAAACAACGTCAGACGAGGACACTGCGTCTGCCTACGGACGCGCACCACGGATTGGCCGGAGAGAAGCATTACTTGTATCATGTATTGGATGAACATTCATCACGGTACGAATGGGCTGCGCTGCTATGTAGGTAGTTTGGCTGATTTCGTTCCATCGTCAACTCGTGCGCCGTCGCCGTTGCCCCCTCCGGGCGTGATATATGGGCCAGAACTATCGTGTGAGATCCCCTTGAAATATGCTGTCAGGTCCGTACGCCATATGCGCCTGGTGTCTCCTCCACCTCAATGGAACTCTGCCTCGACACGCCCGTACCTGACCCCGTCAACCTTGAGCTCGAAGCCCAGGCCGGCGCTGTCGACGATCATCTCGAGCGTGAAATCCAGGTTGTCGAATTCAACGCCCCGCGTCGTCGTGAGCCGCGTGAACAAGCTCCGCGGGACGGCGTTGAGGTCTGTCGTCAGCGTGCAGACGTGCTGCAGCTCCCGTGTGTAAGCAGCAGGCGGTTCGTCGGCCGAGCATGCAATGAGGTCGTCCGTCACCATCAGGCTCTGTCCTGGCCGGAAATTTCGTGTGTAGTGGAAGGCAATAGGCGCTGCTGGTGAGATGGCCTCGCCTTTTGCAATGTGCCACTGCATACGGTCCGAGACCATCCACCGCTCCCACAATGGCGACCAGTATCGCTCTGAGACCGAATGCTTCTCCTCGTCGTACACAGTAGCGTAGGATGTGCCATAGTGGTTGCGTGCCTTGCGCGAAATGACCATGTTGCCCTCAAGGCCACGCAGCACGGCGCCGCGGACAACGGCGGTCCAGGCATAGACGGGCTGCATGACCTCGATCGAACTGGGTTCCGAGCTCGAAATAGTGGCATGAGTCGGGCGCTCGGTGTACGGCGGGGGTGCGGCGCTCGCAAAGTGCGACTTGAGTCGGCGGTAAAGGTAGTCGCTCTGGCCGAAGCCTCCAACGAGGACGATGCCCGACACAATGCCGCCCTGTGCTCGCAGCTTGTCGACCTGGCCCTGCACCAGGTCGCAGACCTCCTTAACGACGGGCTCGAAGATTGCCTTGACCTGCACCGCCGTCATGACGAGGAAGCCGCAGTCGAGTCCCGCCTCTTCATCATCGGGGAGGCCAGGGAATCTGCAGCCCACGTTAGTACTGGGGAAGTGGTCACGCTGATGGTCGCAACTCACGGCACGTTAACCTCCTGGTGCTCGTCCTCGTTGAAGTTGCGTTTGACAAACTCCTCAAAGTACCGCAGGCCCATCTGCCACGTCTTTGCCTTCTTGACCTTCATCTCATCGAAGCGGCTGTGACCGATGCGATTCCGGACATGCTCCTCAAACCGGTAGTTGAGGAAGGCACTGCCGCAGAGGCCACCTGTGCCGACGGCCGACTCCTCGACCCTGAGTGGCTGCAGCGAAATAATCTTGTATGCGATCAAACTGAGAAAAAACGTCAGCACTGGGTCCTTGTCTCTCTCCTGGCCTTGGGCTGGGCTTACTCTACGGTACCACCGCCGGCGTCACAGACGATAAAGTTGTCGTTGACGTTGAGGTGGTTTGGTTGAATGGCCTTGAGAGTGTAGACGGCCGCGGCCTCGGGTTCGCTGATCATCTGAATATCGGACTGGGTGCCCATGCCGGCGCGCTCGGCTGCTTGCAGGGTGGTGTTCTTGGCGGTATCGGACCAGACGGCAGGACAGGTGAGGACCCAATCGACCTTTGTCGAGTCCATGAAGGACTTTCCGTAGCGCCTGGTCAGGGTGTCCATGGTGTGGTCGTATATCTGGGTCAGGTAATCGCTGACGGCATCGACGACGGTCTTGTCGTACTTGCGCAGCTGGGCGGCGGTCTCGAGGGGCGACACGTAAAATGGCAGCTTCTGAGAGCGATCCAGGAATAGTTTGATGCATCGCAGACGCGACTCCTCGGGCCTGAACTGGAAACCCCATTTCACTGTGGGCTTTGTGCCGTTGGTCGCGGTAGCAGACGGCGGGTTGGGGCCCTTGGGCGACTGCGGTGACGGGGATGGCGGGGTCGGGATGTCGTAACTGATCTCGGTGGGCACCTTGTCCGAGGTGATGCCGTTGCCGCCAGGCCACGACTTGATAATCTCGACATCGTCTGGGGTGCCAGTGTAAACGGCGGCCACTCTTTGGAGGGAGGTTAGCCATGGTGGACGAGGAGTTGCGACGGCGAGTGCTCACTCACCCAGAGAATGTGGTTCCAAAGTCGACGCCAACGATCAAGCGATCGTTGGGCACTGTCAACTGGTGCAACGGCTCCCGGATTGGGCCATTGATAGCCTCGGTCGACGATGGGGGCGTATAGCTAGTGAAATAATTCCGGCTGGCCTGATTCCTGTCGCTCGCGACGCTGGAGCGGATGGGGAGATTCAAGCTCATGGCGGGGACGATGCGCTCAACGCGACCGGCCAGATCAGCATGCCCTCTCTACACGCACGTCGTGGTCTGAATGCCTCCACCCACTCGTGCGGGAGCTGAGTTGTTGTTGTTGTCCGGGAAGAAAGAGCGCGAGGCTCGGGGGCTGGCGAGGTCAATTGGAGGGAGGGGCCGAGGCGCAGCGACTACGACGGGTGTCCGCGGGGCACAGAAGGTGAGGCGATGAGGTCCTCGTCAGAGCAAGCAAGGGAAGCAAGCGGCAGTCCAGAAAAGAGGAAGAAGAGGAGTTCGGAGAAACAGGAAGAAAAGACGATGCCAGTCGGGGGGTCGACCGACCGTGTCACAGCCGAGACGGCGGATGAAGAAGGACGGGCCAAGAGTGTCCCGGGCGAGCTCGTTCGAAATTCTGCTGCCTGATGGGATCGAAGTGCGCGCGGGTTCCTGGAACTATGACCCTGGGGAGGGGAAGCTGGACTCTGGAGGGTGTTACGGTAAAATGTAGGTACCTGGGCGATGTACCTGGGCAGCCTAGGCTAGCCTTCCCGGGCGCTGGCTGGGGGTCTGACATGGGTGCCTCGCCCGCTAAACATAGCATCGCCCAGCGGATAAACCAGCACCAGATCCACTGAGGGTTGCCCGAACCAGGGCGGGGAAGACCTGGAAGGATGGAGGCTGGAACAAACACGAGGGAACATCGGGCGTGCCCGTGGTGTGGTACGCATCTCCGAGTCAGCCTCAGCCCTGTAAAACGCTCCCTCCGTGTCTCCAGGTTCCAGGATGCTCGGCTCGACTCGACCCAGGCTGCGGCTTTGTTTGCCCTCTTCAGCAGGTCGACGAGTCGTGCCCGGGTACCACACCACATCTTCCCTTCCAGTTCCGACCCACCTTCAAGCCTCCCTCCACTGGCCGGTTCAACGTGGACAGGTGAAGAAGCGGCCAATGTGCCAGCGGCGCTCGCGGGGCCATCACTCTATCGAGGCCTGACGGAACCCCTCCAAAATTTCATCTATCCAGTACACCGCGACCACTCCATTCATCGCGGGGCAAAGACTCAACCCACCTTTCACAGTTGTCAGTTGCCATACCCCGAGCTCCAGTATATCCATACGACCTCGTTTGATCTCCGTTTCTTTGTCAACCGGCGAGATCAAACCCCAGTAGACCACTTGGCCACCCAGAGCCCACCGCAAATATGGAGGAGGATCGGGCGCAGACCGACCTCGGCATCGCCGCCGACATTGAAGAAACCCATAGGCAGGAGGAGGCCGAGCTGAAGCAGCCCAAGAAGCGCTTCATCGGCAGGAGGACCGCCGCTGAGAATGCCGCCAAGGCATCGCCCGCGCACAACTCGTCCATAGAAGAGAGCTCAATACAGGGTGAGCACCATCTATCCCGCACCCACCCATCCGTCCCTCCATGTCTGACATGCCGCTCCCTCCCAGTCGCCAAGCCGCGGCGAGGCCCCCGTCTCCTGAACCAGGTGCCCCCCGAGATCCTCAACGACCCCGACCTCAAGGCTGCCATTGCCCTGCTGCCGTCCAACTACAGCTTCGAGATCCCAAAGACCATCCACCGCATCCGGACCAGCGGTGCCACAAAGGTCGCCCTCCAGATGCCCGAGGGCCTCCTCCTCTTCGCTACCACCGTCTCCGACATCCTCACACAGTTCTGCCCCGGCATTGAGACCCTCATCATGGGCGACGTGACCTACGGCGCCTGTTGTATCGATGACTACACCGCTCGCGCCCTCGGCTGTGACCTGCTCGTGCACTACGCCCACAGCTGCCTCATCCCCGTCGACGTGACAAAGATCAAGACACTCTACGTCTTCGTCGACATCTCCATCGACACTTCACACCTCCTCGCTTCCATGGAACGCAACTTCCCCTCCGGCAAAACCATCGCTGTCGTCGGCACCATCCAGTTCAACGCCACCATCCACGGCGTCAGGGCCACCCTCGAAAAGGCCGGTTTCCGCGTCCTCGTCCCCCAGATCACACCCCTCAGCAAGGGCGAGATTCTTGGCTGCACTTCACCCCGCCTCCGTGACGACGACGCCGTCGACATGATCCTCTACCTCGGTGACGGCCGCTTCCACCTCGAGAGCATCATGATCCACAACCCCACCATCCCCGCATATCGTTACGACCCATACTCGCGCAAGCTGACGCGCGAGACGTACGGCCACGACGAGATGCAGTCCCTCCGCCGCGACGCCATCAAGACGGCAAAGAAGGCCCGTAAATGGGGCCTCATCCTCGGCTCCCTCGGCCGCCAGGGCAACCCTCACACCATGGCCGCTATCGAGGCTCGCCTCACCGAACGGGGCATCCCTTGGGTCAACCTCCCTTAGTGAGATCTTCCCGGGCAAGCTCGCAATGATGGCCGACGTCGAGTGCTGGGTCCAGGTTGCGTGCCCGCGCTTGAGCATCGACTGGGGTTATGCCTTCCCCCGCCCGCTGCTGACACCGTACGAGGCCCTCGTCGCCCTCGAGGTGCGTGAGGACTGGGGTAAGAGTGTGTATCCGATGGACTACTATGGCAAAGATGGACTTGGCCGGACCAGGGCGATCGAAGTAGGCGCAAAGAGCTAGCTTCTGAAGTGAATGATGATGAAATTTTCGTCGCTTTCTGGTGTGTCGTGTGTTGTGAGGTTCTTGTTTTGCGTAGACGTCTCCGTGGCCGTTGGCCTCAGAACCGTACAGGAGTTTGGCCCTAGACAATCTCCGTGTTGACCGGCTCGGGCCGCTGGGAGAAGACGAGCTTGTAGCGGATAATCTCAGCCACCTCGAGTTGCTCCGTGTCTGTGCCGGCCTCGCTTCTTCTCCGGACGACTGCCAGCGCTTTCGGGAGCTTTTTTACCTCACCGGCCAGCCGTTGATGGGGGCCGACGTAGAAATAGACGCGCTTCATCCAGGCAGTGCTTCCCTCCTCCTGGGTCTCGGGGTGATAGTCCGGGAACACAATGTTGCCGACTGGAACACTGGTCGTCGCCTTGCCATCGCCATCGACAGAGCCTTCTGGAAGGTTGATGGTCCCTTGCATCTCCAGCAGGGCCAAGCCCACGGGTGTTTGAATTGTTGGAGGCATTGGGTTCTCCGGCGTTGACCGTGACGGCCTCGGAGGATACACCTTGATCTGAGACATGGTTGAACTTGGTGTAAGTGGACAAGGCCCTAGGTAGGTGATGGTTGATGCCTCTAGGGCTGAGGGCGTGAGACGAAGACGCGCCAGAGTCCACCGAGGCACGCGACGGTGCTCCCGTCTTCAATGGCCCGTGCGCCCCAGCCCCCAAACGGCACGAGATCTCCATCTCCAAATTTATGGGCCCCAACCACAAGGGCAGACGCCCGGAATTTCTTCGGCTGACCTCCACCTTGGAGCTCCACTCTCCACACTCCCATTGGCCACAATTTTGCCCTCTCGCTACTCTAGCGCACACGAGCCGATTTCAATTTTCCTCCTCGAGAAGGGGAGAGAGAGTCCTCTTTTTCTGTTTTGACATCCGACCTTACTGACCACCAGCCCAGCCCGACAAGAAGTCTTGCACCACCCCAGAGCCGGCAAGATGAAGGTACGAAATGATCACCACGACTTCCCGACCAGAGGACCGAATCCCACTTCGAAAGAGATACCGACCGCGTTCCCGTCGTCGCCATTGCACGCGCAATCCGTTCCGACCGATATCGAGCGTTGCTAGGCGGTTGGAATTTTGTCGGGTGTCGATATCGATGAGGGATTCGGACTCTGTTTGGAGGACGCCCATCTTGGATCCAAGTGCTGACCCTTCCTCCCTCTACAGTTGAACATCTCCTACCCTGCCAACGGCAGCCAGAAGCTCATCGATGTTGAGGATGAGCGCAAGCTCGCCATCTTCATGGAGAAGCGCATGGGCGCCGAGGTCCCCGCCGACTCCCTTGGTGATGAGTTCAAGGGCTACATCTTCCGCATCACCGGCGGCAACGACAAGCAGGGTTTCCCCATGAAGCAGGGTGTCATGCTCCCCCGCCGTACCCGTCTGCTCCTCGCCGACGGCCACTCGTGCTACCGCCCCCGCCGCACCGGTGAGCGCAAGCGCAAGTCCGTCCGTGGCTGCATCGTCGGCCAGGACCTCTCTGTCCTTGCCCTCTCCGTCGTCAAGCAGGGCGAGGCCGACATCCCCGGCCTGACCGACGTCGTCCACCCCAAGCGCCTGGGCCCCAAGCGCGCCACCAAGATCCGCAAGTTCTTCGGCCTCACCAAGGATGACGATGTACGTGTGCTCCTGTGCGCCTCGAACAGCCACCTCGTCATCGCCTGCCCGGCGCTGCTGCTGCGGAGCAATCCCACACAGACCGGGTAGAGTGTGAGAAGAGAGAGAAACAAAGGCACGCGCCTGGCTTTCCTCTCTGTCCCTCTTGTACGGTTCGTCCCACGACGGCCGTCGAGCTGTCGCTCGGGGAACAGAGTTGAGAACCGGCGCGTGCTGGGCTATATTCGAACCACAATGCTCCACCCCTTCTGATGAAATGCTAATCAAATCCTACGGGATATAGGTCCGCAAGTACGTCATTCGCCGCGAGGTCCAGCCCAAGGGTGAGGGCAAGAAGCCTTACACCAAGGCTCCCCGCATCCAGCGCCTGGTCACCCCCCAGCGCCTGCAGCACAAGCGCCACCGCATCGCGCTCAAGCGCCGCCAGTCCGAGAAGGTCAAGGACGAGGCCGTACGTGTTTTCCTCATCCCAGGTTCCCTTCTCCACTGACTAACCCATCCTCCAGAACGAGTACGCCCAGGTCCTTGCCAAGCGCATTGCCGAGAAGAAGACCGAGAAGGCCGAGATCCGCAAGCGCCGCGCCTCTTCCATGCGCAAGTAAATTTCTACCTCTGCGTTTTGGGAGGGAGATACGACGACGACAAGTGGGTTCGGGGATTGGGAGTCTAAAAAAGAGAGACACATGATGAGCGCGCATACCCGCTCACCAATGAGATAAACTCCGGCCTTCTGGTTTTATTGCATCCGGCGTGACAGGGGTATATCACTTCATCGATTCCGAGGACGGAATGTATCAAGAAGGCATTCTGACAATGGAAACGCATCACTGACGCATAATGACACGGTTTACTGGCGTGGACCCTCGAATGCTAAAATGTGTCTCGTGTGTCTCCCTCTCAATCAACGACGTACAAGTTCTGCTGTCTGCGCTCTCGCTGTATTGATAATGAATTAATACATGGTGAACATGGACTACCGCAACCACTGCACATGCTCCCCTTGCCTAGACACACCCACCCAATAAATACATGCCTGTTCATCAGCATAGTAATCACAGCCTGACTGCGCTGGGCTCAGATTGCTGCTTGTTGATCATGGTTGACAAATCACTAGAAGACTTCTGCACTCCCTCCTCAACCATTCTATGGCACCTACGCATGTTCAGTCACCACTTCAAAGAAGAACTTAGGGTAAAGCATATTCTACACTTCGCAAAAGCCCGCTCCATACAAGTCGCTGGGGTCGGACAGGCTCAGGGACAGTCTGCACTCCGCCCAGAGTCGCCCAAAAACTACCAGTCTCCCGTAGAGGGACGTCAAGCAAACTACCAAGTCTGCTAAAAAAGAGGCGAACTCATACATGAACCGGGCCGTTCGCACCACACTGCCTTTCCGTGTCCGCGAACCCCAAAAAATCCACGTCGCCCGCAAACCATGCTGCCTTCTATGCCGCCAGAATCATGAATGACCTCGATGCTTTCTCTGTGCGCCGAAGGGAAACTTAGGCGAACCCGAAGTAGTCGCTTCCTGCGGTGATGGCCTTCAGCACCTGAGCGCGGAGGGTCTCGTAGCTTTCATACTCGGGGAGATCGAGCTCTGCAATTTCAAATGTCAGCGGCGGACATGGCAATCAGAAGACGGATGGCAAAACTTACGGTTGAAACACGTGTGAGAGCTGGGGAGACGTTCTTTGCTGCCATAGTCGCGATGGATGTTGAAGCGGTTGACACCATTCATGCCCTCCAGCTCCTTGAATCCATTCAGGGGCACCTTGCTGGTTCCGGTGACAAACTGCAGGAGCTTGGCAAGTTCCTCCTTGTCGAAGGATCGGATCGCGCGCCAGAACCACTGGATCTGCTGAGACGAAGGGTTGTAGTTGTGGTACTCGGTGTTGCTCTTCCAGTCGTCAACGTCAATGTCCGGCAGGCCGGAAATGAGAAGCTCCAGCTCCTGTTCGTTGAAGATGGAGATGAGCTCGGCGGGGATGATCTCGTGGAAGCCTATGTCTATGTTAGTACATGTGTTGCGCATTGAAGGAAGATCGACATACCCTTGAGGAAGTGCTCCATCTGCTCCTTGACTGACGTGAGCAGCTTGTGCTCGACCACCAGACGGACGTATTCGTGCTTGTTGTCCTCGGTGACGGGGATATTGCGGCCGTCGGGGCACAAGTCGACAATCGTTGTGACGCCAAATTCGTCGTCTTCCACTGAGAAGGTCTCGGTAATGATGTCGGTGATGTCGTTCTCGAGCATCCAGACCAGTGACTTGTAGTAGTCCGGATCGAAGGACTCCATGTCCTTGACGGAGACCGACTTGCCCAGGATGCGCTTGTACACAGCGCGGCTGAAGTAACAGTCGAGCACGCGTCCCTCGTACAGCGCCTTGCCGATGATGCGGCCAACAAATTTGAAGTACATGGTGTGCATGTCGTTGATGCCGCTGAGCTTGTTGGGGTGGAAGGTGGTGCGATCCGAAGAGACCGGGATGAAGAGGGCGTAGTTGGCGTCAAACATTTGTCTGGCGAGGACCTGGAACCACTCGCGGGTGACGCCGCCGGCATCGACACCCTCTTCGCCGTGGAAGCGGATGTTGAGCTTGCCGTACTTCATTTCGTCGCCCGACTTGAAGTAGAGCGACCTGAACGAGTCGTGGAACACTTGGCTACGGCGGACCGCCAGCTGAAGGGGCTGGAACGATGGCCGCTGCGCGGTCGACCGGCTGTGGACGCTGCGGTTGAAGTAGTTGCGCTTGTTGTCGAACTCGAGCACCTTGGGGTTCTTAACAAGGAGCGCAAAAGTGCCCGACATGAGCTTGGGGTTGTTCCGAACCAGCTCGTTGAGGATGCGGCGATGGTCCTCGGTGAAGTTGAAGAACAGACCCGCCATGCGAGACTCGGGAGGCGGGCTGGAGAGCAAGAGTTCCTTGTCGGGCTGGGTCTGGGTGGTGGACTCGGTGTTTGCCGTGTTCTTGCACACCACCATGAGCGACTCGATGAGCGGGAGCAGGATCGTCGCAACGTTGACCATGTTCTCACGCTGGCGGATCGCGCTGAGGCAGCCGCTGAGCTTCTCCCACATCTTGGAGAAGGTAGCGTTGTGGTAGAGGCTGTGGACGAGGTCCTGCTTTTCGCTGGTTGTGATTGTCTCGTCGTTGGACCGGGCTGTCTTCTTCTTCGTGTCGAACAGATGGTCCAGGGCGGTAAGGACTCGGAGAAGCTTGTTCTGCTCCGAGGCGCCGGGAGAGAACTTGGCAAGGGCAACGCCCTGAATCTCGGTGCCCGACGTGGCCTTGAGGATGTGCGGCAGGAGTTCGTCCAGGTCGTTGACAATGTTCTCGCTCAGGACCTGAGCCTGGTGAACGAGTTCCTGTCCAAAGACGGCCTTGGCTCCGGGAATGACGGACAGGTTCTTGATGGCCGAGATTGTGTTCTGGAACGTCTTGGAGCTGCACTCGCGGGCAACGAAGATCTTGACGACCAGCTTGAGGTTGCTGGGAGGGATGACAGGGACCTGGAGCTGCTTGCTCTTCTTGTCGGACTCCTTAGGGGTGTCGGTAGTTCCCTTGGCTGCGGTGGCCTCGGCCGCCTCTGCGGGGGCGGGGGCTTCGGTTGTCGCCGGCGTCGCGGTCGCTGCCTGCTGGTCTGCCGTGCTGCTCGTCGCATCAACGGCTTCAGCCGCCTTCGCCTCGTCAGCGGCCTTCTTGGCGGCTTCCGCTGCAGCCTTCTCGGCCCTCTCTTGAGCATCCTTGCGACGGCGCTCCATGGTTGCGAGGGGAACGGTGATCTTGTTGAGCAGATCGGCGAGGAAAGCCATGACAACCGAGCTGTCCATGACCAGATCGCGATCGAGCAGGGTGAGGAGTGAGTTAATGGCATACTTCTGGGACCTGGGGTCCTTGGTATCCTTGGCCTCCTTACCCTTGCCCTTCTTGCTGAGGCTGCGCTTCAGCGAAGACGCCACGCTCTCGTGTTCGGTCAAGAAGAGCATGGGGACGTGGGGGTTCCTCGCGGACAGGTCCTGGAGGAGATCCAGGCACTGATGTACCACGAGGAGAGGGGAGATCTCCGAGTTCGTCTGAGACTGGGCCGGCGCCGTCAGGGACGTCAAAGTCCGCTTAAGACTCTGAGTAGGGGTCTTGGGGTCGGCGTCTCTGTCCTTGGGTCGCTTAGCCTTCAGGGACAGCTGGCTGAAGCTTCTCTCAACAGCATCCATGTCTGTGCTTCCTTCCTGGAGAATCAGAAGAATGGTGCTGATAACGTCGAGGCGATTTTGTCGGTTCTCGCAAACATCGGCCAGAACGCCGAAAAGATGGCTACGGATGGGTCCATACTGGGAGATGAACATGAGTCGAAGGAGGGTCGCGACGCCAGCCTTGTCGAGCATCTGAACGACAGTCTTGCGCTGTGTCTTGGTCACAGTCGCTTCGCCGTCCTCGCCGGCCGGGGCAGCCGGGTGCTGTTGACCGCCGGGGGCCCTGGAGGGGTCTGGACGCTGGCGCTGGCGAACTTGTGCAGCCATGTCTGGGGTAAGGTGGTCCATGAGGTCCTCGCCTTGCTCGATGAGGACCTGCTGGCGAAGTTCGGGAGGGAATGTCATGAGGATGCTTGCGGCGTCCATCTCAGCAGTATGGGCATCTTGACCCGTAGCCGCCTGGCGACGCAGCTCCTCTCTCTCACGGCGGCGGGTTTCTTGCCGTTCCTGCTGAACGATCTCGCTCCGAATCTCCTCGGGAAGCGCATCAAGGAACTCCTGGAAAACTTCGGGCTGCTCTCCCGCAGCTGCGTCCTCTCGAGCCTGAGATCGGCGGGAACTGACAGTCTGCGCAATGACTTCTTCGCGGAACTCCTCTGGCAGCGCAGCCAGGTATTCGGGGTCGATGCCAAGCTCCGTGATGTCGACCTCCTCGCCTCTGATGATTGTGACAACTCGCGGAACATCGGCGGCGGGCTCTGCCACCTGAGGTGACGTCTCGGTTTCCACTCCTTCCATGGCTTGAGGGTCGGCCCTGGATGAGGCACCGGCAGCCGGAGTATCGGTGGTTTGTTGCGAGGGGGCCTCTGCGGCAAGGCGCTCCCTTTCGGCCCGTTCTTCGGCCTCGAGCCTCTCTTGCTCGGCCCGCTCCTTGGCAACCTTGGCCTCGTGAGCGAGGCGGTCTTCCTCCTCCTTCTTTTTGCGTTCTTCCTCGCGAACGCGACGCCGTTCGTCGTCTTCGGCCTTGAGCTTCCTTTCGCGCTCCATGGCAGGGGGCACCAGCTTGGACAGGATGAGGTTGCCGAGGCGCATAGCCCTCTCACTGAAGTGCATCCCACCAAAGACCATACGCGCCTCCTCTTGGTATCGCTCGAATGTCGACTCGGAGCCAAATGCCACCGCTTGCTGGGGCTCTTGGTATGAGGTCTGGCCAGCAGGGCGAGATCCCTCGGGGTAGCGCATGTCTCCGCGGGGATGGGGGTGAACGTGCAGGTGAATCGGCGGGCCGCTGCGGTTCATAACCGGGAAGTGGGCGACCAAGTCATTCAGGATCGCCATAGGACCTTCAAAGACGCCACCTCTGCCGGCATTGGGGCCGAAGAAATCGGGGGGAAGACGGAGATCGAACTGGCCAGGTCCGGGGGGAGGCATAGCGGGCATGTCGGATTCTTGATCCGCGCGACGCAGAAGGGGGTTGACACCGTCGTCGGCGGCGTTCTGGGGGACGTTGCCCCGATGCCTTCGGGAGAAGTAGCTGCGGAAGTCTGCCAGCATGTTAGCAAGCCAAATTCCCCAAATCAACATTGGAAAAGAAGTGGGATTTAACGTACCACTGAGAGTATCACGGGCAGGGTTGCCCGGTGCGATGAAACCCGGGGGGAAGGGGCTCCGATGACCATGGCGAGGGCGCTGGCCAGGAGCACCAGCGAACGGCTCAACCACCAGAGTATCCCAGCCAAGATGGGATGGAATGCCAATGGCTGGTGGTTCTGTGCGGTTTGTCAGTGATGCGTTCACGAGTTCCAATTGGTTGGACATACGAGGGTAGTCTTCGTCGTAGATGTACTCATCTTCGTCCATGTCCTCGTCTTCATCTGCGCATGTTGTCAGTAGAGCTCTCGCATCAAGAACCTGGCGCTGCCTACCATCATCGTCGTGACGACCATCCTCAAGGTAGTGGTCACCCATTTCGTCCAGTTCCTCGGGCTCAAAGTCCTCGTCGGGGTCCATGACAGCGCGGGCAAGGTTGTCGATGATGTCGCCGGGCGCCAGCCCACGGAGATGAGGGTCCTCGATATCTTCCTCCTCCACATCATAATCGATTTCATCATCATCGTCTCCCTCGTCGTCATCGTCGGTCTCGCTCTCCCAGCCGGAGGCATCATCATCGGCGCCGATCTCGTTGCCTTCTTCGTCGAGCTCGACCGCGTGAACGTGATCGTCAAGGTCGTCCATGTCGTCAGAATCGAGCTCATCATCGCTGAGCTCATCGTCATCATCTTCGTCCATGTCCTCGTCGTCGTCGTCATCCATAACGACCTCGACGACACCAGGCTCGCCGTGCAAGCCCTCGATCTCGCCCATCTCTCCGAGCTCTTCATCGTCGTCATCACTGACGCCTTCGTCACCATCGTCGGTGATTTCTTCGTCGCCGTAGTCGAGCTCATCGCCGTACTCGTCATCGTACATCTCCTCGTCTCCATCCTCGTCCTCGTCGGATTCATCATCGCTGCCTCTGGGCTCAAGCATACCCAGCGTAGAGTTGCGATACAGATCGGGGGTTTCCTCTCTGTCATCGTCGACATCTGACATGGACGACGACGACATGATCTCGTCGTCGAGGGCGTCGGGCAGTGCGGCAGAGGGGATGACGTTGGAGCGGCTCAACTCCTTGGCCGTGTCGGTGAGGACGCGAAGGACTCGCAGCACGTACTTGATGGCGCGCTTAACACTTGCCTGGCCAAGATCGAGGTCCGCAATAGACGAAGTGAGCTTGTCAAGGTAGCCCTTCTCGTACATCATGCGGCGCAACTGGGCTTGCGATCTTGACCGTGGGGAATCCAGACCCCTGGCAGAGGCGTGGGACGGGTCGCGCTCATTCTCGCCGATGATCTGGTTGACAAGCTCCGCCAGGCACTGCATCTTGATGTACCTGGCTTCGAGCGGTTCGTCGGGTGATGACGCCCGCTCGTAGGCCTTCAGAATCGTGTCGAGGGCGAACTTGCGGACAAAGATGAGATCCGGATCATCGTCGTATTCGAAGCGTCGGAGATTCTTCTCAGCTGGCCGTTCGCCTGTTCGTGACACCAGGGCCACAAGCACCTGCTGGGCCTGCGCCGATGTTGCCACCTTTTTCTTGGCAGGAACACTGTCTGCTGTCTCGGCAGGACTGCCCTGGCACAGCAGATCATGAATGAGGTAGTTCAGGACGCTTGACCGAGGCTTCACTGGTGTATTGGTCTGGAGAGGGGCGCTCCTCTTGAAGTTGATGAACTCGACCTTCGCCCGGTTGTAGCTGCCGAGCAGCTCCGTGAGACAGTTGAGCAAGAAGCAGCGGTACACAAAGATCGGGTGGTCTTCGGCCTTGAATGCGGGCTTGACGGCCTTCTTGTCTTTCGCCTCCTTGGTTTCGGGAGTCGCTCCAGCAATCTCAGGGGTCGCTGACTGAGGCCTGGCTTCGCTGGGGGAGGATGCGGAAGACGTGGCCACCGGATCAGTTGCTGGCTTGGAATCGGTCGGCACCGCAACCTCCTTGTCGTCAACTTCCCTGAAGTTCAGAAGCTCACAGAGGAGAAAGTGGACAACGCCATCGGGGTTCTCGATGATCGGGCGCTGGGCTGCAGACTTGGGTGCATCAATCATCTCCTTGTCGCCTGTTTCGGTCGATTGCTTGACGTCGTGAATCGTCAGGTCCTCGGTAGCCTGGACTGTTGGTTCGACGCTCTCGTCCTTCTGCTCGGATCCGGCCTTGTTCTCGTCCAGCTCGACTTCCTTCAGAGCCAACTGCTGAGAACGGGCACTACCCTCGCTCATTGGGCTCCATCGAGTGAGCTTGGTCATGTCGTTGGTAACTTCGACGAAAAGGTCTGGGGATCTGAGGGCAATGGGGGCAAGGCTCCTCAGATAGGTGATCAAGTCGATGCTCCGCTGAGTCCTCTGAGGGTTCTCGAAGAGTTGACGGATCTCAGCCCGCATGATCTGCTTGACAGTCTCTTCATCCTCAACGACGTGTCTGAGGATGATCATGATGGATCCGGCAGCCTTGGTGTCCTTCAGCCTGGCCGCACCTCCGGTGGCGAGCTGCTTGGCGAGAACGAACAGACGCTGGAGATTCTTCTTCTCGCCAACCTTGCGAGCCAGGCTTCGCTTTCTCGTCAAGATGACAAGGACTCGGAGGGTGGAGATGGCGAGGGTGTCACCCTTTCCAAGTCTCGGGAGCAGTTCCATGACGGAGTCAAGAAGCTCCTCGTGCTGCTCTTCAGACAGGATCGGCTCGGGCTTCTCGATGACGGCCTGCTGGATCTCATCATTCTCGTTGGCAGGTGGCCTCCACTTGGCCTCCACGGGGCGTTCATCGTGGGAAAGGAGGATCTCAATGATGAGAAGAATGAAGGGGATCCACGCCGGAAGCTCATCCTTCTTCGTCGACACGGCGACCTTGAGGAACTTAACATAAGTGTCAATGTTCGATCGAAGATTGTCGAGGTTGCACTCCAAGAATGCGTTCTCTCGGAGCAGAAGAGCAAACAGGTGAGCGTACGCCGCAATGGTGTTAGCATTGGCGTCTCGGTCCGCCTGGTCGTCGTCGTCTGAGTAGGAGAGCGAGCTGATGGCGCTAGTGAGCAGCGTCCCGACCTCCTCTCGGATCTCGGAGTCCTCGCGAGGGAAAGCCAGGTGACTGATCAGATCGGCGATTTCGATGGCGGAGTGGGGGTGGGCTCGAACAATATCCAGCGATCGCTCCATAAGCTCCTTGCGGAGTTGTTCTCTCTGCTCATCCAGGTGCTGCTTGGTCGCCACGGTGGACGTCGCGTCGGAGGAGGAAGGCTCGACGTTTGTAGTTGTGTCAGGGACGTTGCTTCCGGTCTGAGGATCCCTCATGTCGTCGTCCTCGTCATCATCATCTTCGTCGTCATCTTCTTCGTCATCCTCGTCCTCTCCAGACTCATCAGAGGTCTGGTGTTCGAGGTCGTCCAGCACAGATATCTCCAAGGGGTTTGCCGGCATGGGATCAACTGCCATGGGCTCTGGTGCGGTGGCACTGACGGGGGCGCCCTCGACGCCGGTTTGAGGAGTTGCGGAGGGCTCAGCGGCCGGGACGACCGGGTATGCATCCTCTGCGGGGATAGGGTTTCGGCCTCCGGCATGGCCTGCCGTGTGAGCGCGGCAGTATTCGCTGGCCGCGGTCAGATGTCCGTTCGCTCGGTAGATTCCCTCGCGCGCGAGATCCTCGTCGTATTCGCGGCAAATCGAGGCGATCGAGCCCTGGTGACCTTGCCAAACAAAGGGGGTTGGCGTTGTCTTGAGAACGTCCAGAGCGGACGCTCGTGGCTGGTCGGGCTCGCAGTCGCTGACCGAAATTGTCTTCAGGATGCCGATTACCCTGTTCAGGATCTCCGGGTACTTCTGCTCCATCAGAGGGGAAGCCCACAGTTGGCGTACAAAGGGGAAGACGGATGTGCGTGCGTCCAGAGTAAGCTGGCCACTCAGCGCCGTAGGCTCCTCGCGCCGTTGCGCTGTCCTGGGAATGAGGCCGAATTGGGCAGCAGACTCGCTCATGGCTTTTCCCTCGACAATGACAGCAAAGAGATCGAGCAGCCTCTTCAAGCCCTTGGAGCATGCCTTGGCGACGAGGCTTGCCTCGTCGCCAGAGGCCTCATCCTTCTGGATCGTATCCGCCAGACGTGTAGCGATCGAAGTGAGAACGCCCAGTCCTCCCTGCTCTGCGAATGCGATGTACACAGGCATGATGATCTGTGCAGATCGGTCGGTTGTCCGAGGGCTGCGGTCCAAAAACATGTCCGGAACGAAGCTGACCATCGTGAGAAGGTACTGGTAGTCCCTCGGTGTGAGCTTTTCCATCGTGGCGTAGGGCTTCAGCTGGTCCAGAAAGGACGTGGAAACGGACTTCGCCAGTTCCACGTGGTGTTGCCTCGAGTACAAGTCGCGCTCGCGCCTAGGGAGGATGGCTTTGCCGAATTGCTGGAAGAAGTCGATTGTGACTTTAGTGATGGCCGGAAGGATTGTGCTGATGGTCTCAAAGTTCTTGTACCTCGCCGTCGCCTGTTCCTGCTTGGTCAGAGGACGGTGCAGCTGAGCATCAGCCCACTTCTCGGCAGCAGAGCTCGTCGTCTTCTCGCCGGCCGCGACTCCGTCAGCCAGTGCAGCAGCAGCTGAGTTCACAGCAGAGGTATCGCCAAGAAGGGCCAGGAGATCGATGCCAGCGGTGACATTCTTGCCCCACCAGTGAGGTGGCATCATGGGCCACAAGTCCACCTTTTCCCTAAGGGTGGCTCCGAGCAGGGGGCCAAGAGCCTTGACGAGTGAGAGATAGTAGTCGAAGACGTTGACGGGATACAGGGTGAGAGTGGAGGATCGCTGCGTGACTGCAAAGCATTCACACAGAGTTTGGATGAATGTGTCGGCAATCAGCAAGTCCTTGATGACCTGGGTTCCAGAAGAGATCGTAGCTTGCGTTGCAGCCGGCAGCTTCTGAACTGCGGCCACATTCGTCGACTCGTCCGAAGACAGGAAAGGCTCGAACCACGGTCGGCCGTCCTGGGCGTCAAAGAATGGCTTCAGCCTGTCGACAGCCGCCTGGGTGCGCTTGAGCAGAGATGGCATTCCAAAGGAAGCGGAGTGGTCGATGAGCTGCGACATGACATGCGAAAGCTTGATTGCAGGGGGTGATCCGCAAAAGTCGTGAGGCAGGCTGGGAAGCTCGGCGATGTCCAAGAGAAGCTCGATGCCGCCACGCTGAATGAAGTTAGCCTTCAGCGTGTGGTTGCTAAGATACGAGCTGAGGAACAGCAACAAGGCGTTGATGTAGGGAGTGATGGACTGCAGGGGCGTCTGCGAGCCACTGCTCTTGGGCGAGGCGTCGGAACTGCCACGCTTGGTAGCCGAGTCGTCACCCATCTCGACATCGCCATCCGAAGCGGTAGCGTGTGCCTTGCCTTTGGAATCCGATGTTGGCGCCGCGGCGTGCTTGACAAGGTCGTCGTCAGCAGTGACCATGTCGCCAGTTGCATTGCTGAAGACAAGCTTGACGCCCCAGCCATCAGACTGCGCCTTCTGCCGGCCCAGATACCTGATCCGAGCTGCCATGTCGATTACCGAGTCGGAAATGGCGTTCCTCAGAGCAGGATGATGTCGCGCAAGCTCGTCAAAGGTCTCTCCGACGGTCAGGGCAATCTGGTGGTCTCCCGCCAACTGGTTGACGTGCTTGGGGCTCTCGAAAATCTCAAAGTACCTATCAAATGCCCGGGAAGACACGACCATCTTGAGACCGGCATTGTTCAGTGAGATGGAGTTCAAGACCTGCGGGATGACCAGGACGGCTTCCGCGGTGGGAAGAATACCCTGGGCAAGGGTCCTGGGCTCCTCGGCGGCCAAGACGTCGTCCGACGGCGGGTGGGGCTGTCCATCGGGCTCCAGGACAACCGGCTCATCGTTCTGAGGTGGCTGTGCGTTGTCGTCTGCACCGGAGCCCTCTGCTGTAGTTCGTTGAGCGCCAGACTGGTCTGCAACGGGCTTGCCCGTGACGGACTCAAGGAAGCCGACGATCATACGGGACTCGGCGATGGCAGCGTAGCTTGTGGGGTCGTTGTTGATGAAGTCGCTAAGAACAGTAACTGAGTTTGTCCACAGGACGGAGCCGAAGATAGCCGTGTGCTGCATGATCTCGCGCATGCTGGCAAGGAGGTCGGACTTGTCGACAAGGTTCCGGAGCAGACGGTCAGTGTTACCACCGATGCTGAAAGAGTTGGACATCATGTGGTGCATGAACTTGAGAAGCCACTTCATGGTCTGCTGCTGATGGAAGGGCGCAGTGTAGTCGACAACGGAAGACTGGAACTCAGCCTTTGTGCCTTTTCCTGCAGCTATCGTTTCCTTGGTTCTGCTGACTGACGTGACGAGCAGGTCGGCGATGGAATCCAGACCGTCACCGTTGAAGAACGCCTGGAAGGCATTCTGGTATGCCCAAATAAGGCCGTCGACAAAGTTCAGAATCGTAGCTTGATTGCGCTGGGCCACGTTGGTGCGAAGCTTCAGAATATCGACAAGGACGTCCATAAGGCCGGCACCGACCATCTCTGTTCCAATCCTGGTAGCCATGGCGAGATGCTGTGTCAGGGAGAAGAGCTCCTTGCGCCAGTCGTCGGCCTCTGTGCTTCGTTCGTTTGCATCGGGAGCATCGTCGTGTTCCATCTCGGAAACCGCCTTGCGAATAACATAGAGCAGAATACCGTGGTTCACGTTGGCGTTGAGCGCCGACAAGACGTCCTGGTACCTGGCCTGGAAGTTGGAGATGGCCTCCAGTAGAGCCAGCGCAATAGCCTGCAGCCAGAGGGGGACGGACGCCGTGCCATCGGCAGGAGGTCGGATGAGTTCGGCCAGCTGGTACACAAGCTGGAAGCGGCGTGTCTCATCAACATCGGGGCGCATGACCTTTTCCATAAAGACATTCTCCTGATGAATGTATGCCAGGTTTGTGATGGCCAAAAGTCGAACGGCAAGAGCCTGTTGCCTTTCCTCGGTAGTCCCCACGAGGGCCTTAGCAATCCGGAGCCTGTTGAGGAACTCGTACTTGGCCGAGGCGGGGAGGTCCGCCGGGCAACGAGCCAGGAGGTCGTAAATGGACTGAGAAGCAACCACCGATTGAGGGAGGTCGAAGATCTTCTGGCCCGAGACTTGTCGGTCATGTGCCACCGCGGGAGATCGAGTGACGGAGGCCGGCGAGTTGTCCTCACTAGGGGGCTGCCTCGCTGACCTCGGTGTCTGGTGGGCAGGGGTTCCCATGGACGTGCTTCGCCTCAGAGGGGTGGGTGTCGTCGGCAAGGTAGAAGTAGACGGCCGATCGGATGGGCCGGCATTCTGCTGCGGCCTGGGGGCATCAGCAGCCGGGGCAGCGTATGCGATCTTGATGTCGGCCCAGCCTGCCCAGCGGAGGTTGTCAGAGTTGGAAATGGCTCCGAGGTCGTTGGCGAACATGGGCGCGGCATTCTTATGTGCGGATCCATGGCTCTTGTCTTTGCCCTTGGAGGCAGAGCTAGGCGTGCCCACAGCGACACTATCGGAGAGGGTCACGAGTGGCGTCTTGACAAACGGCGAGGCCAGCTGCTGGACCCTTTCGAGCTCGATGTTGTAATGGTTGGACAGCAGTGCAGTGCTGACATGGCGGGAATGGTTGCCGATCCTCTTCACCGAGGCTTGGTATCTCTTGGCGAGCTCGGTGCCAACCTCGAGGGTTGCAGTGAGAGTAGCCAGGCAAGTGGTGTTGAGCAGATCGTTCAGGTGGGTGCTGCTGGCGTAGATGCTGCGGTTGCCACAGTGTTCGAGGAGGACACGGCTGAACTTGAGAACCGCGAGAATGAGCTGACGATCACCGTCGCTGCCATATCCCTGGGCCTTGAGCTGGTCCGCGGTCCAGGAAGCGCCTCCGGCAGTGGAGGTGGGGTGAAGCTCGGGGTTGAGAAGCACGTCGCAGCTGAGCTCACGAGGCTGGGGGCCCTCGTTGAGCTTGTAGGTATGGCTGAACGTTTCCAGAATGTCGTCGAAGCGGTTCAGGAGCGGGATCCAGTGGTAGAGGTCGCCTCTCGGAAAGGGCCATCGTGTCGGGAATCCGGCGAGATGCTTCGGGAGCAGAGGAAGGGGTGTCGAGGAAGCTTGAGAGACGAAGTCCCGAAGCCAAGGAGACTGGGCACCAGCAGTTAGCACTACGGCAGGTGGGGGGATGGTAAGAATGGAGGAAGGGGGAGGCCAACCTGTGTCTCCTCATGCTTGGGCTGCATCGTCTTTGAGATCTTCCCCATACTGAAGTCGGGTGCGGCCAGGCCGCGGGATCAGACGGGCACGCTCCCCCACCGCTGCACGCTTGAAAATGTCGGGGGCGACAGCTTGGTTCGCGCGTGGAGTGCCTGACAGAGAGGCAGCTCCGACACGAAGGGGTTAGTTGGTGGGCGCGGTCGGGTTTGGGGTGAAGTGGCTAATCGAGAATGCGCCGATGGTAGCCTCGCCGAAGACGCCGATCGTGGGGTAAGTAGAGAGTTGGTGGTCGAGGTGGTGTCCGTTTGGCTGATGCAACAGACGCGAAGGAAGGTGTGGTGTTGTGACGGTTTGTCGCCTTGGTGGAGACGCGCCGGTGAGTTCCTTTGGGTTCTGTTGCAGATGCTCCCAAGGAAAGAAGCCGAGCGGGAAACCGGAGTGGGCAGAGGTAGTTCGAGGGCCGAGTGCAGGTCGTCCAAGAACAGCTTCCGCCGGAAGGAAGGGTTGCGGTCCGGTGCCGAAACAGAGATCGCAGAAATGGCGTGAGTCCGCGCCGTCTGTTGTGCGCAGGTTCGCGTGATCCGAGTTGATCGGGGAAGGGAAACGCAGGATGGGGTTTGGGGGTGAGGTCGTGTTGTCTGTGGAAAAAGGCAGACGGGTTGAATGGGCAAGTATTGGCACTTAGAAATGGAGGTGAGGTAAGGCAGAGCCAGCAGAGGCTACTAGTGTGAGGCCCGCGTTTGGATAGTGGGGCCTTTTGCGTAATGAGGGGAGCTCCTCGGGCGGAGGCAGTGGGATGATGGACCAGTCACTGACGGGAAGCCGTGGAAAGAGTGCGGGCAGCCTGAGGTGGCACTGGCAGGTGCCGAAGTGGTGTCCGCCTTAAAAAAAAAAAAGCAGATGGGACAGGGAGCAGCGGGCACTACCTCAGCAGCCACAGATGGAAGTGTGTGCGGTGGTCCGTGCATTATCCAGAACTGAGGTCCGATCCACAGGTGATGCAATCCAATCGTTGGCACTTGACCAGGCCTACATCTGACGGTGATGGTTGACAGGCCAAGACCTCGGAGTCACAGTGAAGCTGCATGGATGGACATTATCAAGCACATAATCGGCCATTTGCAGGCGGCCGGCGCTTCCGAGGTGTGCTTCAACCTGGATGTTGTTGCTGCCTATGAACCTCTACATGGTGTCGTGTCCCGTTCGAAGACAGGCCCATGAAATAGGACAACGCGCTTCTGCAGTGTGTGATATTGCCGGACTGTTCCATGGAATAGACAGCATACACTCTGCATTCTTGGTTGTGTGCAAATTAGATGACACAATCTTCTATCAGTCATCACTTTGGGGTTTACTTGGTCCTCATAGTCACGCCAAGTCCTATGACTGGGGTTCGTGAGTTTTGGTACTTGTCTGTCTGGTCCCAGACGTGTCTCCATGGAATATCACGTGTCTGGGAATGCACCTCTGCAGTATCAAGTGTAAATCAAATATTCCGATTATTCTTCAAGGGATTTCTGATTATCCCCGTAACGAGGAGTTTGATCTGTTGATGTCAGAACTGAAATCATGAAATGCTCTCCACCCACCATCAAGTAGTCCTGTTAGGGTCGAAGCAGCGACTCATTATAAGCACATAGTATTGACCATCATTGTGACTCGGCAACGCCAGGAACATGATGCAGTCTAGATGCCTGGTAGGCGTGTTGTGACGTGACTGGTACTCCCACAGGTGAGTGGTGCTTTGTTCCCAAGGTCAGCAGAGTTGGCTCAGACCGGGTTAATATTGCCACACCGTCTCAACATCAATCCGAGATACTGATTTTTATTCCCGTCATATTCGGATCACATCTCGTCCTCCGTAATTCAGGAGCACGGATGAATGTCACCAGTCAGCTGGTGGGGGTTTGAGGCCGAGAACAATCCGAGATCTCATCGGACCCCTCTACAGAACCTTAATTCGGCTGATAACATGTGAGCTATTGAACTGCTCAACGTCCCGTCACAACTCAAAAACTACCCAGAAAGACAGTCTTGACAATCCAGTGTGACATTACCCCTCCTAGCCCTCCAAGAACCCGGAGGCTGGTCGCGCCGGTGGCGGACGCGGGCACTCGATCGACCTCACGCGATCATGCCGGTGCGTCGATCAACGATGTCTCACTCGGCGGCAGCAACAGGCCTGTGATCCTCGTCAGACTTGTCACAGTTATCTCTTGCCTCAGTGCTGCAAACAAGTGCTGGAAACACTGCACCAAAAGTGTCCTGTCACAGTTCGCATGACCAGGGGATCCAAGCTCCTCGCTCCCGCTCTGAGGGCTCGGGACGCTGGAATCTTCCGACTCATGGTTCGGACAATCTTTGAACACTGCTGGTGGATGGTTGAACGGAGGCACGGGCAGGCATCTGCATGTCTCTTTCCAGGAAAGCGCGGTGCTAATCCTGTCGGCCTAGCGCAGTCAACGCGTTTGGCAGGCGTCCATTGGCCACGGCCCTGGAATGGAGCTTGTTTCATGCAGACTGGCACCTGTGCTAATCAACCACCTCGCGCAGAACCACACCCTGCAAAGCACCGCTGTCGACAAGCATTGCCGGTGCAGGCAGGAAATTGGAGGGCTCCAAAGCTGTCCACTTCGCCCTGTACCCCTAGTCTGACGGAGTGGTAGCGCACTCACCATCTACCGTACACGTTGTGTCCCTTGTCAGCCATCCGGCCAGCTAATAATCAGCCTGACGACCCTCAACGCCGCGACTGCTGGGTTTCCCAGTGTCGACACTCTCAAGATCTCCAACATGTCACAGACCGAACACCCAAAAGACACGCCGGCCGACACAATGGACACGGAAAAGGACAAGAGGGACTCGTCCGACCACTCGGACAAGGAGAATGTAAGTTGTCCATTCATCCCTTTGACCTTCGAGTCTGCCTTGCGGGAGCCCCCTTCTTTGTGCTGCCGGACCCTATTCTCGTGCTGACCACCCGCTCGCCACAGGACAAGTTCGAAGATGCTGTCGATACCACCGAAGTCAGAACCCTCACCAAGAGGACGACATCGTCATTCTCGACCCAACAGCTCCCCGAGAGTCCTCCCGAAAGCCCCCTGCCGGTCGAAGAAGCGCCAGTCAAGAAACAGGAGGTGGTGGTCGAAGAAGAGCAGCCCGCAGCCGCCACAACACCCACGACTGAACGAGCGGAGCCCCTTCCACGCTCGTCACCCTCGTCCAACCGAATCTCCAACACCTCCAACCTCGACACCGTCAGCCTCGACGACGACAGCAACCCCATTCCACCTCAGACCAAACCTCTACCTCCACCCAAGCCAGAGGAACCAGGTTAGCATCCTGCAGCCCACCCCACGTGATAACACATTGCTGATCGTCGCACCGCCAGAACCCAAGCCTGCCCCTCCCGAAAAGGACTCCTCTCGATCCCTATCCATCAGCAACATCACCAGCTCCCTCCCCTCGATGCCCTGGTCCCCCTCGGCCGAACCCTCTCCGTCAAAATCACCCGTTCCTACCGCCTCCGCCCAGTACCCTCCGCCGCCCGGTCCTCCTACACGAAAGCTCACAAGCCCCTTTGCCTGGCTCTCTCGAAACAGCACGTCAAAAGAAAAGGACACTACAAAGTCACCGCCGGCACAGAGCCCGCGGAGAAACACCGCCAGCTCCATCGCCACCCTGACTAGCAACCCGGAGATGATGTTGGGCAAGCTGGAAGAGGAAGACGCAAACCACGGCCCGAACAAGGCGAATCTCCAAGACCGGTTCAAGGCCCTGCGGTTGCGAGACGAGGTTGGTATGCCGGGCCTCAACGACGACAAGCCGGCCCAGGGCAATGCTGCAGGCCTGGGCGTCCCAACACCAGGCGGCGACGACGACGTGCCCCCAGAGCTGCCGCCCAAATCGCCCATGCCGACAACTCCAAACCCGACCTTAGCCCCGGGCACCGCCTCCGGAGTCAACGCTGGGCCGTCTGACCTCACCGATGCTCAAGTCGACTGGGATCTCTGGCAGTCCGTTGTATACGAGGGTCCGGCCGCCGTGGCGCGGACCAGTGCAGAGGAGCTGAACCGAGCAATTGCCACGGGCATTCCCAACGCCATTCGGGGGGTCATCTGGCAAGTTCTCGCCCAGAGCAACAACCCCGAACTCGAAGCAGTCTACAGGAGTCTCGTGGCCCGCGGCACCGACAAGGAGCACCGGAATAGCAACGGCACCTCGATTAGTTCCGCGAGCAACGGCAACCTCAGCATCCACAACGAGAATGTCAACTCGTCAGCCTCCTCAGTTCACTCTGAGCTGTCCGGCGCTGTGTCCCCTGGTGCCGAGAAGAGCTCCGAGGCAATTCAGAAGGCCCAAGCGGAGGCTGCAGTCGAAAGGGAGAAGAAGAAGAAGCAGGATGCCGCCATGCTCCAGAAGCTGGAGAAGACCATTCGGCGCGACATGGGTGCCAGGACCAGCTTCTCCAAGTATGCAGCAGCCGCTGGCCTGCAAGAAGGCCTTTTCGGAGTCTGCAAAGCATATGCTCTATATGACGAGGGCGTCGGCTACGCCCAGGGCATGAACTTCCTCGTCATGCCTCTTTTGTTCAACATGGCCGAGGAAGAGGCCTTTTCTCTCTTGTCCCGGCTGATGCATCACTACCAGCTTCGCGACCTCTTCATCCAAGACATGCCTGGGCTGCACATGCGTCTGTACCAGTTTGAGAGGCTTCTCGAGGATTTTGAGCCCGCGCTGTACTGTCACCTGCACCGACGAGGCATCTCCCCGCACCTCTATGCCACGCAGTGGTTCCTCACGCTATTCGCCTATCGATTCCCCCTCCAGCTTGTCCTGCGCATCTACGATTTGATCTTCTCCGAGGGTCTCTCTGCGATCCTGCGGTTCGGCATTATTCTGATGCAGAAGAACGCCACCACGCTGCTGGGCATGTCCGACATGTCCCAGCTGACCGCCTTCCTAAAGGACAAGCTCTTCGACGTGTACATCGACAAGGACCCGAGCGCTGGTAGCATTCTCGAAAACGGCTTCTTCGGCTCGTCCACGTCAAACATGGACAAGGAAGTCTACCGCGCGGATCAGCTTGTCCGGGATGCCTGCGAAATCAAGATCACCCCGGAGACGCTCAAGGCCTACACGGCGGAGTGGGAAGAAAAGACTCAGCTGGAGAAGAGCCGCGAGACCGAGCTGCAGGAGCTTCGAGCCTCCAATGCCAAATTCGCCGTACGGATGCGCAAGCTCGAGGAGCGTGTCGAGGCTTGTGACCTGGAACAGACGTCACTGGCTACAGAGCTCGTCCACACAAAGGTCGAGAATGAAGAGCTCAAGGACGAAAACGAGAGTCTCAAGGGCCAAGTCCGTGAGCTGCGGCTCGTTATTGAGAAGCAGCCCGAAGAGCTCGAGACGGCGTGGAAGGCCGAGCGGGACGACCTGATGAAGCGTAACGCAAATGTCCACGAAGAGAACCAGCAACTTGAGAAGGAATTAGCCGATCTCGAGGAGCAACTCGTCTTGACAAAGATGAAGTACGCCGAGGTATGTATCCATCACCCCCCTTCTAACACGCCCCATACTAACCTCGCACCAGATAAATTCTCAACACGAGACGCTCAACCGCAAGTGGACGGATCTCAAGCGTCAATTCGCATGATGCTATGCTACCACGATGACAACAGACCCACGACCCAGGAAACCATGAAGAGAGCAGGAAATTCCCAGTTTCAAGCCCCTCCCTCTTTGGGGAGGGAAGGACGTCACGTCACATGCGCGCGCGGTCTGGATTACGCGACAGGAAAGCATTTCATTTCTCTTCCTCATACCCCCTCACCCTACACCAGCTAGGCGTCTTCCCTCGTGAACAGACATTTCGTGTTGTGTGAGTAGTCAGCCGAGCGCCCTGCGCGAGCTTCCTACAGTGTTGCTTTGCGGGCCGAGGCGCACATGAACAGAGGAGCCACAGGCTTTGAACACTGAATACATGATGTTACCACATGCTGCGAGGATGTGCTTGCTAGGACGTGCTCTGGTGCCTGAGCCTTAGCAGACAACATGGGATATCAAAACGGAGGAGGCATAACATGATGTGGTGATGGACATTGAACATAAGACAGGTCACCGAGTCACAAGATGTTCGGGAAACGAGCAAGTATTTTAAAGTGTTGTTCGAAACAGCTGGGTTTATTCATAACTCATCAGCCTTTTCCGAATTGCCCGTTCCCCTTTTTTGTTGACCGAGCCTGGGAGGGTGGCGGGCGAGACGGCCCTCCCGTCTCTTCTAGCGATGCCAGAAGGACGACGAAAAAAACAAGCCAAGCCTCGAACACCGTAACCCCCTAATAAAGTAGTCATCTTCCGGGACCGCGTTTGCAGGTGGTGAAAAAAGACGTTGTTTTGCCCATTTGCCCGTACGAGGGGCGTTTGGTCGACGGGGAAGAGCCCCGACGAGCTCCTCTTTAGCGCCGGCCAAAGTCGTTATGCTATCCCTGTGGCATCCCCTGCCTCCGCCCTCGAATGCGTACACCCGAGCGCTTCTTTTCGTCCTTCCCCTACCTCTCTCAGCGCATGATCTACTTGTGGAGCTTGCGCTGGTAGAAGGCGAGCTCCTCGCCCTCGAGGATGTATCCGTCGGCGCGGCCGGACTGGCCGGGACGGCTGGAGATGACGGCGAAGAGGCGACCGGCCTCGAACTGCTTCTCGACGGCGGGGTCGACCTTGCCACCGGAGGCGAAGCGGGCGGCCTGCTTCTTCTCGACGGCGTTGGACTTCTTGACCTCCTCCTCGGTCTTGCCGGACTTCTGCTGGCGCCTGCGGCCGATGGTCTGGCCGTAGTGGGCCTCGTACCACTGACGGAAGGGAGCAGCGTCGATCTGGACGACGGCGGACTTGGTCAGGGTGTTGGTGCGGACCAGCTCGTTGTTGGAGGGGTGGTAGGCGACACCGATGACACGGGTCTTGCGGGTGGTGCCCTCGGAGGCCCAGGCGAAGTTGCCAGAGTCGAGACGCAGGGCACGGTACTTGTGGTTACCACCGCGGGTGCGGACGGTGTGAACACGCTTGGCGCCGATACGGGTGCTAGCACCCTGGCGGCCAGCCTCGAAAGCGCGCTTCTTCCCTGTTGAACGGTAGGTCAGAACGCATGTTCTTTTGGGGTTTATGCCAAAAAAGCATACGGGCTTTCGGTATTATTACGCACTGTAGTAGGCACGCTTCGCGCCGGTGGCGGAGCGCTTGTGGCGAGAATCACGAGAAATACCCATGATTGCGGTTTCTGTCGGGGGCACGGATGGTTAGCCAAGTTGTCCTGAAGGGGTCTAAGAGGATGCGTGGGATTCGGGACGAGATCGTGGGTCGGGGGCGACGAGAGTCGAGGTCGGAGATGGTGCCAATCGTCTCTCACGAGGGAGGCAGTTGTATCTGGACGTTTCGTTCTCGTCGATGGGTACTAACCTGATGGACGGTCTCACCAGCGGCAATCGAGAATGGGGTCGGCGTTGGGCGTTGGGTGTGAGGGTCGAACTTTTCGAAGGTCGCGATGGGAACGAACAGAAGTCAGCAGGAAGCGACCGACGCACTTTCTTCGATTTTCGAAATTGTGTGCTAGCGCCGTGCACAGACCATGTAGGGCAAGTGGAGGAAAAGGTGGGCGCTGCGCCTCGTCAAGTGTGGCGGTGCTGTCTACGCATCAGAGGAATTGTGGGGCTTCAACTTCGGTCCGCCATCGCGACCTTTCTCATGGACAACACATTGACACTGGAAGCGCTGGACTTGGTCGAAGGGAACATTCAAAATTGATGGTTTCTAGCAGGTACTCGCGTCTCACGTCAATAACCTGAATCCAACTCGAATCCAAGCACGAGGCTAAGTCTACCGTTCCACCTTCCTCTCGATTCGATGGCAGGTTGAAGACACGGCGTCCTAGGTGAAGTGCCATGTGGTCGGTGGTTTGCGTTTCAAACACCGACGTCGCGGCTGTCCAGTGCTGGGGATGCTGATGTCCGTTGCAGTCTGTGGTCTTGTGGCGGGGCCCACGTCCAGGCGTGTCGATGTCACCGGTCCAACCCGCTGTTTACCAGAAAAAACGTCGGCGTCCTCGGCGAGGCTTTACAGGGGTTGGGCTTGTGTCGACCTGTCCCCCTGATATCTCGTCCTGTTCCGCCCCGCCTTCCGTCCCAGCTCCTGGCTTGTCAAAGGCTCCATCATCGCCAATGTCTTGGAAGAATGCCTGGGTGAGGCCTGGAAGGTCGGTCATGCGGACCTCTGCCTCCTTTCGCTTCATCCACCAGAGATGACGATGCCGCGGCGTGCGCTGACGAGGCGTGTCGAGGTAGAGCCTCCCAAGCTCAATATGTCGAAATTGGGCACTGAGGGTGGCGTCGTCGTTGTACACCGCATGGTTGGGATCGAAGCCCTTGGCAAGCCGGTCCTCGCGAGGCAGTGGCATATAACGGCGAAGTCCGATGCGAGCGCGGTCAACACCGTAGCAGGCAAACTCTTCGCTTGACGGCCATGGGACCAGTGGTTTTTGGCCGAGGCTATCGGGGTCGCCATGTTGGACGTTCCAGCAGAGATCCTGGGCAAAGAAAGGGGAGAGGCCGTCGGCGAAGGTTTTGCCATCCATCAGGCGAGGGCCTTGGACCGGGTTGTCATTGTGGTCGGGGTCGACCAATGACCACAACGAGGACAGCAGTCGCTGGCTCTCTTCATCTTCGCAACTCCCAGGGAGGGGCGTGTCGTCGGCAGGGATATCTTGTTCGTCCGGCAGGGCGGCGTTTGATTGCGACACCGGGGAATGGGGCGGACTGTGGTCGGGAGTGTGCCCGGGAATGTAAACAAGCGTGTAGTCGGAGCTATCGTCCAGCATGCAGTCATTCTGCAGTTGGTCAGCTGCTGGTGTTCCAGCTCCGGCTAGGAGCTGTTCCATCTCGAGGCGTCGGTGTGGCAACATCATTGCATCTGCTTCGTTTCGTTCAGCTTGGCCGTCGGGTGGTCCTTTGCACGAACATGTCAAAGCCGTCCAGGTTGTCAGTCTATTTTGCGACGTTCCGAGGTCTTGGGACACTGCTAGAAGCTTATTTGCTCCTCCCTGACATCTTGAAGAGATATGGGAAGCTGCTTTTCATGATTCCAACCCATGAGGTCGTGTCAGGCAGGGTTGGGAGACTCTTGCCTGCCGCTTGAGAGGACAATCCCTTCTCATCTTTGCTGCTTCCGCCGGGTTCTTCGGTCGTCTGGGCCATGATCTGAATTCATCCTTTTTCTCTTCTAAGGGTCTGCCTCTGAGGAAAGGTCGAGTGCCCGATCTGTAACTGAAAGGGGGATGTGTCGGTGAGCTCGGTGAGTGCGGGGGAAGCAGCCTATCACTTTACGCGTGTCGCGGGGCATTTGGCACGGTCGCGCGTTGGGAACAGCTTCCCCTCCCTCAACCTCAAACTGTCCGTGACAGTGGAAATGCCATCTGCCATGGCCGCCGAAGCTTCCTCCTCGTCGAGCATCGCCCCTCCCTCCGAGTCCTCGACGGTCTCGCCGTACCAAGGCAGCACCTCGAGCCCCAGAGCCGGCCCCTCGACCACAACCTCCGTCTCCTCGCCGCGCCACCAGCTGTTCCCCCCGCTCGCGCCGCCGGCAGCGCCCTCGACGACGTCGACGTCTGCATCTGCTCTTCAACCCACGCTGCCGTCGGCCGAGCAACAGCAGCACGTCGCCGAGGCGCGGTCCGCCGTCGTCGCGTCCATCAGCAATCTGCTCGACTCGGAGCTCCAGTCTCGCGCGACGGTGCTGCACTCGAATGCGGCGGCTCTTGACAAGCAGGAACGCGACGTGGTGCGAGCAACGGATGGGCTGCGGCGCGAGAACGATAAGCTTGCGAAGTTCTCGGCCGAGGGCGCGCGTCGCGTTAAGGAGCTGGGCAACGTGCAGTACTGGGCCGAGGTGCTGGAGCGCGAGTTCCTTGTGCTCGAGGAGACAATGCGGCTGGTGCGCAGGGGCAGCGCGAGCAGCGGGAGTGGCAGCTGGAGCGGCTCCGGCACGATGAGCTGGAGTGGCAGCGAAGTCGGGGACGACGAGGATGATGCTGGCAAGGGCCACGGGGGCGCCAAGGTGGCGAGGGATCCCGGCGGCCAGGGCGCCCGCCTGCACGGGAAAGAGGGGGCACCGGAGGGGGACCACGATGTCAAGATGGACGAGGACACGGAGCAGGGTGGCGCGAGGCTTCATGGACGCGATGTGGACAAGGGTAAGAGAAGGGATGTGGGCGAGGCCGCAGACCCGGATGCCATGCAACTGGATTCTTCCGACACGAGCGCAAGCGCTGCGGAGCTGGACTCCAGTCATACCAGGGGCTCTGACACGACGTCCCTGTCGACGACAGTATGAGGATCACGATGACATGACGAGTTGACGAAATGACGACGAAGGACAGCATGCGCGTATGAAAGACAGATCATGATTGGTACCTAACGCTCTAACCTTTTGCTCCGTTCTATGTATCCCCATGATTCGAGTTGCTCTATTCCATCTGGATGTAATGTGAGAGGGCACATGCCTGGCGCTGTCGCCTGCGCCGGGAGGGCCCAATATGGGCGGCTTATCGGGTTTGGGCCCATCAGAGGAGGCCAGGAAGAAGAACAAACTTCTTCTTCTTGTAGGTCTCGGGGAACTCCTTGCGGTAGGCGCGCTCCTTGCCCTTGGCCCAGGCGAGCATCTGGTAGGTGCCGCCAGACAGGAAGATGGTGGTGCTCCAGCTGCACAGGGCAATAGCGACACCGATCCAGGAGATGATCTCGAACATGTAGTTGGGGCAGGTGACGAGGCTGGTGCCGTAGCCCCTGGGGATGGCCCTCTCGGTGCCGCCGGGAGAGCGCAGGCTGGCGAGGTTGAGGTGGACAATGGCGTTGGAAATTTCGCCGAACAGGTAGATGAGGACACCAATAACGGCGGTGGTGGCGCCGTCATCGGCCTTTGCGGACGCGGACCAGGGGGCGTAGATCTCCCAGGCGCACAGAAGGCCAGACAGGGCCCAGTAGTAGGCCGAGTTCTTGATGATGTTCCTGGCGGGCATGGTGGAGGCGGAGAACCTGTGGACGAAGATGGTCTCGATCTCGCGCTTGAAGAAGTGGCCGGCGAAGAGGGCAAAGCCGAGCCACTGGGTCTGGGACATGGGCTTGTCGCCATTGGAGTAGAGGAGGGGGCGCAGGGCGAGGACGGCAAGGTGCAGGAGGACGGGGCCGGCGTACTCGATGATGAAGACGGTGCGCCAGGAGACCTGGGGGCCTGTGGGTGGGAAGTTAGTGGTTGGAGGATTGAGAGCAAAATGGGTATTAGGATGCGCGTACCAAGGTCCTTGATGAGGAGCTCGCCGGCGGAGATGACGGCAGCCTCGGTGCCAATCTGGGCCTTGCGGTTCTTCAGGGTCTTCTTGGTCTCGGGGTCGAAGATGCCGACTCGGTTGTGGTCGCTGATGCCGGCCTGGCGCGCAATGATGACCTTGATCTCCTCAACGGTGGTCTCGGGCGAGATGTCGAGCGAAGCCGGGAGCCTCTTGATGGGCTGCTTGGGCGCTGTAGAAGAAGCATGTGAGCTGGCTGTGTAAGACAGGAGGAGAGTCATTTGGCACTTACACCTGTTGGTCAGCTTGAGTGTGAGCTTTCCCGCCATGTTGGAATGTTTGCCGGGTGCTTCAGCGGGCTGATTGATGTGTTGTGGGAGTGCTGGCGCTGGGGAAAAGTGTCCTTGGGACTTGGGGGGCAGGGAGGAAATAAATTCACCGTCCCGCGTCAATCAGCGGTGCCTCGGCAGCTGCAGTGCGCAAGCTCAATGCTTTTGGACCCCCTTCAGCGTGCGATCCAATGACATGTCGCGGTCCCCCGTTTCTTAGGCGGGGCCTCAACATACTGGACCATCACCACTTCAAGCGTCTTACCCCTTCGGCCCCTTCGGACTTACATGTGCTAAAAATCTAGGGGGCTCCAGCATCATGGATGACACTCCGCAGAATCAGACCCTGCACCCTCATCTCCAGATCCATGAAAGATGACCATCGTGAGATTTTGGTCAATCCAAGATGGAAGGCGCTGTGTAGGTGGGCAGGTTCCCCACGTGGTGATCTCGATGGCGCCTTCCTTCTTGGCCAGTTCATCAAGACAACCAGTCATGTTGGGATAAGATGGGATGCACCTTCCCCAGGTGCCCTTCCTAGTTGTCCCAGTACTGTAGCAACTCAAGTCGAAACGTCAGATGCTCGCATCAACATCCGCCGTCTACCTTGACATCATCAAGTTGGCCCTGTGTTCGCGGCCTGGTATATCTCTTAACGTCTCTGGACATGTTTACGAGTATTCGCCATGCGGAACTCCATTCGAAGACGCCTACGTTCCTTCATCTACGCCGAGGATGATACGCCCACCGTCCCCGAGGTACATGATGCCATTCCCCCCAAGCCCGAGAACCCTGTGCAGCAGGATGTCGGGATCCTCAGCGCCCCAGTCGACTTGGAGCAGACCTCGTCGGCTGTTGTGAGCCAACTTCCGACGCCTTCGGATCCAGCTATAGTCAACACCATCCACAAGCTGGGCGTTGCGGACCTTTCCGGCGTTTTGGCCACTCTTCGCAACGAATTCGACAAGCTGAACCCCACGGATGACCGTTCCATGAAGTTTGAGATGATCGCACAGGTAAGCGCAGTCTCGGCGCTCTCTAGGGATGGCCACTGACCCATTCAAGATCATCGCAGCATTGCCCGATGGTCCCATTCGGCAGGGGTTCACGGAAAAGGTCATCGAAGAGCTCTAGAACAGCTTGGAACATCCACCTCCTACTCTCCTCGGTGACCTCTACGCCTATCGCCAAGCTGACGGCTCGTGAGACGACCCCCGCCGACCTGCTTACTGCCATACATTTGGCTGACAAGAACAGGTTCAACAACCCGCACATACCAAGCCTCGGCCAGGCTGGGCAGCCGTACGCGAGGACAGTCAAGCCCGCTGGCACACGCCCTGCAGCGCTGCCGAAACCCCAGGTCATCTTTGACCTGCTCATGTCCAGGAAGAAGAACGGCTTCACGCCCCATCCCAGTGGCTTGTCGAGTGTTTTCTTCTACCTTGCCAGGTAAGCTATCTTCCAGTTCCCACTGACCACCAGAGTTTTCTGGATCACCCGCTGACTATGGCTGCCAGCATCATCATTCACGATCTCTTCAAGACCTCGCACACCGATCCTTCAGTCTCTCTGACCTCGTCCTACCTGGACCTCTCCCCTCTCTACGGCTGCAACCAAGCGGAGCAGGACAAGGTTCGTACTTTTGAACACGGCAAGTTGAAGCCAGATTGCTTCTCCGAAGCCCGGATTCTTGGATTTCCTCCTGGCGTCGGCTGTCTCTTGGTGGTATGTCCCTCGTCGCATCAGGTATGGGAGCCGGGCTAATTGCAACCCATCAGCTCTTCAGTCGGTATCACAACTAGGTTGTTGAGAACCTTCTCCTGATCAACGAGGGTAACCGTTTCAGCCCCCCTGCCGACACACTGGAACCGCCAGCACTGGTGGAAGCGTGGAAGAAGCTCGACAACAAGCTTTTCCAGACAGGTCGCCTGATTGTGTGCGGACTGTTCGTCAACATCATTCTTCATGACTACCTCCGCGTCATCATCGGTCTGAACCGGACCAAATCAACATGGTCTGCCTCCTTCAATCCCAAAGTCCCATCACTCAAGTCTGACATGTCTTCAGGTGCCTCGACCCTCGCATCAAATCCGACAAGATTAAACAGGGAGGGGGCAATCATTGCAGCTTTGAGTTCAATCTGTTAGTCCACGTCTCTCTCTGCCCTATCCTCTTCTCCAGTACTGACTTGATGTAGGGTCTACCGATGGCACTCTGTCATCAGCCAGCGGGATGAACAGGTGCGTCCTTCGATGTTTGCGTATCTTGTCTCGAAAAACATGGCCAACGGTGTCAAAGTGGTTTGAAGACGTGTCTGCAGTCCACCTGGGAACTGATCTGGGCGAACACAACTTCCATGAACACGTGAAGGCCATGTCAGAATTTCTGGCTTCCATTCCCGAGCAGCCCAAGGAACGAACTTTCGGAGGTTTTAAGCGAGGCCCGGACGGACGATTCGATGACGATGATCTGGCGTGTCTTTGGAAAGAGAGCGTCAACGATCCCGCAGGTATGTCACCGCCATTTCACTTTGCTCAAGCGCAAGCTCACAGTTTCAGGGGCATTTGGGCCAAACAACACGCCTCCAGCCATGTTCGTGGTTGAGATCCTGGGTATTCTCCAGGCACGCAAATGGGGAGCTGCCAGTTTCAACGAGTTCCGACAGTGAGCTACTTTGACCCTGAATATTGCAGCACGGAGCTGACAAAACTGCCACAGGTACTTCGGGCTGAAACCTGCCTCGACCTTTGAGGACATCAACCCAGACCCATTGGTGTCTAGTCGGCTTCGCTCACTCTACGGCCACCCGGACCATGTTGAGCTCTACCCAGGACTTGTCTCCGAGGACGCAAAGCCTTCGATGGAGCCGGGCAACGGCCTGTGTCCACCTCACACCCTCAGTCGTGCCATCTTGTCAGATGCTGTGGCTCTTGTCAGGGGGGTAAGCATCATCCCCTGCAGATGTAGCCGCTGTGCCTTGGCTGATGAAGACAGGATCGATTCTACACAACCGATTACCATCCGCAGAGTCTCACAAACTGGGGGTAAGCTCACAAGATTTCAAATTATCGCCCGGGAACTGACAGTGTTTCTCTTAGGTACGACGAGGTTGAGTCGAACCCCGAAATCGACGATGGGTGCATGATGAACAAGCTGCTACTGCGGTCTCTGCCATGCAGCTTCAAGCCTGACAGCATCTACACCCACTTCCCTCTGGTGACACCGTCGACGAATTCCGAGATTATGGAGAGCCTGGGTCGCAAAAAGCAGTACTCCTTCGACGAGACCTCGCCGGCAAGGCAGAAGTGAGCAGGAGGAAGTTGGCTGCAGGTAGGATGGCGGGGTCCGCCGGGCAGAATATCTCCTCCTAGAACCTAAAAAAAGCTCTTCCTCTCATCGTGTAAATGACATTTCACTGCGATCTCGACATCATGTCACAACAGTCACTGCAAAAAAGACTCGGCTGTGGTGTGGCATTAGGCATTGGAATTTCAACATTACGTTGCGGCTTTGTTCCAAGAGCCCTGTTGGTACATTGTTCAGACATGACAGTTTTCCCTCCCTCCCGAACCATACCGCCTCCAAACCCAGTTGCCGCGACGGGCCTCCGAGCCTGCTTTACACCGGGAGACGAAAACGAAGGAACCTGAAGAGACCGAAAAAGATGGGCATGATAGTGGTGCCCGTTTCCGCCAACTCCGCCCGCTAGGGGGTGCCAAAAACAACAACACAAAATGCCCCTCCAAGTACGCAAAGCAGCGATGGAGCATTGCATGCAAGCGAGAGAAAACGTTGGGATGAGGAGCCGCTGGGAGAAGGCCGCTGGCGGTTTTTTGGCGGCGCTGATGATGTATGATGATAATTGCACCCGTGACGCCGATGCTATGCGTTGAGAAAGAGAAAAACGAACGGAAAGAAGCAAGATGCGAAGAACGAGAGAAGGCGGGGTGAGAGATATGGGGAGAGACAGTTGTACCCGGCGGGTGGGAAAGGTCGAGGCGAGGTAGAAGGGGGTGGAAGGGCCGCCGGGAACTCAGAAGCGATTGATCAACCTCTTCTAAAAGGCGACCTTGCTGCCGTTCATCCGGTTGTGGGCGTGGTAGTTTGGCGCGAAGCCGCTGCCGCTCATGACGGAGGAGGCGGGGGTCATGAAGCCATCGGGGGGCAGGGAGCCGATGGAAGAGAAGCTGGAGCCGTGGCTGGCCATGGAGTGGTTGCGTGAGGACATGGCCATGCCGCCCATGTTGATGAGGGCGTCGGCGCGCTCAAAGACATTGCCGGAGAAGGCGGCGGCGAAGGAAGCGCTCTGCGGCGTCGAGGGGACGGTGGCCTGGACGGCGGGACCGAGGGCGGCGCTCTGCGGGGTCATGGGCATCTGGAGGTGCTGCATCTGCATGTGCATAGGCGCGTACGAGGAGACGCTGCCGTTGGGGCTGAACATGCTGGAGCCCTGCTGGGACTGGGGCAGGACCGAGTTCCAGGGAGACTGGAGGATGGTGTCCATGGCCTCCTTTGTGGCAAGGTGGATGGGGCGGAGGCGAGCCTTTGTGTCGGGGGGAAGAGGCACCTTGGCATTTGCGTGGCGAATCTCGTCGGCAAAGTCGGCCCAGGCGTGGAGGAAGCTCGTGATGAGGTTCCGGAAGTTGGCCTGGCTCATGATGCCCGGCTCCTTGAGCTTGACTTGCGACAGGCGGTTCTTGAGCGCTTCCGACTGCTGCAGGGTGCGGCTGCATCCGTCGATCAGACGTCTCCAGCAGAGAATGTCCTCCTCCATTGCGCGCTGCGACTGGGCAATCTTTGCGCCGTGCGAGAGTTGACTCTGGAACATGGGGAGTGTTCTCAGGACGAGATCCGATGATCGCTGCAGTATCAGGAAGATCTTCTCAAATGACCTGTCGTCCTCTGTGAACTCGGCGGGCATGCCTCGGTTGCTCGAGACGGTGGACGAGAAGGACTCTCCAGACCGCGGTGTCGCTGATCCGATGAGCGGTGTTCGGTTGCCGGACAGGCCGTTGACGTAGGACATTGGCATATCTGTGGCGACCCGCAGGTTTCCGGGGTTGTGGAGGTACTGGGGACCACGTGCCCGCTGCATGGGCGCCCTGTCGGTGGTGGGCGTCGTGGCGTTGGACGTGTCGCGCTGTCGCGGCTTGATCGTGTTGCTCATGGTGTTACCATTGAAGGTCGAGCCGGCAGTACCTGCGGGAGGCATAGTGAGGAGCGTCGCCCGAATCTCCATGATGCTGTTGTAGAGAGACGTGAGCAACGTTCGGATGTAGCGGGGGTCACCGTTGTCGATGAACGTGTCGATGTTGTTGGTCAAGAGGGCGCAAATGTGAATGTAAGCGCCGACCAAGGTCTGGCACGCCCGTCGGACGTGATCATCGCTGTAGCCGGAGTCATAGCCCGACATGTCGATGCCGCCCACCGTGGGATCGTGGTTCTGGATCTCCTGCTCCAGCTCTTCGACATGAGAATTCGTGTTATAAAAGATCATTTCGAGGCTCGAGCGCTTAGCTGAGCCGTCGCTTGTTAGGCTCATCAACATCTGAATCATGGGATGGATCTGGAAGACAGCGTAGAGGATGCCCTTGGCGGCTTCGAGAACCGGGTCGAAGACCTTGGATTCGGGTCTCCGCTCGGGAAGGATGGAGAGTCGTCGAACGTAGACTGGGCGCTGCGAGAGCGACTCGGCGGGACTGTTGGGACTCTTGAGAGCCATGTTGACCGGTGCTCCGGACATAGCGGAGCCATGGCTCAGGCCTCGGTAGTGACTGAAGCGGTTGTTGGCCTGAGTCTCGTCCAGGGTGCCGAGTTGGGAGGCCTTTTGTGAGACGACGCCCATGCGGCGCGCCCTGGACTCTGGCCGTTCACCGCGGGTGGCCTGCAGAAGGGTTTCTGAATTGCTTCTGCCACGCTCATTGACATTGCTGATGGTCAATGGCATGACGCCAGGACGTCGCGAAGTCGTGCTTTGGGCGGAGAGGCCCCGGTAGTGAGAGCGATTCGGAATCGGGGGTGCCCGAATAGCAGCAGGAGACCTCTTGTCGGGAATGTCGGTACCGTTCACCTTGATGGGGAATCTGCCGCTAGCAGCCCGCTTCATAGGCGGCAGCCGTGGCGTCTCCATGGTCTCACTAGACTCATCGGCGCTCTCAGACTCGGCGCGGCCGTTCAGTATCCTCTGCCGAAGGTAGCGTTTGATATGGGCAGTTGCGGTGACTTCTGTGACTTCGCTTTCCTTCAGCCAGCCCTCGTTTGGCGGGCTACTTGCCTGGACCTGCAGCACCTCCCTCGGGGGGAAGCTGATTGGGTTGCCATCAAACTTGAGGACCTGCAGCGACACCATGTCGGCAAGTGCGTAGGGGAGCTCTTCGATGCGGTTTCTCTGGACGGAGAAGACCTTGAGCGAAGCGAGCTTGACAATCTCCGGTGGCAGTGCTCGAAGCTTGTTCTTACTCAAGTCGAGAATCTCCAGGGATCTCAAGTCGCACAGCTGCATTAGAGGTCAGACCAGGATCTTACGAAAGAAGAGGCAGAGAAGAGAGGAAAGGGGCGCGTACAGCCAGGGGGAACTCTCTGATTTGGTTGTTCCTGACGTTCAGGTAACGCAAAGAGGTGCATTCTGCGAAGCGCGCGGGGAAAGATGCCAGCTGGTTGTGCGACAGGGCAAGTCTGCGGGGGGTTACGTGTCAGTGGATGGCCTCTAGGAAGTGTGCCAGTCAGACGAACCGCTCCAGCTCGTTCTTGATGATATCAACAACTTCCTCGGGAAGCTTCTGGATCCCCTTTCGGCTGAGGTCGATTGTCACACCCGGCTTGAGGTCTGAGTTGACGGCGGCAGACTGCTGCTCATTATCGAGGAGGGCGTTCTGCATGGCATCGCGCGCAAGCGCAATGACTTGGGCTGAGGACATGGGTGCCGAGGCCGACAGGTTGGCGTTTGAAGGCGCATTGCGCATGGACGGCACCGGTGGCGGCGGTGGGACGTTGACACCGTTGAGACTGTTTATGCTATTGATACTGCTGATACTCGAGAATGACGGGGCATTCTGGTATTGGCGACGAACGCCTTGGGCTGGATTCTCGGGGAGCCCTCGACCTGGTGGTCCCGATGGGCGATCGGGCCGCTCCATTCGGTCCATGATGTAGGGGTTGGGTGTTCTCAGCGACAACACGGAAAAGGGTTTCGGGATATCGTCGCGTCGGAGGTTCTGTCTGGGGAGGAGGGTCGCGAGGAATGAGAAAAATGGCGGGAGGAGGGGTTATCGCGTATTATCGGTCGGAAAACGGGGGTCTGTCTCTCGAGTGCGGGACAGGACAGGCTCTCCGGGGGAGGCCACGCCTCGATGCTGGCAGGTCGGTGTATGGGTGTTTAAGCCGATGGTGAGATGGGCGATCGGGTTGAGGAAGAGCGAGGGTTCATCATGGATGGAACGGATCCTGATCGGCGTATCGACAGGGTCTATTTTCTGCGTCGGTCGGGTCGGTCGCTATTCGGGGGGTCGGGTGGTGGTGGGACGAGAGTCACAGAGGACAAGGTCGCCGCTGCACCTCGGTCGGCGAAAAAGGGTGAGGCCAGGTCTGGGGAGGCCAGCAGATCGGGGGAGACGAAGAGTGGGAGGAGTGAAGAGGTGGTGGACGTTTCCGACAGGCGTCCGGGGAAGAATTGTTGGAGGAGGGACGGCGTCGGGTTGTGAAACTGACAACCCGACTGGGGAGCTGGCGGCGGCGGCGGCGGTCGGTTTGGCGTGGAGTCGAGGGAACGGACTGGACGTGCAAGGAAAAGAAGGGGGAGGCGGACTTTCTGGGTTCTCTTTGCTGTAATCACGCCACGAGGTGATAGGCGCACACCCTTGGACAGGAAAGGGGGCGCGTAATGCAGGGCAAAGAGTGGTGAGTGAGGGGGGGCGTGTCAGAGAGGTGCGGGGTGGTGACCCTAGAAAGCGCTAGCGCCATCATGGTATAGCGTGCCTGCAAGGTACACACTCGTGGACACGCTCCTTCTTCTGTTCAGTTTGGCCTTCAGCATCTTTCAACGCGGGCGAGCGTCAAGGATAGGGGGGCTGATGTCAGGGCACAGGCAATTTGGTCCAGTGAGAAGTGGTCCGAGCCTATCCATCCTCCGGCGCTAGGGACTCCTGCACCTCGCCTCGCCTCGCCTCCGTCTCTGACCCCGTCAGATCCAGTGGCTGGTGCTGGTCGCGTAAAGTTGGTGTCCAAGTGGCTGGTTGGTAATGGGCAAATGTTTCCCGAGGTGGTTGAAGTTGCAGCGTCGGACTTTGTGCCTAAACTCACAAACCACTAGGTTGAAGCCTGCTTCTTCTTCCTCTGCTTGAAGAATACCCAGATAAAAACTTGGAAACAAGCAGCAACGACATGTTCCGTGCTTGCCGACAGGCTATCAATCGTCAGCAATCCGGGCGCTAGGTCATGGACACAACCTAACCGAGACGGCGGACATGTTCTCGATCCCTGGGTGTCTGGGTCCGGTCCCTGGAGCAAAAACTCCACTGGGGGCCTGCCTCCTGCATCAGGGCCCCGACTTGCCCGTGTCAGTTCAGTGTTTCTAGGTGACGCCGACAGGTGGGCCTGCAAACCTCACCCAATCGGGAAATGGTCGAGAACACCTCCTGCGTCCTGCTTCTGCCTCACAGTTGCTGCCTGCACTGCACGAACACCACACCTCATCGTCTGGACATGCAACCCAACCCACTCCCAAAGGACCCCCCTCCGCCTCCGGATCTCTGACAAACAACCCTAAATAATCATCAGAGCGACTCGGACAATTGTTTCTGCCCCCTTCCCGCGCACGTTCCCGTTCCTGTCCCTGGTCTTGACAGGCGGCCTAGCGTCTCCGTGTTTGCCACTGTTCGTCTGGCTCTCTCACCGGGTCTCACTCGGCCACCTCCCCGAGTTGCCTTCGCGGCGTGAGGATTTGCTTCCACCAGCCTGCCGGCAGCCGCCAAAACGTTGCACTTGTCTCGGCCAACCAGCCTGGAGACGGACCTCCCGCCCTGCCGCCTGGGACTAGACCTCGAAACGGACCCGGAAAACATGGTCGAGAAAGGCACCGCCATCGGTCGATCCTGAGACCCTGTCCAGATCCGATTCAGCTCGTCGTCTATCCGTGTCGTACTAGACACAAGACACGTGCGACCCAAGCCAACCCAGGCCCAGCCCGGCTACCACTGTGCAGTGTGTGCACCCTTCTCGAACTGAACCCCTTGCGACTGGCTGCTTCGGGACCGTCCGACCGATCGAACCAAGATGCCGCCGCCGTCCCTCTCGAGGAGCAGCTCGGCATGCGTCGATCTCGACTTCACCCTCCGTCGTCAGTTCAACAAGACCAGTTTCAGGCCACAGCAACGTGAGATTATCACTGCTGCTCTGGAAGGCCGTGATGTCTTCGTCCAGGCTGCCACATCCTTTGGCAAGAGCTTGTGCTTCCAACTGCCGGCCTGCATCGACCAGGGCATCACCATTGTTGTTTCTCCCCTCCTCAGCCTCATGGTACGTCTTGTTTCATTGCTGCCCGTCCGGTCCGCGCGCGCACACCGAGCGGCCGGACCACCCGGGGGAAAACTCCCACGGCCACGATGGACGGCTGCGCTCTTGGGCCCTTTCGGGTCTGTTTCACTAACTCTGTCCAGATGAACCAGGTGGAACAGCTCCAGGCCGCCAATATCAACGCTAGCAGCCTCAACAGCTACACAATACCCAAAGAGAGAGATCGCATCAACAGAGATCTGGCCAGCGGCCACCCGCTCACACGCCTGCTCTACGTCACTCCCGAGCTCTGCTCCTCGGAGCATTTTCGCGGCCGCCTCGAGCTGGTGCATGAGCAGTGTGAGCTGGCCCGCATCGTCGTCGATGAAGCACACTGCATCTCGGAATGGGGTCACGACTTTCGTCGTGACTTTAAGCGGCTGTCGTGGTTTCGCCAGCGGTTTCCAAAGGTCCCCATCATGTGCCTCACCGCCACGGCCAACCCCGTCGTCCGCCTCGACATCCTATCCACCCTCGGCCTCTCCGGTGATGGCGTGCCTCCTGACCGACTCAGCAGCTTCGTCATGACCGCACACCGCCCCAATCTGCACCTCGAAATCAGGTACACGAAGGATCAGGAGGACAGAATGTCCGATTTCCTGGCTTGGATTCGCGGCGTACATGACCGCCGCAAGGCCGAGCCGCGCAAGTCGGAGCTTGATGCCGACGGGGAGCGGCATACCATTTCAGGCATCATCTACACAATGTCTCGAGACGAGTGCGAGTCCCTGGCAGCCCAGCTCGTGCAGGAGGGTATCGGAGCCCGTCCTTTCCATGCCAAGCTCACCAAGGAAGTTAAGGAGCAGACCCTCGCCCGGTGGGTTAGTGATCAGCCGGGTTACGAAATCATCGTGGCGACCACGGCGTTTGGTATGGGTATCGACAAGGAGAATGTGCGCTTCGTGGTTCACTGGCGACTTCCCAAGTCCTTCGAGGGTTACTACCAGGAGGCAGGCCGGGCGGGCCGTGATGGCAACGCCAGCTACTGCTTCCTCTACTACAGCCGTGAGGACCTCCAGCGAGCCCAAAGCCTAGTCAGAAGGGGCAACAGGGAAGGGTCGGGAACCAACTCGACCGCACAGCTGAAGAGCCTGCAGGCCCTCGCTCTCTACTGTGAGAATACAGGCGGCTGCCGCCACGCGCAGATTTGCAAGTACTTTGGCGAGACTGAGATCCCAACGTGTGATTATGCCTGCGACTGGCACAAGGACCCTCACGGTCTACAGAGGAGGCTGGTCCGGGGCCTGGCGGACGAGGAATGGGTCAGTACTCAGGCCGAGACTGGGCGCTACGAAGGAGGCTACGACTACTGAGCAACGAACTGCGCCGTCCAGGGATGCTGAGTCGGCGGACTGGGTGACATCTGAGATGGGACGGTCATGTTTTTAAGATACCCCGGTGCTTGGCATGAAACACGAGTGAGAACATATTCTTGACGCTCACGATGGCGTGCGCAGGGTGGCTGGTGTGCAATGGTGCAGGATCAAGGGTGAAGGAACGGGTCAGGTGAGTATAATTGCTTCTTTTCACCTGGCCGGCCCGTCGATCGATGGATGGCTTGGCGGCCGCTGCCCCCCAAGTTGAAACTGGCGATGGGACGTTTCGCTGTCGCCGCCGGTATCACTCCGTGGTCCCCGCGCCCTCATCCAAAACATCACCGCCATGTGCCAGCGGGACGTCAGAAAGGGGTTTGTTTGGTTTGCTTCCCCACCAAACAACCTTGATTCCTCCACATCTCTTGTCGGGACATTTGGAATGCTTCACTAGAGGAGTTTTCTCGGACAGCACGGGAAGATGTGACCTCTTGTCTGATTGTTGAGATGCCTCCAAGTCCACTGTTCGCACAGCCACATGTCAGGTCCGAGTTTGTTCTACATCAGCCCCCGACATGATGTGCGGGGAACCTGCTATAGGTGGCACGTGTGACTGTTGATAGCTTCTTACATGGTGCTCGCGGATTACCTGGGGGCGGTATGTCTGCAGGATGTAAGGACTTGGGGGCCAAAAACTGCCCCATCGCAGTCGTGAGCTCCCATCTCCAGTACAAGACCAGTGCGAGAATCCGATTGTACCGAATTTCCGCAGACAAGTCCCAAGACAGTTCCCCGACGGCATGCAGTCCTTTCTCGATGACCGCCTCAGATACGTCGCTGTCGACAGCAAGGAAGAGCGAGAGATCCCCGATGCCATGTTCGTTCTGGATCCCCGCGACGTCCGCGCTGCCATGACTTCTGCCAAAGGCGAGCGCGTCAAAGGGACCTGTACATGCATCGTCGAAACAGAGACGTTTCGAGCATGGCTCGATAGGACACACCAGGCCAGCAATATCTTGCTCATCCAGGGAGGTCCCGCAAGGGAAAGTCCATCATGGCCAACTACCTCTCCCATCACTTTGAAATTCTCGCCGCCGCATCTCTGGAGTCCGATCTCGTCATCTGCTTCTTCTACGACAACCGCAGTGCAACGCAGAAAAACGCCCTGGGCATACTCCGTTGCTATATATGGTAGCTCTGTCGCCTTCGGCCCCAACTGATGAGACACGGCCTTGTCGAGATGTGTGCGCGCGGCGGAGATCCCACGCGGCTGCTAGCGCCCCAGGTCATGGCCATTGAGACTCTCTGGATGATCTCGATCTCTATGATCCGGGACCCCAGAGGCGGGGAATGTGACATACCTACTTGACGGGCTCGACGAATGCGAGGACAACTCTGTCGACGTCATGAAGAAGAAGTTTGGGGGACAGAGCCAATCTGGTTAATCAAGGTTGAAGCTGGTTGTGTTCAGTTGGCCACCACAACCACACCACCACAGATGGCCAGCCAGCATGCCCCTGATGCGATGGTCCTAGAATAAGGGCAAGACATACAACCGGGCGCCACTGATCTCGGTAGGCCACCTCAATGGGGAGCACAAGCGGACAATTGACCCCAGCAACTGGCAGCGCAACATGACAAGAACGGAATGGGTCGGCCACTGGGATCGGCTCGTGGCGCTGCTGTGGAAAGCAATGTCGGCAACGCAGCAGCGCGAGTGTCTGCCTATGCACCACGCATCGAACATCTACAACGAAGAGGCCGGAAAGAAGTGCGAGCCGCCGACCGACTATAGGGAGGTCAGCCTCGATCCGGAGGAGCCGGGGACTAGGAAAAAGGTCGCCGAGCCGTACCAGATGGTCCTGCCGGCGCTGCTGCACGTCATCCGGGTTTTGCTGAGCCTCGGTGTCGATGAGGAGCTTCTGGACGCGCAAGGTCGGCCGGCTCGGGATATGTTTCCATATCAGTTGTTTGTGACTAATGTGTCTAGTCGGGACGGCTGAAAACAAACTCCTTGACGATACAGGGGGAGGAGGAATTCCAAATAATGAAGTGGCTCAATTGCAGGGTTTCTTGATGTTGGTAATCGAGCCGAGGTCTCCTAAAGATAGCCCTGCGAGGATAGTTCGGCATGTGGTTTGACGAGAGTCGCATGTGTCTGAACAGACGTCGACGTGCTCTCATCTTGAACTCGCAGGTCAGCTCTGCATGATTGGTGAACATCTCAGTACGTCACTTCAAGTTGAATATTTACTCCGATCCTCAAACCGTCCTTCGAGACCGTTGCCTGCCAAGAACCGTGACATGCGGCTGGATGACGGGACCGCGCCAAGCATGCGGAGGTATCAAACTCCCCGACAGGCAATTTGTAAGTGTCGGAGGAATCCCGCAATTGGCACCTCGGCGCCGGGCGTCGAGACGGCGGGGCGGCCGATTACGATAGCACACTGCGTTTTTCTTCCAAGCCTCCCCTCCAACGACTGGACGCCGCCTGCTTGCGTGATGAATCATCCGCATGCATCGCACCTGGAAACAGTTGGAATAGACAGAAACTCGACATTTCATTGGTAGGCCGGCATTCGCCCGCTCCACGATTCCGTCATCCCACTGCCACAGCTCGCTGCGGCCCGCCCGCCGCGCGACTCGGACCTTCGCGCCTGCAGCACCCAAGCAGCGAGCTCGACATCCGCCGTACTTTTTTTCCTATAGGGACCACCCCGAAGCCCCTCCCCCTCCTTCGTAGTACCCCTCCCTTTCCTTATAATAGACGAGCCCGCTGCGCGCGCCCGCCTCCATGCATGCTTTCCGGGTCATTGTACGAGCATCCACTGAGGCCTCACGACCTGCAGCAACATCAAGGATAGCTTCTCTACACAGACACCTGTCGACCACCTCGCCCACCATGGCTCCCATCACAAAAGAGACCGACTTCCTCGTCATCGGCGGAGGTAGCGGCGGCCTCGGCGCCGCGCGCAAGGCTTCGGCCCAGTTTGGCATCAAGGCCATGATTGTCGAGGGCGCGAGGCTCGGCGGAACCTGCGTCAACGTTGGGTGAGTTTCTGCTGCTGCCTGTGCCGCACGAGAACGTTGCTAACAAGCTTTCCCCCAGATGTGTGCCGAAGAAGGTCACCTTCAACGCCGCCGCCATCGCCGAGACCATCCACCAGTCCAAGTCGTACGGCTTCAGCGTCACCGAGACAGCTCCGTTTGACTGGACAACCTTCAAGAACAAGCGCGACGCCTACATCAAGAGGCTCAATGGCATCTACGAGCGTAACCTCACCAACGACAAGGTCGAATACGTCCACGGCTGGGCCACCCTCAAGAGCAAGAACGAGGCCGAGGTGACCCTCGACGACGGCACAAAGACCCTCATCAAGGCCAAGAAGATCCTCATCGCCGTCGGCGGCAACCCCACCGCTTTCCCCGACATCCCCGGCGCCGAGCTCGGCACAAACAGCGACGGCTTCTTCGATATCGACCGCCAGCCCAAGAAGGTCGCCCTCGTCGGCGCCGGGTACATCGCCGTCGAGTTCGCCGGCATGTTCAACGCCCTCGGCACCGAGACGCACCTCTTCATCCGCCACGACACCTTCCTCCGCAACTTTGACCCCATGGTCCAAGAGACCGTCACCAATGAGTACGAGCGTCTCGGCGTCAACCTCCACAAGCGCACCCAGCTCACCCGCGTCGAGAAGACCGACGACGGCAAGCTGACCCTCACCTACGCCGACGACAAGGGCAATGAGTCGTCCGAGTCGGGCTTCGACAACCTCATCTGGGCCGTCGGCCGCACCCCCGCTACCCGCAACATCGGTCTCGAGGAGATTGGCCTCAAGCTCACCGACAAGGGCTATATTCCCGTCGACAAGTACCAAAACACCAGCATCGACAACATCTACGCCCTCGGCGACGTCACCGGCCAAGTCGAGCTGACCCCCGTCGCCATCGCCGCCGGCCGCCGTCTCGCCGAGCGCCTCTTCGGCCCCGCCGAGTTCTCCGACCGCCACCTCAACTACGAGAGCATCCCCTCGGTCGTCTTTGCCCACCCCGAGGTCGGCAGCATCGGTCTCACCGAGCCCGAGGCCGTGGAGAAGTACGGTCGCGAGAACCTCAAGATCTACAAGACAAACTTCACCGCCATGTACTACGCCATGATGGAGCCCGACCAGAAGGGCCCCACCGCCTACAAGCTCATCTGCCAGGGCCCCGACGAGAAGGTTGTCGGCCTGCACATCCTCGGCCTCGGCAGCGGCGAGATGCTGCAGGGCTTCGGCGTCGCCGTCAAGATGGGAGCCACCAAGGCCGACTTTGACAGCTGCGTTGCCATCCACCCCACAAGCGCCGAGGAGCTGGTCACGCTGAAATAAATACCATGTAATAGAAAGCGAATATAGAGCGGGGAAAGACCCGATTGGACTGATGCATCTTTCGACCTCCCATGTTTCCGACCTCGTGATGTGGCCGTGTGTTTCCAAAGGAATCATGGATTCCTTTGGCCTGATAGCCAGGGGAATGCAGGTTTCATCACGGGGGGTGCGGAAGGCACAGCGATGAGTGGGAATGCCGATTTCAATTACTCGTGATTAAACTCCGTATCAATGCTGACCCAGTGATGTCCTTGCCCCCAATCCTTTACACACTCCTTCACACACGTGGATTAGGACCAGAAGTCCTTCCCTTGATCCAGGCTTGCCAACCTGCAGGCCGACATTTACCAGAGCAGAGCGCAGAGGCCGAGTCCGAAAATGAGAGCCGGGGCACAGATGTCTTGCACTGAAAGGGCGCCAGCAGTGGCATCGGTGGACGGTTCAGAGGGCTTGTTGAAGGTCGTGGTGACCGTCTCGGTAATCCTGATCCCGTCGAGGACATTGTGAGAGGTGCAGCCGGTGATCTTGTCAAAGGCGGTCGGGTCAGCCGTGGTGGTCGGTTCAGACGCGGTGGTCGGCTCAAACGCGGAGGGCGTGGCTTCGACGGTGATGGCCTCAAAAATTGTGACGTCCTCCACTTCGTTGGTTTCGACCGTTGCGATGGGCGTCCAGACGGTCACGGGAGTGGCAACCTGCTCAGTCGGGGTCGGGGTGGAAGTGCCGCAGAGCAGAGCGAAGAGGTCGTATGCTTGCTCAGTGGTGCCACAAGGGGAAAGAAGAGACTCCTGCTTGATGGCTTCTTGAAAGTTGTCGCAGAGGTACTTGACGTTGGATTGAACATCGTTGCCGGCGGAGAGGATGGAGCGGATGTTGGTAAAGCATTGCTGCTCAGATGTTGCGGTGGCTGTGGCAATGATGCCGGCGGCCAGAACTCCGCCCAGGGTCATCTTGGTCTGCTGCATGATGATGATTCGACGAGGGGTGTTTACTGAAATGGGATGATGAACAACTTGGTCAATGACACAGCCGGTGATGATGATGGACTTGGTTGACGACTGAAACAGTGATGATGATGGATGGGAATGAGACTGTAGACGAAGAATTGGATGATGAAGAGTTTGAGAGAGACAGAAGCCTTTGGTCGGAGGAGACGTCTGCTTTTATGTGACGGGCATCCGGAGGTTAGGAAGGAGTGATGGGCTGGGTCTAAGTCCTGTCGTACCTTCCATCTACTCAGAGCCGGGCAACTGCGGTGTGGAAGGAAGGCACGCGTGGCCCACCATCTCCACGTGCCTGCCAAAGCATAGGTAGGGCATGTAAGATTGCAAGTTGGAAGGCGCGGAGAAGGAAGAAAAGTGATCGAGACGGAGATGACGGATGATTCGGAAGTTGCCTAACACAGGGCATTCTTCCTGCCATCCATGTCGGCGTGGGACTTGCTCGGCTGTCTGCAGCCCAAAGTCTCAATCATCATGGCTCTGAATTTCAAGAGGCAGTTCCAGGCAGGAGCTATCTATGGACAAGCTCGAGTGCTTTTCGGCCATTCGTAAGTGCTCTCTTCATGCTCAACGTACCCGGTCAGGCAGCGCTCCTCATCATGGCCCTCGACAGATGTTTTTTGTTGCTGTCTCTTCCGTTGGTTTCTCCAAGCACCAACCAGAGAATGCATACTGTTGATTTTCCGAATATAGCCAGTATTGTTGTTGCCAACAAACTTGCCTTGTTCCAAACCGATGCTCAAACAGTGGTCCAAGGAAGGCACTCTGTTAAGGAAAATGCTTGCAATGTGCAACCTCGAACAAGTCTGAAACAAACAACCTCAGATTTCACAAGAAAGCAATTAAAAGCAGCTTCCAAGCCTCCAACTACTTAACCTCGACGACGCCGTTCAACTTCCCCGGCTAACCCACCTGTTTATCTTCCTTGACGTCCCTGCTTGGCTACGAAGCTACCCCTGCCTCAACCCCAGCCTCACGTGACGACGACAGCCGAAGATCTCCCGCCAACCCACCGCCCCACCTGCTCGCCTACGACCAGCCTTCCAATTAGGTCTTTCAGCCTCTGAGCTTTTTGACACCTGCACTCCACGTCTCCTCACAAAACCTCCACCAAGCAACACCTCGCCTCCTCCTCTTTCTCCCTTTTCCTCCTCCTGCCTCCTCGCGCCTGGATATCCTTCCGCATTGGTTGCCCGTCCTCACTCCCAGGGGCGACGTATTCTTTCTGGAGTTGATATTTCCATTGCGCGACATCTTTTCTCTCCCTTTTCTTCCGATTCCTTAAGCTTGCTGCGTGCTGAACGCAGCTCCCCGACGCGACATGTCCGACTTCTTAGGGTATGTCGGCTGCTGGCCAGGCTCATCAATCCAGCTCGCTGACGCGATTGATCCCTAGATCTCGCATCTCGCTCATCTCCAAGAGCGACATTCGGTAAGCCATCCGACCCCAGGTCCCCGTCGCGTCTCGTCAGCCCATCAAGCTAACCCCCGCCCAGCTATGTCGGTGTCCTACACGAGATCAACTCGGACGAGTCGACCGTCTCTCTCGAGAATGTCAAGTCGTTCGGCACGGAAGGTCGCAAGGGTCGCCCCGAAGAGGAGATAGCGCCCTCGGACCAGGTGTACGAGTACATCATCTTCCGCGGCAGCGATGTCAAAGATCTTCGTATTGAGGAGACTCCCGCCATCAAGGAGAACAAGCCTCCCCCACCGATGCCTGAGGACCCTGCCATTCTCGGCGTAAGTCATGCCACCTTGCTCCTACACCCTGCCCACCACCACCTCTACATGATGAAATATTGCGGATGTAAACCTTTATCGTCTTGTCGGAAAAGCGCAACTTACACGATGTCGAAATTTTCCGTTGCCTTCCTTCTGATCATGAGGCCTCAACTCCATGGACTTGTCCTGCCATACTTTGCTTGTATCAGAGGCTAACAAGAGTTGAACAATAGGCACGCCCCCGTCCTGGCACTGAACGCCACAACCCGCAGCAGCCAGGCCAGCCCGGTCCCGGCCAGCCTGGCTTTGGTCAGCCCCCATTCAACCAGAACAACTTCTACCCCCCGCCTGGCGCTTGGGGTCCTCCCGGCCCCGGTGGTCGTGGCGGACCTGGACCTGGACCCGGCCCTCCGGGCAACATGCCCTACCCGCCTCCTCCTGGCTGGTTCCCCCCCGGTCCTCCTGGTCAGGGCTTCCCCCATGCTCCTAACCAGTGGGCGGGCAACAACTACCAGTTCCCTCCGGGTGGTCCCCACATGCCCCCTGGTCCTGGACAGGATCAGCCTGGTCCTCACCAAGGCCCCGGCGGCCCTGCACCTGGTCCCCAGGGCGCTCAGAGCCAGAAGCCCGCAGGACCGGCCGACCAGAGGCAGCAGCAGCAGGGAACACCCACTCCCCAGGGCGGTCCCCGACCCAAGTCCATCCCGCAGCCGCAGAATGGCAAGCAGCCTGCTGCGCCCACCCCTCCAGTGGAGTCCAAGCCCTCTGTTGAGGAGGTCAAGGCGACTGCCGCGACCCTGGACAAGGCTGCTCCCCCCGCCTTTGGCAGCATGCCTGTCCCCACAGGACCCAAGAACAACCGCGTGACACCGGTTGTTCCTCTGGCTGTTCAGAAGAACACTCAATCTCAGACCACCGAGACCGCAGCTGCCCAGGTGTCTCTGAAGACGACAGGAGCCTCGAACACCACTCTGCGTGACGCCACCGAGGCTGCCAAGGCCGCCGTTGCACTGGCCATGGCCAACCTTAACGCCGGAGGCCATCCCACTGTCCAGCCGCATAACATTCTCGTTGGCAATGGTGCCATGGACAACCTCGCCCGCAAGGTCGATGAGATGCGCATCAACGCCCCTCGTGGAGGAGCTCCTTCTGCTGCTGGTCGCGGCCGCGGACGTGGTGGTCGCCAGCCCCAGGCCAAGGTTGAAGTTCCTGACTCGGACTTTGACTTTGACCAGGCCAATGCCAAGTTCAACAAGACGGACCTGGTCAAGGAAGCCATTGCTGGACCCCAGACCGACATGATTGCGGAAGGTCCGTCTCCTGATGTCATTGAGGAGACTCCTCCTACCGCCTACAACAAGAAGTCGTCATTCTTCGACAACATCTCGAGCGAGGCCAAGGACCGTGCCGACAACCAGGGCCAGAAACCCGGCGGTCGCGAGTGGCGCGGCGAAGAGCAACGCAAGAACATGGAGACTTTCGGCCAGGGCAGCGTTGACGGCGGCCACCGTAACTACCGTGGTCGCGGACGCGGACGAGGTCGTGGATACGGCCGGGGACGCGGTGGCGGTGCTGGTGGTAACGGCAGTGGCTACCGCGGCCCTCGCGGCCAGTCCACCGCACCTGCAGGCCCGAACTAAAGGTGCACAAAGACTGCATTCGGCCACAAGATGTCTGACTGAAAAGTACACATCTGCAGCAGGGAGAACCGTATTCTCCCTCTAATATCCTGAGGCGACGCCAGGATCTGTCCTTTTTCTTTGGTCAGCGACCAAAGCACCGAGCGGAGCTTCTCGGTGTCATGTACCATCACCGTCGACGAGCGAGCAGTCGACTTTTCTTTTTCCATCGTTCAAGCGAGGGGTCAGGGGTTCGGTTCAGCTGGTTTTTCGACATGCAAGGGCCAGGCTAGGCGAGAGGGAAGCACTCGAGGGACGAGAACATGATGATGAACAAGGCCAGCCGGGCGGCCGAGACTGCCAGCACTTTTGTGCATGGGCCAGAGACAGGAGACGGCGGGGCACATGCTCTGCCGACGAATTATATCTTTCTGTCACCAAATTGCCAATGTTGTGATGTCCGTACAGTGACCGTGCAAACCAAGTGCCCTTGAAACTCACATCGACATCGTTAAATATGTGCATTCATTCTATCACTAGCAGGCAACGTCAGGGTAGGTTCCGTGTCAAGGGTAGAAGTGATACTGTCACCTTGACCGTTGGGGCCGAACTCGCTGCTGGATCGATGTAAAAGCAATCAGCACACCAAGATGTATCGACAGCACAACGCAGTGGTTTGTTCAGTTGAAATGCATTCATCTATCATAACCCGCAATGCCGTGCGCGCTTTCCTGTCCGAGGACATCTGCCTGTCTGTCTTCATAACTTCTTCTCACTTCTATCTACAGCTCGTCGTGCTTGGGCAGCTCGCCACCATCCTGCTCCTTGAGCCTCTTGAGAATCTCCTCAATCTCCGCCTCAGTCGGCATCTTGCCATCCTTGCCGAGCTCAATGGTCTGGCCGGCCGGCTTGGCGGACGCCGTCTTTGACGACTTGCGGTCCTTCTTGGACGCGGTGGGCTTCTTGGTCTTCTTGTCAAAGTTGCGGACGCCCTTGAGGGCGAGGTCCATGCCGGCCTTGTCGAGCTTGGCGCGGCGCGCCTCGAGGTCCTTGACGAGGAGGACGGGCTCGTCGGTGGGGCCGAGGGCGGCTTGCTCGGATTCGAGCTTCACGAGCCATGTGGTGATCTCGACGTGGAGAGACTCGATGGTGTCAACGTCCTCGTCGGTGTACAGGGGCGGGATGGGGCCCTTTTCCTTGACGACGTCGTCCATGGTGCGGCTCTTGGTGGAGTCGGCGGTGGCGGTGACTGTCTCTTCGTCTTCCAGGCCGTCAAAGTCGCCGGCGGGGGTCTCGGACGAGGCGGCCTCGGTGGTGGTGGTCGACGAGGAAGAGTCGGCGCTGGCAGAGGCCGCCGAAGCCGAGGCCGAGGCATGCCAGTCGTTGTACTCCTTGATCTGATCCTTGATCTGGTCGATGAAGACGGTGCTCTTGTCGAGGGCCTCCTTCAGACCTGAGACGAGCTCAGGACGCTTCTCAGCCTCGGTGACGCGAGCCTGGACGCGCGTCGCAATGTCGCTGAGCTCCTTGTGCTTGGCCTTGAACTCGTCCTTGGTAGCGTCGGCGCCCTCGCCGTAGAGCCAGTCGCTGGCCTCGCTGGCCTTTTGCTCCAGCGTGGCGCGCTCCTCGGCGGTCGAAGCGCCGACGAAAGCCTCGTTCTCAAGGAGGTCACGGACCTTGTAGGTGAAGCCCTCGAGCTGGTTCAGGGCCTCCTCCCTCTGGCGGCGGGCCTTGTCCGAGTTCTCGAAAGCCTGGAGGCGGGCCTTGGACGCCTTGATGGCGGTGGTGGAGAGGGAGGGGCTGCCGGTCTTCTCGACGGCGACCTTGACAGGGATGGAGACGATTTCCTTCTTCTTCTTGGGGGCCTCCTTCTCCTCGGCGGGCTTGTCGCTGGCCTCGGCGTCAGTGGCGGTGCTCGAGGAGGAAGCCTCAGTCTCGGAGGACTCGGTGGAGGTGGTGGAGGAGGAAGACTCAGGGTCCTCAGGGGCGTCCTCAGCCTTGTCATCGCCCTCGAGGGGCTTCTGGTCCTTCTTGCCGAAACCGAAGAGGTTCTTGACACCGTCAACGAAGCTCTCAGTAACTTCGGCCTCGCACTCGACAACGGCCTTGACGGCCTCGACCTCGCCATTGTCAGCGGCCAGCTTAAGGCCAACCCTGAACTGAATCTCGCTGTCGGTGCACGAGTACTTCTCCTTGAGGGCGGCAACGGTCTCGGTAAGGTTCTTGGTGGCCAGCTTACTGGTCTCGACCTCGGTCTCGCCAATTTGCTGGTAGAAGGCAATCTCAAAGTCCTCGAGGTTGGCAAAGGTGACCTCCTTGGGGACGCCGCCGATGGGGGAGATGGGCGACCACAGGCGCTGCTGCTGCTGCTTCTCCTTGACGTTGGTCCACTTCATGCCGGTCGCGTACATACTGCCCTCAGAGATGCGGATCTCCTTGACCCGGAAGCTGGGGCTGAGCTCGGCGGCCCTGAAGCCGGCGCCAAAGACGGCGGCCTCATCGGCGTTGACGTTGGTGCGGACCTTCTCAGCGGAGCCGGCGAGGTCCTCGAGAGTCTTCTGAACAAACGGCGTGCGAGTGGCGCCACCGTGTAGGATGATGGAGTCAAGGTCATCAACGGTGAGGCCGGCCTTGTCCAGCGCGGTGCGGACAGAAGAGGCGATACCGGCGAGGACGGGCTCAGACATAGTCTCAAATGCCTCGCGAGAGATCTTGTACTTGAAGTCAACGTCCTCGTAGAGGCCCTCGAAGCTCGACTGGGTGTTGGTGTTGGCGCTGAGGATGTGACGGAGACGCTCAGCCTCTTTGGTCAGCTTGGCCATGGCGCGACCATGGGCCTTGACGCCCTCGGCCTGGGCCGAGATCTTCTGGGCGCCCTTGGACTCGATGAACTGCTTGACCATGTCGTCGACGATGACGGTGTTGAGGAGGTCACCGCCGAGCTTGTTGTCCCAGCCGGCACCGAGAACGGTGACTTCCTGAACGGTCTTGTTGAACTTGCCAACATCCTTGACGGATCGGGCCTGGAAGCGGAGGACGGCGGCGGTGGTAGAGCCGGCACCCATGTCGAAGATGAGGTGGTGCTCGGGCTTGCCTCCCTCGTTGATGTTGGGGAATTGGCGGCTCGTGGCGTAGTTGAGACCGACGGCGAGACCGTCGCTGATGAGGCTCAGGACCTTGAGGCCGGCGAGTTCAGCGGCGAGCTGGATCGAGCGCTTCTCCTGAATGGTATAGAAGGGCGGGACGGTGAGAACAATGGAGCGCACGGTGGTATCGGGGCCCGCAGAGATCTCGGCGTTCTTGCGAATGCTCTGAAGCTGCATCGCCAGCAGTTCCTCGACCAGCCAAGCATCCTCCTCGGCGGTGAACGCCTTGCTCTTGAAGGCGGCAGACTCAAGGACATCGTGCTTCTCGAGCTGCAGGGCGGGGTATCGTGCGGCGTAGGCCTTGACAATATCATCGTCGGTGGTCAGACCAAGGATCGTCTTGAGGTTCGGGTAGACGTCGGCGGGGAACCGGGCAGCGAGGGCAATGGCATCAGAGCCGTAGGCCCTCTCGGGGTACGAGCCGGCAGTGACACCGCCACGGGACGGCTTGAAGGCGACAGCCGAAGCTTCTTTCCGGCGAGAGTCCTTGGTCAGGACAATCTCGAGAGGGATGCCGGGCTTGACGAGGGCGGCCTTGAAGTATTCCGTTCCAAAGTCGACACCGAGAACCGCCGACACGGCAAAGACATGTGTGGCGAAGAAGAAGATGGAGCCGAGCACCACTGTCAGCGCTGACGGTCTTCGAGACGGCATTGTGGGCTGATGTGTCTTCAATCTGTCGTGCGCTCGAGGCGCTTTCGAGGGGGGATTCCGACGTCGGACTCGGAGGAGGGATGGAGGGGTGTCTTCAGGAAGAGAGATGGTCGCAAACAAGCTACCAATTGCTCGGGGGCGACAGTAGCAGACAAGCTGGAAGTAATGAGCGGGTGGTGATTGCTCTTGGAGAAGCACCAGGGAAAAGGGAGAGAGCCGGCCGAGCGGACGTCTTATGAAGGCTGGGTGGGAGAAAAGACGTTTGTTAATTGTTACGTACCAATTGCGAGCTGGCCTCTCCCAAAAGGACAAGTTGCACGCCCGCTAAACGTCAGTCAAGGCTCCCGCACGGCAATTGCAAGGCTGAGCCCTCGATAAGACGTGGTCGTCGGTGATTCGTCCGATAGGGGGATTGAGCTTGTGCCACAACCAGTCCGCCACAGGCACGTCATTCAGCCACAGGGCCGATTGGAGGAGCAAGCTCCGTCCACAAAGCCAACATCAAGCATGGAGGCATAGACATGTCCGGTAAGCTCTCCAAATCTGTTCCATTACAACATCTGGCCCGAAACCAGCCCTCATCATCCACCGTATTGAAACACCGAAACAAAACACCGAACAAATTCCAATGCCATGCCAAACAAACAGGCTCGCTTGCATGCTCATGAGACAAGACGCCATGCCTCTGAAACATCATGTCCATGTCCCTCCTGAACGCCTAGCAATGCAAGAAACGCAGGCCGGGAAGAAGTCTAATCGTAAAATCATGTAGACATGAAGGGTCAAAAAGGTATCATCGTCATCCAAGCCAGTCAGCCCTGCCGCTGCTCTCTTTCTGTCGTGTCATGTCTTCGTGGCGGGGTGGCTCATCTAGGGTAGGACGGCGACGAGCCCTACCGCGCCTTCCTCACCCTGCTGGCCGCCCTCTTAGCCGACGTCGCCGTGCTGCTGGCAGCTGTCGTGGTGGCCGTTGGCGCGCTCATGTCTCGTCGAGACCCGGGGCCTTGAAGTATCGGCTTTCGTGGGGTCGCAGCGCCCTGTGCGGCACTACGGGCACGGCCGCGACGCTCCCTGATTCTGGCAAGGGCCTCCTCGCGGGTGCATGTGGGCGTCATGGCCGGGTTGTTGACATCGAATGAGGCGTGGCTCTCGCCGGAAGGTGTACGGGCTCGGTCGAAGCGAGACACGGGCCGGGAGGGAGGGTTGGCCTCGTCGTCGTGGATGGGGATGCTGGTGGTCGTCGTCGATGTTCGGTAGCTTCCGGCGTTGCTGAGGGCTCGGGGCGGCGAGTCTTCTGGTGATGTTGACCTCTGCTTCGCCTGTGTTTCCACCTCCACCGACTGTGTCTCAACCTCGACCTTTGTCTCAATCACCGTCTGCTCCTCTTCAATTTCCTTCTGCTCTTCCTCTTCCTCCTCCCCTGCCCTCTCAACAACATCGGGCATTGTGGGAATGTTCATCTCGGGAATGTTGGCCTGGGCGTCACCGTGAGGCGCATTGAGGAGCGAAGCAAGCGACATGCGCTCTTGGGCCAGCAGCGCAAAGCTAGGTGGCTCGACGGATGGCGTACGGGCATACATGCGCGGCTCGGGAAGTCGGTCTCTTGGTGTCGGCTGCTCGTCGCTGTGATCCTCTGCGCTCTGGGGCCGGTCGAGGCTGGGCCTAGGACTGGGGCTCTGCACCGTCGGTCGTGCCTGGTCTCTCTCCTTTTCGGCAGCCTCCAGTGCTTCAGCCTCCTGCATGGAGACAGTCCTGAAAATGCCCTCGCGAGCACAGAAGATGGTGCTCCTTCGGGGCTCGTCGCGGCTCTTCCTCTTGAGGGAGGGCATCTCGGGCTTGACGAACGAGATTTCCTGGTTCGAGTCTTGCGACTCTCGCCTGGAGGATGTCACTGATGCCGAGGCACGGCCCAGGATCCGGAGATCGCTTGGCCCAACCTCAGTAGGTGCCACGAGGACACGATGTGGCGAGAGAATGTGCCGTCGCTTGAGGAACTTGGAAGCCTCGCACGTCCTCAGCTCACACTCTGCGTGCAAAAAGTCGATCATCTCGTACGCACGGTCGGCGCGGCGGCGTTCCCAGTCGATCTTGCGCGACAGCTCCTCGACCTCCTCTTCGTTTGCGGCCGACGTGGTAACCATGGCAGTAGTCATCGACGTGCGCTGCTTCTTCCTAGGCGAGGCAAACTCATCGTCGTGTCTCTCGAATTTCGGTAGAGGAATACGGCCCTCGGCGGCGATGCGGGCAACCTCCTCTTCCTTAGCGAGGGTCTTGAAGGCGTCGCGTTCTTGTTCGAGGACCTTGACGCGCTCGAGGGCCTCGCTCAGCTGCTCCTCGAGGCCAACCATCTGGAATCGGGCCTCAAAGGCTTCTTGCTCGCGTTGTTGGTTCCTGGCTTTTTCGCTATCGACGTTATCCGAGGCGGCTCTCCATCCGTCGCGGGCGGCCTTGAGTTCTTCTTGTAGCCTGATGATGGTAGCATCGTGCTTGAAGACCTTTTTGCGCGCCACCTTGATCTCCTTCTCCCATGCCGTCTTGGTGTGGGCAAATGTTTCTTTGGCGCGGCCATATTGGTCCTGGAGATGGCAAAGTTAGCACTTGATGTGTGTGGCAGAATATGCGGCCACCCACCATGACGGTCTCGAGTCTCTCGCTGACACGCTGCTCGCGCTCCTTGGACTTGTCAAGCTGCACGCGAAGGACCTTATTCTCTTCGCGATAGCGGCGCAGTTCGTCCTCGGCCTCCTCGCGCCCCAGCATGGCCCGCTTGAGGGCGGCATCGGCATTCTTGCGTTCGACCGACTTCCCCAGGGCGAGGGTGTTGAATTGGCTGATCTTATCGTGGACGGAGCTGTCGCGGAGCTCGCTGCGTAGTGAGTTCATGAAGCTGGACTCGCGAGGTGTGTTGGCGCGTCCGGGCGATAGCGGGTTCAGTGGCCCGCCAGGCACCGGGGAGCCTGGATGGCTTGGGGAGTTCATCGTGTTGAGCTGCAGAGCGGTTGTCGATGTTTTCGGGTTGATCTCTGTGTGCGTGTGTCGTCGGGTGATGGATGCAGGAAATAGCTGTAGTAGTGTCCGGCTGACTGCGTTGGACTGGAAGCACGCGGGTGGATGACATGGAAGGTTGGAAGCTGGTTCCTAGCATAAATTCCGGTGTGGAGGCCGTTGAACTGCACCCTCTCTGTGTTTACGTCTGGGCGCCCTGCAGGGGCTCCCCACACTTTTTTCCCGGGTCATTTTGGGGGCCACCGTTGCCGTGGCTACGCGATCACGTGAGCATTATGACAAATGGTCACGTCCTCGGGCCTCGAGACACAACACCACCACATCAACCATGATCTTCTGAAGTGGAAAACTCGTCCGTGCAACTGCAGACCATCAGTCCACCTCAATCGCGCCAATCCTCTTGACTGACGGAAGATTGAATGGTTGGGCCAGCTGCTTTTTCGTTTGTCTGCACCAACGGCGATTCCGCCCAACATGCACCTGCGCAGCCTGATGAGTTGCCCGCAAGGCCGACGCAAGGGGCCGCAATGGGCCGCAAGGGATTGACCGCATCACATAACAATTGGCCAACTGACCCTCCAACAGTGACCATGTTGGGCCGACCCTCGGCCACTGTACTGCAGCCAAGTCAGCGTCACCCAGTGGCGTCAAACATCAATTGCCAACCGCAAGGCATACTCCCTCTGCTCTCCTTTCCTCGGCCAAATTCCACCGAAGCCTTTCCCGTCAATATTTCTGCGCGCCGTTGGCTCTTGTGTCGGGCGCCTGCTGCATTTTGATGCATGGATGCCAGTCTGGATGCCTTGCCGGCCACCTGCATATGATGTGACACGAGCCTGGTGTTGGCCTGTCGATGACTACCAATGAGTATAAAATGACAAGTCCCGCCGTTCTCTGTTCTCCTTTGTGCGGTATTCCCTCTCATCGAAATGGTTGATCTTTCCTTCACGGCTATTGTTTGATTCAACCACAACCATGACGAATATTCAATTGCAGCTCAATGGCCTCAAGCAGGACTGGACCTCCTGCCAGAGGGAAGATGACAAGAAGCAGGCTCTTATTACTGCAAGTTGACTACGTCAATCGAGATGCTCCGCCCCGCAGCTAACAAGAAATCTAGGAGCTGTTTGCATTGATCCAAGATTTGGAGATCAGACTGACAACCCTTCAATTGGACCTTTGTGACTCCAAGGAGCTCGGTCATGCTCGCCAAACCCAATTGGCCAGTGTCAGGCGAGAGGTTGAGGCCTTGAAGTTCGTCCAGGCCCAGCACGCCTTTGCCTCTGTTGTGATAGATGGCGATTGTACCCCGGTAGGTCAACTCGTTGGCTTCAACATGAGTCGTGCTGATGTTTTCTAGTTCAGGGACGAGCTTGTGCAGCAGGGGCTGGACGGTGGAATGCGAGCCGCTACTCTCCTGAGGCAAGCCGTCGAAGAAGACCTCAGGTCATCCGTCTCCGACGCAGCACACCACCTCCAGGTGATCGTTCGTGTGTATGCGAATGTCAAGGGTCTGGCAGCTACATATGTCAGGGCCGGTATCCTTTCAGACCCAGCGATCCTCGATGACTTCATCCGTGGATTCAACATGTACGACGCCATGTGTGACTTTGTTGATGCCGGCAACGGCAAGGAATGCGCAGATGAGAAGGTCAAGGGTGTGTATGCCAGTCGACGGCCGTTTCATCACGCTGACACCCTCGCAGCCGTCTTCAAACAATCCCTCAACGACGTCCACTGCCGGCAGATTCTCTTCGGAGGTGCCGGCGACAGTGGATACGCCCGAACCCTGGGCCCTTGCGCACAAGACGAAGCTCCCCGTGGGAAGATCACCCTCCTCGAAGGATCCGCCTTTGCCTATGAACTGGTCGAAATTCGAGACAAGTTCCGAGTCACGCCTATTCATACTGTCCTGCGAACCCAGAAGCTGTCCACAGTCAAGCGCAAGGCCTCCCTTACACCGCCGTCTACCCCTGTTGACGGCTACGTGACAGCCGCCAGAAAATCCTCGGCATCGCCACCGCCAGTTGTGATCCCGGCGATAGCACCAGCTCCCAGGCCAACACCAAGCTCTTCCTCGGCAGTTGTGCTGCGCAACAAGCATGGCCAGCGCGTCGACCGGCCCCTCGAGTATCGACAGGAGGACTTTCACACACTCCGCCCCCAGAAGCTGTGCAATAGCTTCCACCTGCTCGATAGATGCCAGTTCCTCGATTTGAAGGGGCAATGTGCCCATAGGCACGGGAAGAAGCTCTCTCCCCGACAGCTCGAGGCCCTTCGCGCCGTGGCCCGCCTCTCGCCCTGCCACTCGGGAGGGATCAAATGCGGTGATGCTGATTGCCTTTCTGGCCATCAGTGTGTGTTCCGAGGCTGCACAGGCTCGGATTGCAAGTTCCCCAATACCATGCACAACGTCGACACCAGGGTTGTTGCTTGAACGATACACGCACGGGGGGTTTGAGTGATTTTGCGTTGAGAGGTAGGAAATTGGGCGAGGGTACGAGACAAACGAGAGTAGTAGTATGTTTGGGAGTTTTTACGTTCATGAACATCTGTCATATTTCATATTTGCTGATGCTTGACTCTCTTCTCCATCCATTGATTATCACGGCGCTTGCCGCCGGGCGGACGACACCGGCAACTCCCCCGGACTCCGCAAATGTCCAGGCGCCGACAGCGCTTTTCGGGTCAAATTTCCCATGACCCATGCCGGCTCGTTTCAGCTCCCTGTCCGGACCCATGGTTGACAGCGACGAACCCCGGCGACGGCTGTTCGAGATCGACAAAGAATGCTGGGGCTGCAGACCCAAACCCCAGGCAAGTGCTCAACTAGGACGCCGGGTCGCAACAGGTGAGATGAAGGGATGCACTCTCCTGACCTCAGTCGCGGGGGTCCAGGAGCGCTGCATTCAGTCCGTCCTGTTGATGGTTTCCTACATATGTGGAAGAAACCTCTGAAGTATCGTTCTGTTGTTGTCACTCGTGCTCTTCCACCGACACGATTGCCATCATGATTGCTCTCAAGGCGCTGCTTTCCTTCGTGGCTCTCCAGGCCCTGCAGCCACTGCCTACCGTCCTGGCTGGCTTCCGCGTCACCTGTGCCCCCTTCAAGCGAGAGCGCATCGATCCCTTGGCGACGCCTGGCGAGGAGAATGGCCATATGCACACTTTCTACGGAAACAGAGGCATCGGCCCTGATGTCCCTAGCTACGAAGAGCTCACTGCAGGGTGTGGAACTTGCGGCATTGCCGGCGACAAGAGCTCCTACTGGATTCCGACGCTCTACTATGGTGAGTGCCACGGCCCCTTTGAGCCAGCTCATGCCTAACCTCGTCTCTTCTTGCCGGCAGTGACCAAGAATGCGACCGTTCCCGTCAAGGTTGCCATCTTCCACATCTACTACAACGGCCAAAACCCCGACAGGGAACCTTTCCCTGAGGACTTCCGCATCATCTCGGGAGACCCATCGCTGTCCGAAGAGCAGGTTCGGGCGAATGGTGGAAACGGCATGGGCTGGGTAAGTCTAGCACTCCCTGACCGAGCTACGAGAAGGCCAGATGACTGACAGGAACCAGAACTTTGAGGATTCAGACGAAGAGAAAGAAGGCTGGCAGCTGCCCAAGAAGAAAGGCGGAGGCTGGCTCCGCGGCAACGTGCCCTTCCCGACATCCGTCGTTAAGGACGATTCCATCGACCGATACCGCGAGTGCAAACCCAAAGACGAGCCCGGCTGCTTCAGCGTCGTGCGCATGTTCTTCGCCATCTGGTACGACCTCCGACACGACTTCTTCGACTTTGAAGACGGTGCGTACCTGACGCTTTCGTCTGGTGGTGGCCACACGTACCACGGCGACTTCATCTACGGCTGGGAGCGCTCTTTCGCCGACATGATTGTAAAGGACGACACCGACTACATCAACAACGGTATCCTTCCCATCGGCGGTGAAAATTCCACCATCAAGAGCGATGGGTGCAAGAAGCAAGATGACGAGGGCTTTACACTTTGGAAACCTGATTGGGATGCCATGCTCCAGGCTTATGCTGGCAACGGCACCGTTGAGCTTGGGCACTATGGCCAAGGGCTGACCATCACCGATGGCAAGAGCATGAATGCCACTTTCAGTGGAAAATGGGGCGAGGAGGGTGTTCAACCTGGCGTTGGTGCTTCGTCTGAGGAGCCTGATACGGTGGAGGATGTCGAATCAGCTGCAGTTACAAGTCTGCCTACAGACTATGAGGAGGCCCTTGCAAGCCTGACCGTGCCTCCTGGCCAGTCAACCGCGGTCATCAGCTGGTTGGAGACGCGCAAGCCGTCGTCGACAGCGTGTGCCAAGAACAAGAAGTCAAAGAGGGATCATCACCAGGAGCTGTAGGTTAGTCTGAAGGACTCGATTTCACGACTGTTAGCAATGCAACAGAATCCAAGAGGAATCCCGACATGTACGCGGTCTCGGGGAATGCTTGAGCGATGTACAATGGTAGTCGACACGAGGCCAGATTTGTCGGCTGGCCGACTGTAGTCGGTCGAGGGCTGCGGCTTTTGTACTCAGGAGTGAGTTACGGTTCACACTGGTCAAATACCTTTAAGGTAAGTATCTACCTTTGGTACTTGAGCTTTGTAAGTCGTGAATGTGTTTGTAGTTGCAAGTCCTTGGTATATTGAAATCTGATCTGCCACGATGGGGCGGTCAATTGCCACCGGCGGGTTTCTGACTTCGAACAAGTAGCGCCTCTGCATCTCTCAGCATCTCCTCAGGCCGAGGATATCCATACAAAGAAGCCATCATCAAAGGCGTATTCAGCTCATTGTTTCTGATGTTGATGTCGGCACCTTGCTGCAACAAGAATTTTACCCCATCCGTCATATTGCGTTTCGCGGCAAGATGAAGAATCGTGTTGCCGTCCGAGTCTTGCTCATTCATATCAGCTCCAGCTTCTAGCATTACGCTCAAGATGCTGGGCCAGGCTATACGGGGGGCACTTTTGGCATCGGTACACCTAAAGCGCCGCATGTCGCCCTTGTCGTCGACGCGGGCCCCATTGGAGATGAGGAGGCGTGCTGAGTACTCATCCCCTAAAGATATGGAGATCATGAGAGGGGTTTCGAAGTCACCTGTTGTGAGACTGGGGTCGGCACCATGGTCCAAGAAAAGTTGCGCAATATCCGTGCGCGTGACGCGAAGGGCAATTTGGAGTGCCGTGCCGGACGTGCCTCCGATGGCATTGGGATCAGCGCCCTTTGAAAGAAGAAGAGATATTATATCCTCGCTCATTTTCAGCGTAGCGGCTTGCAATGCACTTCCAAACTCGCCCCCCTGAAGGTTGACGTCGGCGCCGTGATCCAATAGAAGCTGCACAATCTTCACATGGCCGTGGCGACATGCAGCTTGAAGCGCCGTGTCGTAGATGCCGCCCCGCGTGTTGGCGGCTGCACCATTTTGAAGGAGGATTCGTGTGATGCGCTCGTATCCCAAGAGAGCGGAAACCATAAGCGGTGTCCCAAGCTTTTCGAAAGGTTCTGGGTTGACGTTTGCCCCCCTTTCTATGAGCCTCTGCGTTACAGTGACCAGCCCGGCTGAGCAAGCCTGGAAAAGCGAAGAGCCGAACTCGGTTGAATGCACCAAAGGGGGCCAGGTGTTTGTTTGTAAACATTTCCAGATGGAAAACGTCGTCCTATCCTCGAAAAACTCGACCAAGGCTTGGACAGCGTCCACGTCGTGTCCAGCTGCGCGGGCATGTTTCATCAGGTGAGGCCCAATGTAGAGTGTCAATGGAAAGCGTGTTGTGAACTCTGTCATTCCAATGTTGTTGTCGAGCATCTTTTCCAAGTTTGCAAGATAGGTCAAGCATGTCCTCAAGATCGCTTTGTTGGCCTGCTTTGGGCCAAAAGCAGGCATATCGAGCAGGAACGACCTTACAGCCGGGTCGGACAGGCGAACGCTTCCTTGAGAAGCTGAAATGATGGTCGTCACGGGATGCGGGAAGAAGTCCGACATGTCGAATGTGGCGGGTTCCCCGTTTGGATATGCCCTCCCTTCCCGTGTAGCTAGCACCTCTCCTACTTCCGCTTCGGTCAGAGGTCTTTTCCCGTGAACGATGAATTGCAAGAGACGCATTGAGCCGCTCTTGACAGCTTGCGGGATGGCGTTCAAGTATGCCGAATACCAGCCATGACCGTCGAAGTCATCATGTGCCATACGACTCAGGGCTTCTTCGATTTCACTCTGCGTGGTGAGTGTGAGAAGAAAGTACAGCGTCCGTTTTGCGGTTCGGAAGCTGCCGGCATGTTAGCAATCTGCCCCTCAAAAGAGATGCGTCTTTATCTGTTGACTTACTTCATAGAAGCAGTATCTATGATCGTGGTGCTCATCTGTTCGCGCAGCTCTCGCGGCAGCTGAAGGCTGGAGAATGCAGAGTCATTGCTGAATTGAGCTTCGATCATCCTGTACATTGAAGCTTCGACCGTCTGCTTCTCAAAGCCAATGCTGTAGTGGACAAGATTATAGAGCGCCTTGTGCCATACGGGGTCCATATCGCTGACCAGAAGGAAGCGAACTTGGGAGAGCGTCAACAACCATGTTCTCAGCCAGCGATATAGAACGTCGCAATCCGGCGTTGATGTGTCCAAGGCATCCAGAATGATGTGAATGGATCCCTCGGATTGGAGCATCCTCTGTAGCAGATTACTGAGGTGTTCTATTGTGAGCTGATGCTCGTTGTCCGGGTGGTGTCCAAAAAGAGTGGCCAAATGCTCCACTGCCTTGTCATTGAGTTTGCAAAGCTGGAGGATCAAGGTTCGTACCAACGTGTCTAAAGTTTGCTTCTCTGGTGGCAGGCCACTGAAAGAGAAGTAAAGAGCGAACCGGTCCCTCTTGTTAAGAAGGTGCTCCAGAACTGCCGCACTGCAAACGGTCTTTCCACAGCCACTGTCACCACGCAGCCACAGGGTCCGCGACTCAGGCGTATCTGTACCTCTACCGGAACACCATATTTGGACGTCTTCGCGAGCCAAGAACCAATCAGCGCCGCCTTCAATGCGTTCGATGCTCGACTCTTCGTCCTCTGTCACGGGCGACGGAAATAGCCAACGACTGACTTGTTCATTGTCGGGACTCCAAAACCTGCGGGAGCTCGACGTGTGAGCAGTTCGTTGGTGCCACAGAAGAAGGACCGGATCATCTTCAGGCTCTGGGAAATCCATTTTAACAAGTTGGCATACTTCCCTCCAGTGCTGGTCATCTTCAAGGGGGACGTAGGAATGTTGATCTTGCTGGTGCGCAGTTTCATGGTCGGACGCAGCATCCGTGATGAGTTCGGGGTCGGAGTCGTTTGATGACAGTTCAAGTGTAGCAAGCTTTTCTTCGGCACTATTCTGGCTCGACTGTTTGACGTTAGATTCGGCGGCATCTTCATCATCCTTTCCGGGAAGAGATAAAAGAGCAATGGTCTCCAGATGATCCATAATGTGGGCTTGAATGTCACCGGTGACACTGGCATCGACGTCACCTGGCCGTGCTTCAGTGGATGGCTGAAAGTTCCTGCAGATGGGACATGGATTGGAGAGTTGTTCGTCGGCCTCTCTGCTGTCGACCAGCATGGCAAGCATGGCAAATGTATCGGCCGCAGGTTTGGCGCCCTGGGAGACGAGATCTGGGAGCTGGCCCTCAGCAAAGGACCTTGGGTGACTGTCACGTATGTGTTGCTCCAATTCCTGCTCGGAGCCAAAGACGTAGTCCTCGTGCCCTGCGGCCTGACATGCCCACATGATGGTGTGTTGCCACTGGAGGTGACCAAGCCATTCCTCAGTGGAGGAGAAGAGGGCGTCACCGTAGCTGCACCCAGGAAAGAGGCACACGTATGGCTTGATGTCTTTGAGAATGTGTCGTCTGTTTCGTGGTTAATTTCAAAGGATTATGTCACCTGAGGAGTGCAGCTGAGCAACTCACGTCCATCTTGGCTCCTGTGTTTCTTCTTTGCTGATCAGTTTCATGCAGAAGGAGCAGGTGACTTTTCGAAGTCTCTCGTCAAACTTTTGTGGTGGCGCAGGCACGTCTAAATACAGTCTTCGCGGGACGGCTGAGTGGGTGATTCCAGAAAGTGTAGCCGACTCTGCGTATCTTGCGTACCTTGCCCGGTCGACTGAGGATGCAGTAGTGGCAGACCACACGACGCTGTGGCCTGGATTTCCAGCCCCCATAGACTTTGAGTACATGCTGGACGCAACTGATCGTTGTACCTGAGGAACGGGCCGCACGATCGCCGGATCCGCGACTTGTATTGCTTTCGGCGCTTCCGTGACGAACGATTGCTCGACGCCTTGCCGAAGCTTCCCTTGGTGACGCTCCCGGTAGCGCAGCTGCATCCTGCGTAGTACCACCGCTGCTACAAGGCGATCGACCAGAAAGGGGGCAGCATTCGGGAAGCGGGCTTGAAGATGACTGCGAGCGTGATCCTCTGCGTCATCCATGTCCTCGGTGTCCCCGGCAGCCAGTTTCTTTGCAATAAAGTCGCGAACACGGATATTTTCCGTGGAAGAGACGGGCTTTCTCAGAACGGAAGCGAGTCGATACAGTCGATCGATTTCATCGTTGGCCTTTGCCATGGCATCCGCCGGAGAGGATGGGCCCGTGCCAGTCGGTTGAGCTAAAAGAGCGGACTCGGACGCATCCGAGTCGAGTGAGATGGAGCATGATGATTCTGACGACGTGGAGGACGATTGCGATGTTTCAGCAGCAGCATCGGCGGTATCCTCCGGCTCCTCTATAATGGTTGCGCTGACAGCTTTCTCCAAGTGATCCTTGAGGGAAGCCAGGATGGATGAGAGGACGGCAAGGATCTCCTCATCTTGGCGCAGGCGGTATTCCACGGATGCATTTGCTGGGGCGAAGATGCCGACATTCCCTGCCCATATCTTGAAGCGAACGAGTGTATCTTCGATGGCACGCTGGACGGGACTGAGGGTCTGCTTTGCCTGCGCCTTCGCAAGAAGTTGCGCGCACTGAAGCGCGATGAGCGACAGCGACATGGCGTCGCGACGGACGACCCACGTCGTTGGCAATGTTCGTCTAGCGGTCGGAGCGGAAGCTAAGCCTGGAGAAGGAACTTGGAGAAAGGAGGGGGCCACCACGGTTTAGCGGAAATGCTGGTTCATCAAAAGCCTCGTTATTTCCAAATACCCCTCTCTGTCGGAAAGATGACTAAGCTACATACAGATCAAACCACCATGGTCCCAAGCGCAACTTCTCGCTTCAGAGGCTCAATCACATCAACACAAACACCGTTCCAAGTGTCCGAGTCCTCCAAGCTCACCCTTGAGCTACTACTTACCCAGGGCATGTTCAGACACGACTCTATTGCGCCCCGATACGTCGGAAAGCAGTCATCCAGTGACCCCAGAAGCTTCTTGAGCACCAGCATATCAGTGTTTGGCGTGGGCTGGCCTTCTATCAAATCATCATCCTGGTGGAAGCTCTCGAGCGCCTTCCACTTGTGCAACTCGACAAGCAAAATACCGAGCCTCAGAATGCCCAGATGCCTGTGAAAGCGATCGAGGTCCGGCAACTCCCCACCCGATGGAAAGTCATCAAAGGTCGCACGAAGGTATGGCCGGCCAATGTCGATGATGCTGGTCGACTGGTAGAAGAAGTGGATGCTGTCCTTGTTCCAGTGGTGGCTCAGCCAGGGGCTCTCGTGCAGCTGGAAGAGTGAGTAGGCAAAGGTTAGGGCAAGACGGCGTCGCTCGATGAGAGATGGAGCGCTGTAGTTCTCCAGAAACCCTTCAAAAGTAATGGCAGGCTTGGTCTCAAGATAGGTGAGCTGGGGCTCCCGCAGGTTCAGACGCCAGATTCGTCTTGAGGACTCGAGGTCTTCGACAAGTAGCTGGGCGCAGAACCCGCCACCTTGTCGACTTTGCACACATTCGCAGAATTTTGCGAGCTCAGCGCGGACTTGGGTATCCGTGGAGCTGGGGACGTTAGCAACAGGAAGCAGTACACCAAGGCGCCAAGGGCCTTCTTCTCATTGGAAACGCTTACCTGGCAGCTTTGATCACGACGGTAGCCTCTCTCCAACGCCGCTCTGCTTGCCCATGGGGATAGTCGACCAGGAAGTCAAAGTGAATCCCGCTGTCGCCAGGGTCCTTGTCCGCATTCCCGCAGCTGGCGAGACAGAACCTTGCTTCGTGACGGTCCTGACAGTCGCAGGACCAGCATTCCCACAACGCTGTGAATAGTCTCTGAGAGAGGGTGCGCAACTTGGGAGAGGGCCCCTTTGGACCTGGAGTGGCCGACATTGCCTTTTTCCTGTCCTCCGTCTTGCGTAGGGCGCGTACGACAATGGAGCCGAGCCGCTCCCGCCACGTCCGGAGGTTGACGAGACAGACGCTACGGGACTTTTCCTTTCTGAAAAACTTGAACCGGTCTCTGAACGTACTGGCCGTGCTTCCGTCGATGCGGCACTTCTCGAAGTCTTCCATAAGCTTGTACATCTTGGCGTGGTGCTGGTAGCCCAGGTCAGTGATTGCAGAATATCTTGGCAGGGTCATAAGACGCACCTTCTCATCCTGGGAAACATGGATCGTCTCGTCCTTCACAAGTCGCGACAGAAGATCCAAAACCTTCTCCATGACCTTCTGGAACGCTAGATGGTCGTCCGAGGAGGCGAAGAATTCGTTCAGCGCATCAGCGATATCGGTCGCCGCCCATGTCTTTCCGTCGTCAGAACTGACGATCAGGTCCTGTTTTCGGCCCTCCGATATTCCCGGGAGGCCTTGCACGACCTGCTCAAGAAGCTTGCCCAACTCAAAGGTCTCCCACCAGAACTCGCGATAAAACTCTTCGAGTTTGTCGTCTCGGGTGGCGCGTGACGCAGCCTTACGTAGGGTGGCGACATGTGCTTTGCCAGCCTGCGCGACGACAGGCAGCACGGCGAGGACGATACCTGCGATCTCGAAACCTGACATCGCTGTACCTTCAGCCGACACGGCTTGAGCTCAATGAAAGTGGCGGCGGCGGCAATGCAGAAGGTTCGTGATTGAGGGGATAGCAAAGGTGCATCATGCAGCCGGGCGGCCCCCGTGTCAGAGTGACCAACCGCACAGCCTCATCACGGATTTCAGAAGATGCCATCGGTACGTACAGTAGAAACGGCCAAGTCGTCTACGTGGGCATGAAGCACTTGGCAAGTACAAGGCTTCCTTGACGCATATTGTGATACCTTCCTCAACCCGCATTCGACCTGTCATCCATCCTTTCGTTGGAGTCTCGTCGAACAACCTCGAGGAGTTTGATTTTGAAAATAGAACAGTTGCTGCAGGCGATTTGTCCCCTGGTTTCGTATTGAGCAGGGGACGTCTGGCCACAACAGTGGGTGCAGTGGAATGACATGCAGCCAGGGACCTCGTAAGCGGTTCTCCGGACGTCTCTGATAGGCCGCCGGACACTGATCGTCCGAATGGCTTCGGCAGCTACGTCTCCCTCCCCCATATCCATCCACGCATCCCACTTGTATATTATTTTAACGGCAGGCCCGGAGCGACGACCTGACTCGGCGACACACGACATTCCGCGCAAGGACACATTGTTCCCAGCAGAACAAAAGTTCCCCTCCGACAAAACCTCCAGCAGAGCTTGACAGACACAGAAGCTGCCGGCCATGGCCGAAATCACACCCGCCGTCCGCCAGCGCAAGGCAAAGGAGGTCGCTTCCAGCGAGGATGAGGACAACCTGTTCGCAGGCACACCTTCGGAGAAGCTGCGCCCGCAGGCCCAGACCGAAGCCGAGACCACACCCGAACCTAAGAAGAAAAAGAAGTCGAGACGGGAGGTCAACGCCGAAAAAGATGGCATCAGCGTCTGGCTCGACGTTCTGCGCGTCCTGTCCTTCCTCGTCGTCGCCAGCTGCGGCCTCAGCTACGTCATGAGCAGCGGCGAGAGCTGGACCTGGGGCTACAAGAACAAGCCTCGCATCATGCGACCAGAGTATTGGAAGCTCCTCTGGGTATGTCTTCTTCCCCTGTCCCCTCTCGAAACACGACTAACTTCTTGTTCCCCAGAACGGCCCCATCGAGCTCACCCCCGAAGAACTCCTCGCCTATGACGGCACCGACCCCGAAAAGCCAATCTACCTCGCCATCAACCACACAATCTTCGACGTCTCCTCCAACCCCCGCATCTACGGCCCCGGCGGCTCCTACAACGTCTTCGCCGGCCACGACGCCTCCCGCGGCTTCGTCACGGGCTGCTTCCTCGCCGACCGCACCCCCGACATGCGCGGCGTCGAGGAGATGTTCCTCCCCCTCGACGACCCCGAGACAGACCGCCACTGGAGCTACGACGAGATGCAAGCCAAGCGCGAGCGAGAGCGGGTCGACGCCCTCGCCAAGGTTGACGAGGCCTTGCGCCACTGGACAGACTTTTTCGCAGACAGCGACAAGTACATGCGCGTTGGCCGTGTTGTGCGCCCCGAGGGGTGGCTCGAGGCTATCCCACGCCGGGAGCTGTGCGAGGCTGCGAAGAAGGGCCGCCAGCGCCGTCTGTTGCCGCATGAGGAGGCGGAGGCGAAGGAGCGCAAGCGGCTTAGGAAGGAGGAGAAGAAGAGGAAGAAGGGCGAGGCGAAGAATAAGGGAGCTGCTGGGAGGCCGTAGGTCTGGATAGGCTTAATTCATCCTCGTTCGAATATTTGTGCCCGTCTGTGCAGTTGTGCAAATGACAACTGACCGAAGACCTCTGCGTCTGTTGTACAATGCCACCCAGTCAACATCTGCGGTGGATATGCTCCTCAACGGAATTACTTCTGCCAACCTAACATTTCGTCCACATGTTCACATCACATCATCTGCCTCCAGTACCAGAATCTTTTGCATTCAGCGCATCCAGCGCCGCATGATATACAATGCATGCCCGTCCAGGCACGTCGTCCGTGCTATAGACACTTTCCCAACCCCCGTCCCGTCCCCGGGGCATCCCCAAGGCGCGTGGTATCTTGCCTGGGCCCCGTCATGAGCAACAGAAGGAAAAGAAATAAAATAAAAGTCGTGAAGAAAGAATCCAACGCCACCTCGGGAGCGAGGATGATGGTATTTCGGGTCGAAACATTAACGCGTATTTCCTCCCTTCTTTTTCTTGGCCTGGGCTCCCAGCCCGGCCTCCTCCGTACATTATGGCCTCCCCAGCTTTCAAACAGCTCCTCCTGCAATGTCGTGGTCGACTGCTTAGAAGAGGAGGGCAGCAGCACCGGCGAGTGCCAACAGAGTGCTGGGGACGGCGAGCAGGGAGCCGGCAGCGGGGACGCCGTTGCCGCCGTTCTGGCCGGGGGCACCGGGGGTGGCAGGGGCGTTTCCGTTGCCGCCGGCGCCACCGTTGCCTCCAGCGCCGCCGCCGGAGAGCTGGGCAGCGGCAGCCTTGTAGTTCTCAAGAGTGCGCGAAGCGTTGGCAGTGGGGCTGAAAGCTTGTTAGTTTCCAATACAGAGAGACTCTGTGGAGCAAGGACTCACTTCTCGTTGATGACCATGGCCATGCCCCTCTGGCAGTGAGGGCCCTGCTGGCAGTACAGCCACATGGGAGCGGTGCTGTTGATCATGATGGTGAAGACGGGCCTCTGGCCCTGGTTGGCGGAGGCGGCGACGGGGACGTAGCCGGAGAAGATGCCGGCGGCAGGGGCGGCGGGGTTGGCGACGTTCAGGGGAACGCAGGGCTGGTCAAAGGTGGACTGGGTGACGGTGTGGTTGCCGCCCATGAACTGGAACTGGACCATGGAGCCCTCGGCGGCAGTGATGCGATCCGGGGAGAAGGTCAGGGAGCCGTTGTTGGAGGCGACCTGGACAGCCTGAACAGAGACGGCTGGGTGGTGTTAGTCAAGCTCGGTCCTCTTCTGACATTTCCGGTACATACACTGAGCCTGGGCAAAGCCGGCGAGGGCGGCGACGATGGCTGATGTGAAGAGCATGTCTGCGGTTTTTTTTTTTGGATGTGGATGATGATGATATGTCTGGTCAAAAAAATCGAGGTTGACAAGGAGAGTCGTGGGGTGTCGATAGTCGTCAAAAGAATGATCGGACCGGTCTTCCAGAGAACCACACAAAAGTAGATATAAGCGGCTGGCGCTGTGTTGTTGCAAAATACGTAGCAAGGAGGACTAGCCTTGATTGCCGAGTGAATAGAAGTGAAGGATTAATTTTCGAAGCGGAAAAGGAAACGAAGAAGTGAAGATGGAAGACACGGAAGAAGAGGGAGGAAAGAAGAGACGAAAGGAGGAGGAGAGGAATGACCGGCGGGATGGCACGATGCTTATGAACTGGACGAAGGCCTCCTTTTTTCGCAGGCCTGCAGCGCAAGGGCCCCCACCGAAACGCGGTACACCAAGAAACGGCATGAATCTTAAGGTGCGGTGCCCGAGGATCGTCCCAAGGGCGGGCGCTGACCAGGCTGTGGACTGGACGGGCATGCTGTCTGTTCTGGGTCGTGATACTATGGTCCAGGGCATGGTGGCTATGGATGGGTCCCTTCAACCCCTGGCCGGCACCACGGCCCCCCGACGGAGGGAAGGGGCGGGCTTGCGCGGGCGACAGGCGAGTTACAGCTAGGCTCCTAGCGGGGACGCACGGCTGGGCTGACACTGGTGACTCCAGAGGGAAGATGCCAAGAGGTTGAGGCGACATGTCCGATGTCAACCCAGGGCGGCGGGGGCTGCTCGGCGGTCGATGTGGTGACGTGAAACGAGGTTGGACAATCCCGTGCTTCATCGTCGACCGTGGAGGCGGCCTAGCCGACCAGGGGCACACTGTACAGCACGAACAACCCCGACGTCCAGGGCGGCAAGGGTGACAATGGAGAAACATTGGCAGTGCGCCCCCGGCACCAATAACCCCCGTCCCGTCCTGTCTGGCAGATGGATGTCCGGCGCTGGGGCAACGTAATCAGCCTCCCGGAAGAGAGCGAGTCCGTGATGCGAGGACCAGGTCGGCGGCCACGGCATGCAGTTTGCCATTGTCTTGCGGTTGTTCAGTGTGTTGGGTGATACAGTGGCACTGTGCTGCTATCCCATCTTCAAAGCATGGTCGAAATAGACTCTTGGTCGTCTCAAGATAGACCAGGCGACCATCCAAAAAAGTCTCGAGGTAACGCTGGCGTGTGCGACCGTGTGAAGCCGCATCGCGACGGGCTGGGACCAGATGATGGTTAGTTTGCTGAAGTTGTCGCGAGACCTAACGCCCTACGAGAAAAATGTCCTAGGGCAGCTCCAAGAACTCGGGGGTGGAGGAAGGGACGAAAAAGCGGGGATTTTACCCCCTGTCGAAACGGGAGGCAGAGCTCGGATGTGCTTCACCTCGACTCTCCGACACGGCTCGAGACGCACCTCGTCTCAGGCCTCTGCCCATCACCCCTCGACAAACTCGAGCCTCGCGCTACTGCAAGGCACCACAACTCCCCAACGTCCCGATGCAACGGTGCCGCTGGGCTAGTCCTCGAACCCTTCGTGCCCAACACGTGAACATCACTCCCTCCCTATTTGGCCCCGTGCGTCGATGACCGCTGCTTTGCTCGGCTGCTTTGCCGACGGTTGGATTGGCCCATCGATGCGTTCGCAATGCGTCCATTGATCTTCCATCTGATCTTGTCGTCTGGCTGCCAAGCCAAGGGGGATCTGCTGCCCCCCTCACGCACTGATCTGTTCCTGCTGCTGCATCCCGCCGCGGGCGCAGCACATCATCACGGGAATCACGGCCGCATGCCATTTATGCCAGATGCCGCGATGCTCCGATGGGCCACGCCTCTCTCCAGGCTTGCATATGTGCAAATGTCCAAGACGCGCCATACATTCGGCCATGATGTGCCGGCTCCTCTCGATTTCGCCGCGCCATGTCCTCGGACTGTCGGCACCGTGACTTGATCGCCCTCTCATCCTCAGGCGGGCATCGTACCAGTAGTCAAGAGAAACGAAACAGTGCCACGCGGGGTGCACATCTCTTGCTCACTCGACCTGCACTATACACATCCAGCACAAGCTCGGAGATCTTCGTGCTCCAGCCTCGTGCCCCTCCCCTCCACAGTTTCGTCCTCATCCCAACCGCCGCGACATGGGCGGACGTCATCTCGCCTACACCTCTGCCGCAAGAGACGACAAGTTCCAGGTGATCGGATTGCGTGCGCCCTGACTTTTCCCCCTTTCCCTCGCATTGAGATGCGATGGCCTGACATCCGTTCCATCAGCATGACCCCAACACTTCGGACGCGGTGAAAGATCTGTTGTGTCGAGGAACGCGCGCGCACCGCCCTCGTCACACGTCTGCCGCATGACTCGGCTTCGTGAGCCCGGCTTGGGATAAAGCTGCGTTCATCAGGTGATACAAGACTGAAGAGTAAAGACGCTCCAGCGCCCGCCCGCGGAAGCCAACCCCAACCCCGCTTCCCATGTCACGCTGCGCGGCGCGGTCTGGGTGCTGCTGCATCGAGGCACGCCAGCGAGGCTTCAGACAAGCTGTGCGGGCGCCTGGGGAGAATATATGCCAAGTGCGGAGAATTCGAAGACCTCGTCGTCCAGATGCCCAACATATCGGGCTTTTGGCCGGCGTGGCCTGATCCCCCACTTTGTAGGAGACATTTCTGTCTGAACTCGTAAACAGGCAGACGAAGCGCGGTCTGCCTGCTTGCTCATCTGATTCGATATCTCCGTCCGAGTAGAGAAGAGTCATGCCCCGAGAAAACCAGCAGACAGGCGGCCGCACTCTGACAGTCTGGATTCGAGAAGCTATTCGTGGGGAAAGCTCCGTCGAGCTGAAGCTGTTGCTGTTTCTGTATACAGGACGTGTGTCGTAATCGTGGGCGGACCTTAGAAGTCCATGAGAAGCTGCGGAGCGACCTTTTCCAAGTCGTCGACCTACCCAGTTTGTCAGCCGTCTGCTTCCCCCAGTCATGTCCGTAGATGGCTCACCTCTAGGAACGTCCCCGTCTTCTCTTGCATGCACCGCGCAACCGCCTCGCGGACAAACACGTCCACATATTTGGCCGTCACCCGTGCCGCATCGCTTGTCAACCTCGTCCCCTCCTTCTCGAACATCTCGTTCAGTAGCCTGCCCACCAGTCCCGGCGGTATCGTCTTCTCTGGGCCGTCCTCGTCGTCGTCGATCGTCTGTGGCCGAGCCCGAGACCCTTTCCCAGCAGCGGACATGGTCACACCGACATCCATTTCTTCGTCGCTGGCCACTTCTTCCCGTCGACTCGGGGTTCTGGCCTTTGCCTTGCCTTTGCCAGCCGGCGTCCTGCGTTTTCTAGGCGTCTCGGCTTCGGAGCCCAGCACCTCTATATCATCATCGTCATCGTCCCGATTGACAGATTCGGCATCGGAGGAGGCGAACGGGTCGACAGAAGTGGCTTTGCTTGAGGCGCGTTTCGACGCAGGGCCTTTGGCTTTGGCTGCGTTCGCTGGTCGCCCGCGTTTGGCACCGGCAGTTTGTTTCGGAGGCATGACCGCAGCAAGGTACGATCGCACAATCCCAGCTACTGACGAGGTCGGACCAAAAACAAATAGGAAGCTGGTTGGCAAAGAGGACAGGGACAAGAGAGTGCTCGACTTGGACCAGACGCGTCGAGGCGGAAGCACGCGCTGCGCTGGGTGGAGTCGGCGCCAAGTCACGTGATTGAAAGACCAGATCTCTAGCTCTTAGCATCGCCATGGTGTCACCAAGATCACCGGGCATCAAGATCATCACGAGCGAGGCAGAGGTCTTTGAGAAGTTTCATGAGTACAATCAGGAAATCGCCTAGGGACGTATAATTACAGCGGATCAGGCCTCTCGAAGCAGGTTCGAGAATAGAAAACGCCTTGCCGGATGCCAGTCTAACCGCGAAAAGCCAGTGAACCAGGTAAACCACCGTGTCGTGATATCTGGGTCTCTTTCCCGCGACTATCCGTCACGCCCCCCTCCACGAGCCACCCATCCACATCTATTCCAGGCCGATCAAGCCATCTCCCCGGTTGATCACCGCAGCAGACCGTGGTCAGAGCAGTGTTGGTGTAGTAGTCGTCATTGGAAGCTGACAAGCTTGAGGCATTTACTTGAAGGCCTTGCCGAAGAGGAGGACCTGGAGCTGATCGTAGATCGACAGGACACCAGCGCCGGCAACACCACGGAGGATGTTGGCACCGGCACCCTTGAAGAGAGACTTGACACCCTCGTTGGCGATGATCTGGCGACCAGCGTCGAAGGCGCCCTTGTAGTGGACAGTGCCGCCGGAGGTCATCATCATGCGACGACGGATGGTGTCGAGAGGGTAAGAGGCGATACCGGCACCGGTGGTGACGAGCCAGCCGAGAGCGAACGAGGCGAGGAAGTTGCCCTCAAGGTTGCCAGTGAGGACGACGGGCTTGATGGAGTCGTACATGCCGAAGTAGAGACCACGGTAGACGACGATACCGGCAACGGAGGGCATGAAGCCACGGTAGAGACCGGCAATACCGTCGGAGGCGAGAGTCTTGCGGTAGACGTCGACGAGACCGTTGAACTGACGGTCACCGCCGCCCTTGGCGTTCTTGGCATCGTTGGCAAGACGAGTACGGGCGTAGTCGAGGGAGTAGACGAAGAGCAGCGAGGTGGCACCGGCGGCACCGCCGGAGGCCAGGTTGCCGGCCATCCACAAGGCGTAGCCGTCACGCTCCTTCTTGTAGCCGAACATCTTCTTGAACTTGTCGCGGAAAGCGAAGTTCAGGGCCTGGGTAGGGAAGTAACGGATGACGTTGGCGGTGTTGCCGCGCCACAGAGACATGACACCCTCGGCCTGCGAAGTGCGCTTGAAGCAGTCGATGATACCCTCGTACTTGCGGTCGAGACGGCCGACCTTGAGCATCTCATCCTGGTTCTGGATCAGGAGCTTGACACGCTCGATGGGGGCGGCAGCAGTCTTGGAGACAGCGGCGGAGACACCACCCATGAGGAAGTCGGCGATGAAGGGCTGTAGGAAGAAGAAGAGTTAGTCGATTGATCAATGGGATTGATGGAAGAGGGTGATGGTCAGGGCAGAGCGCCGATGCAAACGCCGACGAAGGGGATGAGGCTTCGTGGCTTCTTGCGAGGCAATCCATTGCGGTCAACGGCGGCGGCCAATCGAGTAAACTCGCGGTATCTCGCAAAGCTTCGCCGGTGGCCAATTGACCCCGACGAAGAGCTTTGCTGATGCCTCGAGGTCGACTTGGGAGGTTTGCCGTTGTTGACACGCGAGAGGGATTTTGCGTCTGCGCGACCGAAGCGAAAAGGGAGGATTGGCAATCACGTACCGGCATGCCCAGCACCGTCTTGGGGCCAGAGTCAGACATTGTGACGAATTAACCTGAAGAGAAAAAGGACTGAGAGGAGAGGTCTCGATGAAATCGAGGTTTGTGGATGGAGGAAGATGGGCAGTCGTCAAACTGTTGGAGGTGAGAGGTTAGAAAGGGAAATTTTTTTCTGGCTGCGCAGGCCTTTTGAGCGATTCCTCCCGGCACGCACGCACGGGGAACGTACCCACTCCTGCAGCAAAACCCCCCCAACCCCCATTGCTCCTGCCCCGGCAACCCCGTCGGCCTCAGGCCGCCGCGCTAATTGGACACGATAACCCGGTTCAGCCCGACCGAGATTGGCCCCTGGCCGCCCAGACTGTGCGAATTTGCCCAGGCAATCCACTCCAGGGAGCACTTGCGCCTTCACATGCGCTGGCAGCAAACACCTGCAGTTCAAATTCACTTCAAGTTGGGCAGTTGCCTGCGGCAGATGTAGCGGGCCGGCGGCCAAAGTAGTCAGTGAATTGGCAATTGTCAGGCTACTTGAGGAGACGTCTATGAGACTTTTGATGCTTCATTGAAGATAGCAGCTTTTTCCGGCTCCATCAACTGTGCTTGCCTTTGCTGGAGGTTGCGGCCCGCTCCACACCCGGCATCTCCATCCTCACGAGCCCGAGCCTTGAATATCAAGGGTATCGCGGAAATGGGCGCCTGAAGCCCCATTGTCGAATCAGGTCAGAGACAGTGCAATGCCGGCTAGATCCATCGACCTTGACCTTGTTGATGACAGGCTCTAGATCGCGTTAGAGGCCGTTCCACGTCCGAGGAGAGGCACGGCAACTCGGAGCCGCCCCGCGGTGCATCCGGAATCCGCGCCTAGCATTGGAAGTGAGGCTTGCTCGTGTGCCCGTTTGACTTCTTGTCTTGTCTGTCGACTGAAGTCTATGTCACTGAGGCTGTATCGCGTGTCTCGATCCTATCAGCATCTACTCCCGTCCTCCCGGCGCCACAGACACCTGGCGATGTCCTCTCCGAACTCCTCGTGGCCAACGTGCTTCGAGGCATCTCGGCACTTGCCAATGAATTGCTTGCACTGGCTTTGAAGTCTCTACTCACCGACTGTTCTCCAATCTCGTCAACCCTCGTCCTTGTCGACGCAGCACGGGCATATGTGGGAAGCGTTCGTCTGACATCCATCCATGTGGCATATTCGGGATCTGGAGTTGACGGCACCTCTCCAGCCGCAGTCCTCGGTTCAAATACAAACGCAAGAAACAGAGCAGCACAAGATACATGCTACTTCCTATCTACTCAAAAGCTTCATCCGCCAGTGAAGCTTTTCCTGCAGACATCACAGCTGCCTCCCTCGTGAGGTCTGGTGTGCATCGAGACAGAACCCTGTCTGGATCACTTCCCGCTCCCCTGACCCGCCCAGCGCTTCAGACAGCCGAGCTAGAACAGCAATTGCCCAGGGGTGCTTTGCCGAGAGACGGACGCCAGCCAGAGCTGCTCCGGCGGCCTGTTTGTCTTGCATTCGAGGTGGCGGACGAAGGCATTGAAAATCAGAGACGGCCTGGCCCAAAGGGAGAAGAAGCACCACTTCGCCACTCCTCCAGACGCATACCATTGCTTGACTGCGATCATCGCCATCTTTCTCGCAATTCTCCCTCTGGATCCCTTCATTTCCGAGCCATGGGCTTCGCTCTGTTCCCCTATTCACCTTCCCTGGAGGCCCCGTAGCCTCTCGCCGTCCAGGTCGTCGAATGCACCCCCCGGGCCGACCGACCCCCCCATCATCGGAAATAGCTGCGAGCCCGGCCTGCCCGCCGCCCCGTTCCACCCGCCGTCGCTCCCGCTGATCTGGTCTGGAAGGGGGGCGCATTTTAAAAAATTTCAGCGGGGACCCGGAAGTCGTCGTCTCGGGCGAAAGGTTTTGCGCGCTGCCTCACTGGCCTGCTGCTGGCACGGCGACCTGCCTGCCCCCGGGCCCCCGGCCTTGATGCCAGACGTGGCTGCAACCCAGCCCCTGGCGCCCGGAAAAATGATTGGAAGGGAGGCCCAGACCACACCCTCTCCCAAGATGTCCCGAGCTGGTTTTGCCATCCTGCAGCGAGGTATTTTCCAAGGTGCTGACCATTGGCGCTCACTCACGGGTCCGGTGCAGATAGGACCGGCCGCCGGTTCAGACCTGGCCTATCTGTACTCTTCGGTCACAGTGCAGATGTAGCGGAAGCACACAACCAGGCAAAAGCCAGGGAATCGTTGACTTCGCCGCCGGTCCGGACGGATGTCGCTCGGGTCCCCCACACCGAGCCAAGGACGTGCTTCGCCTGACGCCTTCGCAGCGAGAGCACTGATCCGAGGATGCCATTTTTGGCGCCACTGTCGTTACTATCAAGGTGCTTGGCATGCTTCATTGGACAATAGTTGGGTTGCGTCGGTGGTTGACACACGAGGCTGGGCCGAAAGGCCGGCCGGGGTGCTTTGGTTGTCTAGGGGGTGCTACTCGATCGTATTTCTGCACTCCGATGATGGACCTGACATTACTGGAATGCTCGTAAATCTCCAGAGTCTGTGTGTTTGTTCCAGCCATAACCTTACAACAATCGCCTCCCAAATCAGTACCATCAATTCAGGAAGACGACACTCTTCAGCATGACGCCGGACCAGGCCTGATCTCCTTGGTCAACATCTTTGCCACCCGTTACTTCCTCTACGACAGCACAGCGCAAAGTTGAAGTCACATGCGAGGGCATCGTGTCTGAAAGTCTTCGGATTGCTATCCTGCTACCGAGGACCTCAGTTCCGGCTCGTCATGGCCGGAGCCCAGACTGACGTGTGCCCAAGGGCACGACGTGGGGGCGTGTTGCGACGACGTGCTGTCGCACACTGCCAATTCCCTGGGCTAATGGGAGGCACCGAGAGAGAGCGCAGGCGTACAGCCGCGCTCGTCATCAGCATGCACCATTCAGGCCGTCATCGAGAGTTGCGTGGGTTGGGTCAAACGAATCCGATTCCGATGCTACACCGAGCATGAGTACCCTTTTGCGGGTCTTGTTGATATCTAACCCTTTGCACCCAGGCCAGCCGAACCATAACGACGAAAAACCATGATCATGTCCATCGCGGGAGGTCGTGACTCGCTTAATCGGTACCGCCAACAGCACGGGCTAGAAGGCAAGTGTTAGTATGTGTGTTCCATGGCGGTTGCCGAGGGGTCGTCTGCGTCTGGGAACGTCGGGCTGTGGTGACATACTGTAGATCTTCATCTTGCTGTGCTGAACGACGGGCTTGATGATGCCCTTCTCCTCGAGGTCCTTGATGCATTGCCTTGCCAGCGAGCCGTTGATCTTCATGCGGTCGACCAGGGTGGCGACGGTGACGAGACGGAAAGACGGGACATCCTTGTGGAGCTTCTCGGAGGTGGTCTTGTCGAGGATGACGGCGTGCTGAGCCTTGTCCTTGACCTTGCCCTTGGACCTGTGTATTGTGTGAGCGATATGTGTTGGGTGCTACTTGGCGAACGATGCGGCCACGGGCGAATTTTGGTTCGCCATGTCGGTTTTGTTCAATGACGCGGGGAAACGTACCACTGTGACACTGGTTAGCAAGGCTGCGCGCGCATTTCGAGGAGGATGGACAATCATCGTCCGCAAGGGAGACAAACCTTCTTCTTCTGCTTCTTAGCTCCGGCAGCGGGCGCCATCTTGTCTGTCTGGTGATGGAGGGATGGGGGGTGGTTGACGGGATCAGAGAGAGGAGGGCTGCTTCACGTCTCTTCGGAATCGACTTGTTCTCCCAATGTCAGAAGTCGGCGGGCGGTCGGGGCAGGGCCAGTCAGCGAGTAGGGTTAAGCGAAACCCTAGGTGGGGCCACCAGATTTTGCGGGAAAAGCGGGTCCGTGTCTTCGCACCTGCCGGCCCTGGCCCCCGTTGGTGTGTGCGCGCAAAGCCCTTAGCGACTCCAGAGACTTTTGATTCTACGCCTGACGACCGCCCATTCAACCAACACTTCGCGACAAATCCGACAACCCGCGACCGACCCCAACGCAGTCCTTCACCCAGTCATCCCCCAGAACTGCACATTCGGCAAAATGTCTGACGGCGGCGAGATCGAGGTCGAGAACGTCCAGTACGACGTTCTCCCCAAGGACGTTGTCAAGGAGATTGGCAACATCAAGCTCTTCAACAAGTGGGACTACGACGTCGAGGTCCGCGACATCTCCCTGACGTGAGCCTCTCCCCTGACCTCCCTACGTATTTGGGCCCGAATTATCGAAGATGCGAAGGAGGGGGCGAAGAAAGAAGCGGGTGGAGGGGCAGCAGGACTTGAAGACATTGTCAAAACTCGAATGGACCGTTGTGCTGACCTTGCGATTCTTCCGATAGCGACTACGTCTCCCTCCGCAACCCCGTCTACGTCACCCACTCTGCCGGTCGCTATGCCACCAAGCGCTTCCGCAAGGCCAACTGCCCCATCATTGAGCGTCTCACCAACTCTCTGATGGCCCACGGCCGCAACAACGGAAAGAAGCTCATGGCCGTCCGCATCGTTGCCCACGCCTTCGAGATCGTACGTCCGACCCTAGCCCGCCCTCGAGCGACAAACACCAAAGACCACCAGCTAACCCGACCCTAGATCCACCTGATGACCGACCAGAACCCCATCCAGGTCGCCGTCGACGCCATCGTCAACTGCGGTCCCCGTGAGGACTCCACCCGTATCGGCTCCGCCGGCACTGTCCGTCGCCAGGCCGTCGATGTCTCGCCCCTCCGCCGCGTCAACCAGGCCATTGCCCTGCTGACCACCGGTGCCCGCGAGGCCGCCTTCCGCAACGTCAAGTCCATCGCCGAGTGCCTCGCCGAGGAGCTGATCAACGCCGCCAAGGGCTCCAGCAACTCCTACGCCATCAAGAAGAAGGACGAGCTCGAGCGTGTTGCCAAGTCCAACCGGTAAACGGTTGCTACCCTGCCATTGGGGAAACGTCGAGGAGGGGAAAAGATACGGAACCGGAGAGGGTGCGTCGGGGGGTGGCGAGCACGGGCCGAGGGGACACGACCGTCTCCCTCCAGACCCGGTGCGCGTACTCTGCGCGGCGGCGCTCTTCCTCTCTTCCCTTCCTCCGGGGGACGGCGCTGCATGTGTTGCGTTGTTTTTTTCCCTGGCTTTTTTTAAACGGAGCATACGGGGGGAAAAGCTTATCGACCACGAAAGCCGGGACGGAAAGGCTGCGACGACTTTGTCTACTACGGAAGAAAGGGGGCGGAGGGATACATCTCTACAGGCATCAAGACGGACCAGACTGGTGCCCCGCATCCAATTGCATTTTGTGCGTTTAGGGACACACTGGGAAATGCGACATTGGCATCTTGTCTCTCACGGCTCTAGGTGGTTCTTCCCAATAAAAAGCCAGGCTCGTTCAGAGCAAATTAAACAGCCAGTGTGATGTCATGTGTGTTTTGAGAGGAGGACGTCTACCAGAGACTCTTCTCCTCCAGGGCCGGACCATCTCCCCTCTACACTTATCCTACCTTCATCACTGGACCACGAGCATCCCCTGATCATTCATCCTTCCCACCCATCGCCACAATTGGTTCAGCTAGTCGACCTGTTCTTCCAGATCCTCGGATCGAGTATAGAAGAGGGTCGTCCAGGTACTTAGATCATCCACAGCAGATGTTGATATTCATACTCAGTTTGTCCACATTGTCCACAGAAGAGTTCGTCCAGAGACTTGAATCACCCACACAAGATGTTAATCCATGTTCAGTTTGTCCACAGAAGATGATTGATCAGGTATTTAGACTGTCCACAGAAGAGGATTGTCCAGATACTTAAATCCTCTACTGAAGAAATATGTCCAGATACTTGGACCTTTCATAGAAGAGGGTTGTCTAGGTACCCATTTCGTCCACTGAAGAGATTCGTTCACTGGAGAGATTCGTTCACTGGAGAGATTCGTTCACTGGAGAGCTTCATCCACCGGAGAGGTTCATCCACCGGAGAGGTTCGTCTAAAGAAGAGGATTGTCCATAGAAGAGGATTGTCCATAGAAGAGGATTGTCCATAGAAGAGGATTGTCCATAGAAGAGGATTGTCCATAGAAGAGGATTGTCCATAGAAGAGGATTGTCCATAGAAGAGATCCGTCTAGGCACTATGAGAGAGACCAACGTTACAGACTAAACCTGCCCGCTCCATGACGGCGAACGCGAAAGCCCTACTTATCCACGAACTGCAGCCTCTGGAACATTCCAACGCACCAGATACCCTCTTCGCACCACCGTCCCATCTCCTGGTCAACCTCGAAGCCGAACTTCTCCCAGATGCCAACTCCCTGCTCCTGCGCGTGCACGCAGACGAGACCGGCCCAGTGAGGGGTCTCCTTTTCCGTTTGCGCTCCCAAACCCGTGAGGCCGACCTTAGCGACGCTGGGGTTGAAGCGATCAGGGTTCTCGCGCAGCCAGTTGAGCGCTTCAGTCACGAGGAGCGAGCGGATGCGGAAGGGGCGGAACTCCTTAATGACGGCCAGCTTTCCGAGCTTGACGTACGGCTCCTGACCGTTGTGAAGGGAGGTCGGGCGGCACGGGGGCTGAGGCACGAGGGGCTTACCGACGGATGCCTCGCCGCCGGCCACCTGTTCGGGGGCATCCCAGGAGCCGTAGGTGCCGGTGAGGACGGCGGGGGTAACCGTTCCGTCTGGGGCGATGTGGCCGACGAGCTTGCCGTCCCGGTAGTCGCCGTTGGGCACGGGGTGGGGCTCGTGGGGGAAAGGGACGCAGCGGAGGGTGCCGATAGGGACGGTGCGGGTGCTGCTGCGACGGACCTGGGTGATGTTGCCGTCGGCGTCGCGGATCTCGGGCTCGATGGTCATGTTGACCGAGGCATAAGTGACCCCTAACGAAAACCAGAGTCAGTAGTGACCCGTTATAGCTGTCTTGGGAGGGAACAGGAGTAACATACAGTGTGCGCTGCGGTTGTCGTCTCGGTCGTACTCGTGATCGGTGGGGACATTTTGCTCGTCGACGAAGACAGCAGTGCGGACCTCCATGGCTTGGACGAAGATTGGGTTCTTGCTGCGTGGCTCCTTGTCCATGGCCGCGCCGGAGATGTAGCCGGGCCTGTTGCCCTGGAAGGGCTCAAGGAGGCGGATGAACGGGGTTCCCATGATGGCTGATGGGAAAGCTCTTGGGCGCGCCTTTCGTTTGCTTGAGATTTTGGATGGAGGGTTTGTTTGTGCTTAGCACCCAAGGTATTTTTATGGAGAGAGAGCAGGATGCGCCTTCATAAGCCATCTGTCTTCAGGTTGAGGTGGCTTCACTGCCAAGGTGGTAGAGTAGCCAAGGTGGTAGAGTACAAACGCCTCTGCAGTAACCGTCACGCGGCGACCGATATTTGTTGCCTCGACGATAAGTGGTCGGGGTGGCGAGTGTTGTATACGGTGGTGGTATTCAGCGGGTTGATGCCGCGAAATCGAGGGAAAGAGAGGGAAGGAACCTAAACTTTGATGTGTAGTAGTGCGGGTGGCAGTGATATTCTGGGCAGGTCAGGCAGGTAAGTTGCCGCCTCGAGATGGCCCTTTCTATAAGGCAAGCACGGCCTGTTGTAGCCGCCTAACCTCTCCTGGGCATATCCATTGTGTCGTGAATCCCGATCATGGTTTTTGGAGTCGAGTCTCCAGGCAGGTAGGGAGTTTGCGCCATCGAAAGCCACCTCATCTATAATAAGGCCAAACTGGAGGCGTCACCTCCTAGGGCGTTGGCCAGGCAGACATGGGGCAGCATTCGATGCCGAAGCATGGCAGCCAGGAAGCCTCGAGTTTGCAGATGCGTGCACTCTTGGCGGCCGCTGTTGTTCTAGATGCTACAAGTTCTTTGTGGTTTGTCAGCCCACGTATCACTTCAAAAACCACCAGCACTGCACACGAAGACCACAGCATAGGGGTCCGAAACGCATGGAATAGAAATCCGTCATGTTGCACTAGAAACGCCCGCTGGCATGGTAGGAATGTCAACTCGGACAACGACAGCGGTATACGTCCGCATCGCGCCCGATCTGTTTTGGACACCTGGCACTCTCCACGTCCCCCCCTCTCATCTAGACAACAACGCTCCTCTCCTCGCCGTCGGCGAAGCCAGAGTTGACCTTCTTGCCCGTCTTGGCAATGGTGCTCAGCACCGTCTCGTAGGACAGCGTGGGCTCGGCGACGACGGTGGCGGTCTGGCTCTCGAGAGAGACTTCGTGGGACTTGACGCCTGCGGGTGGGAGGTAGAGTCAGCGCGTGCGTCTCTGGGCAAAGGGGGGGGGGCTCAGCTTACCGTCGAGCTTCTTCAGGACGCGGTCGATGGCGCCGGAGCAGCCGCCGCAGCTCATGGCCACGTTGAACTTGTAGGTGTGCTCGTCGGACATGTTGGTTATTGTGTTTGGGTGGAGGATGTGTTTGTGGTTGTGGTTGTGGAGAAGAGTGGTCGTTGAAGCGGTTGGAATGTCGAACGGATGGCGACACGGATCGTTCTTATGGATGGCGGGGTAAATGATCGCGGGTCTCCAAAGGGTGAAGGTGGGGTTCGGTGTCGCAAGGGACGTTGTCGGTGACAGAGGACAAGTGGCGTTGATGATGAGCAAGTTTTATAGACCTTCAATATCAATTCTCAAACAGCAACGGACGTCCTCTCCCGGTATTTATACAAATTGCGTCGACACCTTCAAACAACCCTCAGATGCGACACTCCCAGTCGCGGAAGCTGGATCCCCTATTACCAATGCTCTCGGCCGCGTCTGCATCATTAATAATGGCCCTTGGAACCCCCAATCCCCGCCGCCCTGAATGGCGCAACCGCACCGCGCCAGAGCACGGAGCGTCGCCCTCCAATCGGCCGTCTTCCTCGGCCGCTTTGCCTTCTGAAACTTGCTCACCTCAACCGTGCCATGACCCCCGTCTCAGCCGGACGGACACCTTCACGACATCCCTTCCACAGACCGAGATGAGATGAAATGAATGAGGGTTCACGCGGTAATGTGAGATGCCACGAGGCTGCGAAATGATCCGAACCAGGGGCCGACCCGGGCGCCCGTCCTCTGAAACGCCCTCACTCGTTCATCCTTGCCCTCCTGTGACGAAGCTGAGAAAGCAATTGCTTTTGATGCCGACCATGCCGCGATTATTCGCGCTGATGCCGTGCTATCTATCTACTGTGCTACCCGTACAAGATCGACCGCATCGCATACCACCAACGCCTCATATGTCTCCCTTTTCGTAGGTGATCAGCCGCGCCGACCCGACCCGTGTACTACCCTCAAGGTTGAGCAGGTCTTCGCCCGGCATCGCTGTCGCTGCCATCCTCCTCTTCCTCCTCGTCATTTGCGTTGTTTTGCTGGCCGCTTCTGCGGTAGAAAAGGGGAAGCAGGCTCGCGAACATAGCTGGCAGCCCGACACCTAAATTGCCAGGTTCGAGGAAACCTGGGTCCTCATCGTCCTCCGACCCGTACTCATCATCCCACGGGTCCTCAAACGAACCCGGCATCCGGCGGGGGCGGTATTCTCTGTCGTCATCGGCGGGCGCTTCCGCATTGTCTTGCCGCTCCACGCCGTGCTCCTCGGGATCATCAAAGAACTCGATGTCCTCCTCGTCAGGTATCATGTCGAACGGATCTTCTCCAAACTCATCGTCCTCACCGGCGCCCGGGAATCGCACCGCGGCTCTCTGTTGCGCCCTCTCCGTCTGCCGCCGGAGCTGCTCAAGGAGCGCCCGGCCCTGAGGATCATCCTGCATGTCCTTGAATCCCCAGGGGAGCTGCATGCCGGTACTGGAGAAGATGTTGTCGTTAAATAGCGGCGGCAGCGGGTCAAACTCGTAGTTGGGTTGTTGCGCGAGAATGTGGCGCGGAACCCCCGCGATCAGCTTGGTGTTGCCCTCGAGGAAAGCGAATCTCGCCGTCCGCTGGTCTGATGGGCCGTCCTTCGGGAGAGACTTGACGTCCACCTTTTGCGCCAGCTTGACCGCCTCCTTCAGGACCGTGATGGCTGCTGGATTATCCCAGAGATCCTTGGCCTGGTTGATGTAGATGTTCGTCCAGAATTGACTGTCACCTGGGGGCTTGACTCCCCATAGCGGAGGGGGCGGGTCGAGGTTGAGCTCCTGGAACAGGGCGCAGTAGAGCCACGGCAGCTTCCCCATGCCGTCAACCGCGGCCTTCACAGCCTTGTCCTTGTCGCCCAGCTGCAGATGCGCGAGTACTACCGTTTGCTTCATGTACTCATCGTCTGTTCCACCAGACATGTGCTCCGGAGACGCGCAAAAGTCAACCAGCCACTGCGCCTGGTGCGCGCGCATGGCAAGCGGGTGCAGGAAGTTCTTCATGGCGTAGGGGTCGTTGGGGTTCATGCTGTACAGCAGCTTGGCCCACTCGAACGCGGTTCGGTATGTTCCCTTGCGGAGAAGGCTCTTGAGGTAGTGGTACCCAGCCAGCCAGAACTCGCGGTTCTCTGGCCGTTTAAAGTCGAGACGGGCCTTGCCGTTCTCCATCTTTTGCCGGAACGCCGACGTTGTCACCCGACCAAACGTGAATAGCGCCCTCTCACAGAGGTCTGCAGCGAGCGAGGCGTTCTGGTCTTGGGTCGCAACCTTGCTGACCTGCAGCAGCGTCGTGATGTGGTAGGGATGGTTCCGTAGCAGAGAAACCAAGGCCATCGGCTCGCCCATCTGGACCATGCTGAAGAACATCATCTGGATCTTGTCGTAGGTGCTATCGTGGTGGAAGGTGAACTCCGTCGTGACCCCGTCATCGCCTTTGCGGACCTCCTTCATCGTCAAACCCGCTGCCGTCGCCTTTGGCCAGTGATCCTTGCCCTGGATGAAGACATTGCGCCGAAGCGAGATCTCCGGCAGCTTCTGGCCCGGAAGACCCCTAAGCGCCTGCTCGAGATTGACTGTTCGCGCGCCCTGTCTGCCCAGCCGGCGCATCTCGGCCTGTTGCTCGGCTTGTTCCTCCTGCGTGGCGGCATCGATGGCTTCCCGACCAAACAGATTCCGCATTTCGTGGATGGCCTTGAGGTAATGCGTGTCGATCTGCAGGAGCTCATCGATCGGCCGGCCAGTCACCGCGGCGCCACTGCCGCTAGCTGACGCAGACTCTGCCTTGATGCTGAGCTCCTTCAAGGCTCGCTCAATCTCATCGTCTTGCGCTCCAGTCTCCTCTGGTGTGTCTGTGCCGGTGGCGACCTCCTTCTTCTTGCCCTTCTTTTTCTTCTTCTTGTTCTTTTTCGCCGGCTGCGGGGTGGGCTCTGGCTCGGACTCCTCCTTCAGCGGTGCTTGTGCATCCTTGGTTGGCTTTTCTTCCCCGTCGTCATCGTCATCGTCGTTGTCGTCTCCTCCAAGGGCGGCAAACAGGCTTATTCTCGGTTTGGCAATGACCGGTTCGGGCTCTTCGTCGTCGCTGCCATCGCTTTCGGGTTTCGGATTCTGGAGCTGGTCGAGCTCCCGCTGCTTCTGCAGCTTACGAAGCTGTCGGCTCGACATTGTGAGGATTGGAGCGTCAGTCGAGTGAGTTGATTGAAGGAAAGTACGTGGCGATTATTGTTACAGCGAGGGAGGGAAAAATGTCCAGATTGTATGTGTCACGCCGGAGGCAAGACGGCATGACGTTTGGTGGGGTTAACTTGGAGGGGAACAAAGTGAATGAACTAGACGCGATAAGATAAGAGACAGCCAGGTGCCGCAGCCCACGAAAACAGAGATCGTACTTGGGCATTTCCAATAAGCGCAAAGTACTTCGCCGATTGACCTGCAACCGGTCGATTATTCTACTGGTCTATTCACTATGTCGGTGTCGGTGCATTAACTGTCCGGTCGATTAGCTACTTCGCGGCTGGTCGACTAGCTGTCTCCAAGACAGCAGCAAAGACAGTGGCTGATGCCGCCACAAGCTTCAGATCACCCGTGGCTAGTGCCCGTCCAAACTCCCGTCGGGCGATGGAAGAATGGAACGAACGCCAACCAGTTCGGGACCGACGCAATTTCGGCCGGGCCGACATCATTTCCTTGCCGACACGTCAGGCACGGAACCATCTCACCGGGCTGGCGGGCTCTCGCGCAGCTAGGCGATGGATGAGGCGATGCGGAGATTGTCCCCCAGATTGGACGGGGCGGGCCCTGGGCAGACAGGACGGACGGACGGACATGCGACGACGAAACCCCCTCCTCCAAAACGTGTCAACCTTCTATCTGCCGAGTCTTTCCCTCGGCGTGGATTCCGGCGGACGAGCCTAGACTTTCCAGGCCAAGGATGATCGGCCATCTTACACTCATCTGCAGAGACGGGCTCGGTGGGGGCCTCGCCAGGGGTCGGCGTGAGCCTAAAACCGCGCCGCCGGGGGGAGACCGAGAGAGGCTGCTTCAGACCTCCAACACAACACTGCAGGGCCCTGAAGGATCAACGTGATGGTTGCTCACCGGCCCACCGTCACACGTCTCGTCTCCGTCTCCCTTGCCCTGCTGGCCTGGGGGCTTGTCTGTCTGAAAAGGACGGGACGGAGTTCCCCTGATGGGACCGGATGACCGGCTATTCGTACAAGACACTGTCGTCCTGCACGACAACGGGGGAGCAACAAGCTTGGCTCCTGTGTCACCATCATGCTGGCTTGCAGCCACGCATCTCGGCGGGCGTCCAGGTCTGGTTTTTTATTCGGCCTGCGTAGCCCGGGGCGCTCCCTTCATCCGCCGACGTCATGATGTTGTTTTGCTGTGAGTGGTCGAGGTACGCTTCCCGATGGGATCATGGACGACGGCGTGGCCGAGCATCCACCAGGGATTGATTGGCCAAGCAACAACCTGCTTGGGTTTGGTGAGGTTTTCTAGGACATTTATTCCCGTGAGGCTGCATTGGCGTTTCTCGTAGCGAGACATGCCGTGCTTGGAAGGCAGAAGCTTTAGTGCCCGGCGCCCGCAGATATGGAAAAAAGGGGGATGAATGGCCGATGATCGGCCTGTCGAATGGAAGAATAATCTGTTTGTAGGTGCCGTTCCGAGTGACGCGGCGCATCACACTGGCCCGATGTGACCGTCGACCCGGCTTGCATCATCAGGCTGCGTGCCAGAGGGATGGAGGCCCAGCGGGCGGGGCGTGGCAGTGCAAATTCAAGCTCCGATTGCAAGCTTCAGCGCAGCGGTTCCGGTCCCAACGAGGAAGCTCCAACAGGCCGTCGGGCAGACGAGGAGAGAAGAGGGACGCGCGAGAATGGGTCTCGGCTCCGCTAGCGAGGCTACGGAGACCGGGAGCTCTGGGCATCCGGCCGTTGATCGGCCAAACCAGGTACACTCAGATGTAGAAGGGTGGGCATATTTGTGATGTTGGTGATCGATGCAGTCGTCCGGCAGAACACGTGGTCCAAGCCGAGGTGTGTCTTGCTCGTTGATGGACACTATAAGCTCAACATGATGTTGTTGCTCGAGCATCGAGAGTCCAGGCCTTGGACCCCCAAAGGACCGGCCCCAACGCACTCGAATCCCACTGGGCGCAGGGGGATCGTCCGGCCGGCCGAGAGAGAAACCTTGAAAAGCATGGGGCGCGCCACACCCCTGCAGACCCGGTACCTGCAGTGCCCGCGTTGCGTGACGAGTGGCCACGTCAAGCAAGGCCAGGCAGAGTTGACGGTCGGCCGGCTGTCCGTCCGTGGCCTCGGATATTGTCGATCTGTTGTGGAAGGGTTCCCGGCCGATTCTCGTGACGTCCGACATGTTCAGCTTGCTACAAGCGAGGCGAGGCCAGGCGAGGCGAGGCGAGCGGGTGGGTGGGTTGCTCAATCTACGTGAACCAGACGGACGACTTTTGACCCCTCTTTCCGACTCGCACGAGAGAGGGACGGAAGTCTGGGGGATTCGGACTTGAGGGGAGGGGGCCAGCCCTGTGGACGGACAAGCGGCGACGAAGCTCCGGGCACCGGGCGAGTGCCAGTAAAAGTCAGAGTGACACTGACACCTTCAGCTTCCCCAGGCCTTGTCCTCTCGGGTTTGGAATCCCTCCCTCAACTTCTAATTGTCCCGAGTTCCGCATTTACCTCGTGCTCGAGTCACGACATCAGGCGGCACGGCAGATGAGCCGGGCACATGATGCGCCCGCTCCCGCGACTTTCCTTCCTTGTTTTTCCATGTCATTCGTAGCTTTCTCTCCCCGAGCCTTCCATATTGAGGAATCCCCCGCCATTGCATGTACGGCTCCATCCGTACAAACACGTAGAGGCCGAGGACCCCAGTCGCGTGCTGGGGCAAAATCTACCAAGCCACAAGGTGCTTACGGCATGACTTTGCTTGGCAACAGGCCCCATGCCCGCTGTAGGTTTAGCCTGGAAGGTGACAGACCCGCGTCTGGAAGCCGCCCGGAGCTGGGGTGCCAGTGGAGTGCTCCCGCCGCGCGGGCTTTCTCTCAGAGTGCGAAGAGGCGAGCCTCTCCCGCCCGTCTCCGAGGATGGCTTGGCTCCCACCTCACGACACGACGGCCACACTGTCACTCTACCGTCACGGCCAATTGGACTTGCACTGGTTGGACGGACCCGACGGGGGCTTCGGGTCGGCGGGCAGTGGGACGGACATCCCATCAGGGCCATCAACACCTCACGCTGAGCTGCACCCAACCCATCCCACCCCTCCACCCTCCACCCTCCAACTTCATCGAGTCCACACTCCACGCCCACCACACCTCACACTCGCACCCAAGTGTCCCACCCACGCACCTCTTGACGCTACCGAACTCCCGCTAGGGCCCAGACTCCGACTCCCCAGCAGGGGGAACGAACGGGAAACCCAGGCCGAGCTTGGATCATCCAATTCCTCGTGCTTCTCTTCCTCGACCTCCTTCTCATTCATCTTTCCTCCCTTGGCCCAGTGTCTTCGTTCATTGTCCGTCCCATCTTCTCTCCATTCTATTTCTCCGTCGTGTCTCGGAGCCGCGCTCCTTCCTCCTCCTCGACGAGACTCGACTCGACTCAGCCAGCCCTGTCCCACCCAGCCTGTCCTATTCTGTCCCAGCTTGTCCCAGCCTGACTGGCCTGACCATTGCCGCTTTTCTCTTGGCCCTCCTTCCAGTTCAGCTTCCTGCCAGGACATATCTGTCTACGTGGACAGCCCTCGAAATCCTACCAGGCTCCCACCCGCGCACGCACCGATCCACCGACCCAAGATTCGTCCTGATCATTGTCTCTCCGCCCCGCCGACAACCCTGCCTATACCGCACGCGCGCACAGCACACGCATAGCACAAGCACAGGCTGCCGCTGTTGCTCGGTCTGGGCCCTCCCCAACTGTGCCATATCGAGCGCCTCTTCCCGCCCCCGACTCGCTGCTCGCAGCCTCGACCACCACCCTACGAAAACCTCCTCTCAGCCATGTATGGTCAGCGACTTGGACGACAGCCAGCTTCGTCTTTCACCATCGCATCCAGCGCAGGCGATCCGCCGACGTCTCCATCACCCGGGAGTGTGGTTGTCAGCGCATGACTCGACCCCCTGGAACTATCGGCCTGTGCTGCTGTGCGAACACGACCCGACCCTCAACCACTCGCCAGCTCTCCCATAGATATTCGGCTCGTTGAGAGAGTGGAAAAAGACCCTGCCCAGACTCAGGGACCATACCCCGAGCCGATCTCTATCTAAACAACCGGAATAGCACGCGAGCACAGGACTTGCCTGACGACGGCATCCCCACTCGAGTCAACTGAACCCTCGAACCAATAGGACACCTCGCCGGTGGCCTTGACGAGGCTCCCGACGACACCTTCCAACCCTTGCTGAACCCATCCACCGTAACAATGTCGACACCGTCGGCAGCCGTTGCAGACATGAGCATAGCCATGATCAGCCCGAATGCGCTCAGCACCAATACCCTCCCGCCACCCATGGCGCTCTCTCCCAACGGCAACTACGATGCCTCGGTTCCCCTGGCCGCGCAGCAGGTGCACTCTCTGGCCCAGGGCGTAGCTGGCATGCTCCCCTCCGCATCACGCAGCGTTAAGAGACCACGGCCTGTCAAGTCGTGCACCGAATGCCGGAAGCGCAAGCTGAAATGCGATCGAAACCTCCCCTGCGCCCAGTGCCAGAAGTCGCATCGGAACTGCAAGTACGCGGCTGACCACGAGTCGTCCGCCATGTCAGATGCCTCCGATGTCGAGACGGGCGATATGCCGCGGCCCCCCAAGCGAAACTGCGTGCCGAGCCAGAATATGGGCGGCGGCAGCGGCGGCGGCGCGATGCACCTGGCGCCTCCATACCCGGGCATGCGCAACGGCGATGCGAATGGCGGGGGCTCGCTCGAGGCCTTGGCATCCAGGGTCGATCGGCTCGAACATTACGTACTGACCAAGGCCCCTTACGGTGGTGGGGATCTCGGGGGTGTCCTCCGCCTCCAGCTGCACCCAGAGATGATCCGCGGATTGACGGTCAAGGAGGGCGCGAGCAGGACGCGCTTCTTCGGCCAGAGCAGCGTCCGCGTGCTCTTGAACCTATTTGACGATGCCAAGGAGTTCCTGGCCGTCAATGCGCAGTCCGAAGACTTCAAGGATCTTATGACGACCCTCTCGCGGCTCCACAAATCCATCCTCGACGACTACAAGCGGCTGCTCACGCCTATGCCCGTCTATGTCACGTCGGCCACCCCCGTGCAGAACCGGATGAAGCACATACTGACCAAGCTGCCGGGACGCGAAGTATGCGACCGACTGCTCCGGTCCTACATCCGTACGACGGAGGCCATCTATCGCATCGTGCACATCCCCACTCTGATGGCCCAATACGAGCGATACTGGGAGGGCAGCATGGAGAGCGACGCGTTCCTCTGCCAGCTCCTCCTGATCATGGCGGTTGGCTCCCGATTCGAGACCGAGTCCAAGGGCCTGGACCCCAACGTTGTTGACGGCGTGCACATCCCCACAGCGTGCGAGCTGGTGCGGTCATGGCTTTACAGCCTCAAGGGCAAGGCGCTGGTGGACTTTTCGACTCTGCAAACCGAGGTACTCCTGCTGCACACGCAGCGGATGATCGGGGCCAACCCTCAGGAGCTCTGGAGGCACGTGGGAACATTGGTGCGGACAGCCATGACCATGGGGCTACACCGCGACCCGTCCGAGTTTGAGAACCAAATTCCCGTGTTCCAAGCCGAGCTGCGACGCCGGCTATGGTTCACGATATTGGAGATTGACCTGCACGTTTCGCTCGTGTGCAACCTGCGGTGCTCGGTCGAAGAAGAGGACTTTACCTGCCGGCTACCGCGCAACCTGGACGACGCTGAGCTGACGCCCAGCATGACGGAGCTACCGCCGAGCCAGCCCATCGACCAACCGACGGATAACCAAATCCAGAGCTACGCGGCACGTACTCTGGGAACGCGACTGAAGATCATCCATCTAGTCAGCCGCATCGACTCGATCCGCGACTACGGCGGGATCCTGGAGCTTGGAGCCAAGATGGAGCGGTTCTCGGAAGACGTTGACCTGCTCTTCCCGCGCGACAGCAGTCTTGGCGAGACGGAACGGACGAACCAGTGGCGGTGCCGGGTGATCCTGGACATGCACGTGCGCCGGCCATTGCTGGCGCTGTACCGGCCGTTTGCGCTCGGGTCGTCAAACCCACCGCCACAGATCACGCAGGCGTACCTGCGTTCGTCTCTGGTGATCCTAGGGTACCTGGACGAGGTGGACCCGCGGCTGGTGCACTACCATAGTGTGGGCGATATGTATCACCAGGTCCTTAAAAAGGACATGCTGCAGGCATCGCTTAGCCTGTGCTACTACATCCGGAGCGGGTTGCGGGCGGCGAACTCAGCCAACGGAGCATCCTCGGGCGGTGGCGCCGGTTCCAACGCCATGGCCATGTCGCCGCGGTCCTTTGACGACTCGGGACCGGGGTCGTACGACTCGGAGGGCCCGGCGCTGTACTCGCCGGCGCGGTTGATCAAGACGGTGGAGAAAACGATGGCGCTCCTGATGCGCAACGTTGGGGGCAGCGATGTCAAGGACATCATCGTGCTGATGGTGGTGTTCGCTTCGGTACAAGGGACGACGACGGAGCATCGGCTGCAGGAAATCAAGCGCGGCCTATCAGCTGTGATGGAGGCGTGCATGCGGGCGAGCAAGCTGAGCCCCGAGAAGGTCATGTTGGCCTCCCGGCCGGGCGAGACGATGGACCCGTACCGGCCGGCACCGCACTACATGATGCACGGGGGCGGTCCTCCGCCGCAACAGCAGGCGACGCCCGGTGATGGACGGGACGATAGCTGGCGATTGTGGAGGGGATGGGATCTTGCCGACGACTCTTGGTCGGATGTCAGGTGAATTTGAGGCGCCAGTAACGTCGACATGCTTCGACGATAGCCATTTTGTCTTCATATTGTTTCTTTGGGTGATTATATGAGGAAACCCAGACGGCATGGCGTCCAGGTTTGGGGAACGGGAAAAGACCATTGGTCGGGCACGGCATGGGCCGGGACTCGGCCGGGGAACAAGGGTTCACCGGGTCATGGAGGTATACCTAGGGTATGGATCTGATAGAGCGACGGAAGAAAGACAGACATATGATGAGGATGTAGTGTATAAACTGACATCACATGGAAACAGAGAAGCGGGTGGTCGTGGTAACGATGTCGAAGCGTTTCCGGGATGTCCGGAGAGGAACATGAGCATGAGGTCACTCAGTCGAGGTCGTGGTGTTCGGGGCCGAGTGGGTGTGTGACAGGGGCAAATCAACGGACACCCGAAGTGCATGGAGCCGAAGGACAGCTCGGCCGTGTTGAATGCTTGAGTGACGGAGCCTAACCCGAGTCAGAGGACGAGATGGTATCCCCAAAGGGAAAGCTGGGGGAAGACTGGTGTGGAGCCGGTTTTTACCTCGGTATTCCTGCATCATTGGTTGGCTGCGCTGCCGTAGAGAGCCGTGTCCGAGCTTGGTGCGTCGCAGCTTCCACGTCTCCGACAGATGGTGGGGAAGGGGCCTCGGCTCCCCGCACTCGAGAAGGCGGAGGGAGGAAAGAGCCATGGGCCGGAGAGGAACGACTGGGACACTGAGCTTTCATCTTTCAATCTCGAGAGCAAGTAACTCTTTTCTTCCCCGGCCCAGTCCTCACTGCAACACCCCCTATTCTTCCACGTCCCTCTCCCCCAACTCGTTTCCGATAGCCGTGGGAAGACTGATCCGGCCGTGACCCCTGCACAACTGCTCCGGCCCGTGACAACCAACCTCGATCCCCAAAAGCACAAGCCGAGGGGCGATATTAAACCTCCAACTTCCCAGCCCGCACCTTGTTCCACTGCAAAGCTTCATCAACACCCAACTCTGAGCTGTGCTCAACTTTACCTCCTGTCATCCCCCTTCAAACACCTCCATCTCAAGACATCTACCTCCTCGTCCCCCCACACATCCAACATGGCCCCCCAAACAAAAGGCCCCTGCTACGTCCTCGGCGTTGGCATGACAAAGTTCATCAAGCCCCGCGGCAAGGTCGACTACACAGAGCTCGGCTACGAGGCGGGAGTCAAGGCCCTGCTGGACGCCCAGATCACCTATGACGACGTTGACCAGGGCGTCGCGTGCTACGTCTACGGCGACAGCACGTGTGGCCAGCGCGTCTTCTACCAGTTTGGCATGACCAAGATTCCCATCTACAACGTCAATAACAACTGCTCCACTGGCTCGACCGGCCTGGCCATGGGCCGTCAGTTCATCAGCGCTGGTGTGGCCGACTGTGTGCTTGTCGTTGGGTTTGAGAAGATGATGCGCGGTAGCCTGCAGAGCTTCTTCAACGACCGAGAGAACCCTACGGGCACTACCATCAGCATGATGGCTGAGACCCGGGGCTTCACGAATGCCCCTGGCGCGGCTCAGATGTTTGGCAACGCCGGCCGCGAGTACATTGAGAAGTGAGCCCGCCCCTTTCCTTCATCTGCCTCCAGTGTACTGACTGCTGCTCAGGTACGGCGCCAAGCCCGAGGACTTTGCCGAGATTGCTCGCGTCAACCACGAGCACTCCTCGCGCAACCCCTACTCGCAGTTCCAGGACGTCTACACGCTCGAGCAGATCATGCAGGCGCCCGAGATTCACGCACCCCTCACCAAGCTGCAGTGCTGCCCCACGTCGGACGGCGGTGCGGCTGCTGTGCTCGTGTCGCAGGCCTTCCTCGATGCGCGCCCCCATCTCAAGGACCAGGCCATCCTCATCGCTGGCCAGTGCCTCGCCACCGACGCGCCGTCCCTGTTCAGCCGCAGCTCCATCGATCTGATGGGCTTTGAAATGACCCAGCACGCTGTCAAGGTGGCGACCGAGGAGGCCGGCATCAAGGTCGGTGACGCCAGCGTCATCGAGGTGCACGACTGCTTCAGTGCCAATGAGATGATTGTGCTTGATGCCCTCGGCCTCTCGGAGCCCGGAAAGGCGCACGAACTCGTCCGTAACGGAGACATTACCTATGGCGGCCGCTTCGTCGTGAACCCCTCGGGCGGACTCATCTCAAAGGGCCACCCGCTGGGCGCCACGGGACTCGCCCAATGTGCCGAGCTCGTCTGGCACCTCCGTGGCTGGGCCAACAACCGCGCTGTGCCCAAGACAAAGTATGCTCTGGCTCACAACCTGGGTCTGGGCGGTGCCGTGGTGGTGACGGTGTATGCTCGCGCTGACGGCAAGGAGGCGCCCAGGGTCGACTCGGCTGCTGTGGGCAAGGCCAACAAGCTGGGCTACAACCCGGCTGTTGAGGCCAAGGGGTTCACGTCGGCGCAGGCCACAAGCGTGCGCAGTCAGAAGTATGCTAGTGCGTGGGCACTGCAGGATACGGAGGAGAAGGTCGAGTCGAGGTTTTAGGGGAGGTAGCTGAGGAGGAGTACTGTACAATTTGACGAGCAGAATGAACGTGATTGGATTATTAAAGGCCGTATGCTCACTTGAGTCCTCCACTTAGCAGTACACTCTGAGCAGTCATGTAACCCGTCTTGCAAAACATCATGACCACATTGGCAGCCTCTTGCGGGGTGCCGAGGCGCCCAACAGGAATATTCTTGACATCTCCCGGTGTGCCAGCCACGCGGGCTTCATCCGGAATCATGCCAGTCTCGCCAATCATGGCGGGTGCCACGTCGTTAAACGTAACGCCAGCAGCGGCGTGCTTGTAGGCGAGGTTCTTCATCATACCCGTCAACCCAGCCTTGGAAGCAGCGTAATGACACCCATTGATACCCCCGCCAATAGCCGAAATGGACGAGACAAAGACAACACGCCCCCAGCGCTGGGCGGCCATGGGAGGCACAGCCCACTTGCAGAGACGGAATGCAGCGCGGAGGTTGACGTTTGTGGTATAATCGAATTCATCGACGGTGATGTTGTCGAGGTAGGGGTTTGATTTCTTATCGAGGCCCGCGACGCCGGCGTTGGAAATGAGGATGTCTGGGCCGGGTTGGGAATGGGCCTCGGTAAAGGATGTGGCGAGCGCGTCGAGATCGCTGTCGATGGCGAGGTCGAGTTTGTGTAGGGAGATACGGCGGGAGGGATCTGGGTCTTGGGCGCGGAGGGAGGTGGTGAGGGAGTCGAGGCCGGAGGCGTTGGAGGAGTAGGTTAGGGCGAGGTGGGCGCCGTGGAGCCAGAGGTCGCGGGCGATGGCGGAGCCGATGCTGGGGGGATTCAGTACGTGTAGAAGATGGTGTTGAAGTGGAGGGGAAAGGGGGATTTACCCTGATGAGGCGCCGGTGACCAGGGCGGTGCGGCCCTTGATCTCGTTGTCGACTGGGTTGGAGGGCATGGTGGGCGAATGGGTGTGATGAGATGAGGTTGAATAAGGAGAGGTGAAGTCGTTGGGTATAAGAGCGGCGGGGTGAAGCTGTGATGAAGAGCGGTCGACGGCGGCCCCCCGATGGCGGCGTTTGCTCCGGAATACCCCGCCGCCCCGCCCCCGATCGGCCGCGGGGCCGGCGATGCTCCGGGGTAGTAACTGGGGGAAAGGAAGTGCTGCGGGCTACATCAACAGTTCATACTATTGGCTAATCTTGATCTTCCATCTTGACTGCGATCAGTAATTTGTAATGCAGTTCTTGCTTGACGGAGCATACCCCCTGAAGTACGGGCCGGTGCGGTTGTCGGAGACCCTACTTTAGGAAGCGCCGCCACAGACTGTGTCAGGATATCGAAGGTATCCGAGTCAACTGGCAATAACGTTATAGATCCCATTAGATCATTTGCAGAAACATATCGAGCGACACAAGTCCGGTACCGGCGCTGGTAAGGACTCCAAGTTGCAGATATCCTCCGTGATGTCCTTGGTTGCTGAGGTAAGCCATGGCCGACCTCATGTGGGGTCTCACAGCGGGACGCAGATGCCAGACCCCTGCCACAGCGCGTCTGTCGCATCGGAACTCCGCCGCGTCTCGACTTCACCATCTTCACTTCAGCTTCCTCGTCCTCCCCGCCAACGACACCGCCGCGGCGACGGCGACCGATATGCCGGCGCATTGCGAACCGCAGCAAGCACCCTTAGCATCCTCTAAGCTCCTACGACACAATGTCCGCCCCTGAGAGCTTCGACCTCCCCCGCGCCAGCAAGAACGGCGGCGACGGCGACTCCCTCAGCGAAGTCGCAAAGATCCCCACCATCTTGCCGCATGAGCGCGTCTTTCCTATACAGATTGGCTCAGAGCTTTTCAAGCTCTCTGGCGCATCAATATCATCAGACGGTGGGTTACACCCTCGCTCTGGTCCTTGCTTCGATCTAAGCTGACTGTCTGACTGACACCCAACAGCCCCCTCCTACTTCTCCCAATACTTCTGCTGCCAGGTCCAAAACGCCCACGAACGCGGCGAGGACCTCTCCACAGCCATTCGAACACTATACATCGACCGCGACCCCGGCACCTTTCACGACATCTCCCTCCACCTCCAGGGCTACCACATCACCCCGCGCGACGGCACACATTTCGTGCGCCTCTTTGCCGACGCCCAGTTCTACAGTCGTCAGTCTGCCCTTATACCCAACCCTGATACACTGTCTAACACCCTCAAGTTCCCCGCCTCATCTCCCAGCTCTTCGACGAATCTATCTTCATCTCCATCGGCCACCGCGAGTTCCAGATCCCCCGCGACATCTTCACAATCGAGCCCGGCAACACCCCAAACTTCTTCTCCCTCGGCTACGCAATCTTCTTCTCAAACCCCGAAGACCTCTTCCCCGGCCTCGACCGCGACGGCCTCATCCGACCTCCCTCTATCCAGCCGCCCTGCGTCCCCCACCGCTCTGCCGACCTTTTCGCCGACCTCCTCCACCTCCTGCGCGGCTACCCCGTCGATATCCGCGATGAGACGCACCGCCAGGCCCTCCTCCGCGACTGTCGCTACTTCAACTTCAAGGGCCTCGAGCAGAAGCTCATTCCCCACCACCTCTCCTACAACCAAGCACGTGCCCGTGACGAGATCGTTCTCCGTGTTGAGGACATCCTTAAAAGCGGCATAAGCGTCTCCCTCGACCCACGACCCAATGCCTCCACAACCTCTTCCCCCGCTCCCACCCTAGGCTCCTCCGCGCCGCCCCCCGATGCTCCCTCCGGCTGGGTCGCCTACGCCCGCCCCTTCGTCGACGACCACCCCGCAGACCTCATCCTCGAAATCGGTGGTGAGAGCACCCGCCTCCTACACCCAGCCGGCCCTTCCCCGCGCGCAGAGTTCTTCCGCACCGCCCGCGCCCGCGTTGCCCGCCTCCTCGAAGTTGTCGCCACAAAACTCAACCTCCCTCCGACAACCCAGCCCCTCGGCCTGCTCATGGCCGCTGGCGGTGCCGGTAGTCAGCCACCTACCCCAGGCCATACCCCGCTGAGTGATGACCTCGTCAGGGTCATCATCGGCCGCGATGCTCACATTGTGCTCGACGGGAAGACGTGGACGCCCCCAGCATCGGACGAAACGGCCGATGAGGGCGATGCATTCGACGGCTCCAGGAAACGCAGGCGCGTCGACACTCCGGGAGCTGGGGACACACCAGACGAGTGGATCGTGCGCAGCGGTCAGTGGAGGCTACGGATCCGCGGATCCCGTGGCGGCAAGAGTGCTGTCGAGTGCGTCCTCGTTGCTGTGCGCCTAGACGCATACAGCTGCGAGAGCGCAAGGAATGCGTCCAGGGGATTCCTTGGCGCGCCATGATGAGGACGAGGGGTTCATACAGGAGTCTGGCGCATCATCTTCCGAGCCGCAACTTCTTTGTATATGTTACGAAACGTAGATATCACGACGACGACACAATTTAGGTCAGGTGTTTATTAAGCCATAGGCAACACCCATCTTAACTCATACACTGTAACAATGCGGTGACCGCATACGCCGGAGACTGCTGGCCCCCGGTCTCTCTATCCAGATGCCCTTATCCAGGCACCGTACCACCACGTCAGATCTTTCTGCTCGGCGAAGAACTCAGCAACATCGACGGTGGCTTCTAGGCACGAGTCCCAATGCGCCTCCTCTTGACCGTCGCGACCGTGCCCTCCTCACCCGCCAGCTCGTCCAGGTCATCATCAACAAGATGCTGCCCCCCGCCAGCCGTGGGCGTCGACTCACCACCGCCGGGTGTTGCCGCCGCACTACTCCCCGCCGCCCACGCCGCACCTCCTCCGGTCGAGCCCCCGCTAGGCGGGTTGCCGCTGCGCTTCCTCTCGGCGTTACGCAGCTCGCCCAGCAGCCGCTCAACCTCGAGGAACATTGTGCGCGAGTCGCGCACGACGGCGTCCTCATCAACCAGATACGTCGACGGCTCCGCGTCGTCGTCGCCGTCAGCATCGCGCTTGAGGAAAGCGGAGCCCGGACCGCGGTGCGGGTCGAGGTTGTACATGATTGCGTTGGAGAACATGTGCACTAGCTCGCGCTCGAGCTGCTCGCTGTTGATGATGGATTTGGGCGGGAGGAGGTCGTCGCTGATGGGAAGCCAGACCATGGGGGTGCCGGGGTCGCCGTCGGGGAGGCCCTTTGCGGCCTCGCCGGCGGCGCGGTTGCCGTGCGTCATGGCTGCGCGGATAGACTTGATATCCTGCGGCTGCAGCACGAGGCCCCTGTAGCCGGGGGCATCACGCTCGCGGATGGCGTGGGCGAACTGGTTGGCGCACCGGTGGCTGCTGATCTGATCGAGTGCCGAGCTGCTAATCCGACCGAACTGTCTCGTCCACAACACGTGCGTCGGGGTGCTGGCCGGTGGTTGTGGATGAGGCGGCGGCAGGTCCAGAGGCGCAGAGTCCTGTCGCTTTCGCTTCTGTGCGAGACGCGACGACACGCTTCCGGGCGTGAACCTGTGCCTGCGACCTGGGGGACCGCTCTCGTCGGCGGTGGTATCGCCCGTCTCGTCTGTCGGTCGCGGCGTCGCAGCTTCGTCCTTTACGTGCTGTGTCAGTTCGTCGAAATCGTCCATAGAGAGGTCGCCGGCCTGAGACACTATCGATTGGCTCCGCCGAGATGGACCAGCCCTCGAGGGGGTGTTGTCGGCGGCGGCGAAGGAAGCGACCTGATGGGGTGGCGGAGGTGGTGGTAGCGGAGTGTCTTTCGGTGTATCCCTCGGGACCTTTGGTGGCCGTCCGCGAGGCCTACCAGACTTTGCTTCCTTAGACGGCGTGGCCTTGGTTTCCTTGGACGGCGTAGGCGTAGGAGTAGCCTTGAGGAGCGTTGGCTTGTTCTCAACCTTCTCCGGCTTGACCTTGTCGGACTTGACCTTGTCAACCTTGGCCTTCTCCGGCTTGGGGCTAATCTTCTTGACCGAAGCAGGCGTTGGTCGCGGCAGGAGCTTGCTGGACTTTTGCACGGGACTGAGCGGCTCAAAGGCAGGGCTGGGCACGTCACCTTGAGACGGCCGCATCGTCGGTGTCGAGACGGTTGATGTAGGCTTCCACTTAGTACCTGAGCCTGTCCGAATAAACGTGGGGGTGCTAGCCACAGGCGTCTTGGGCGGCGCAAAGACATTGCTAGGTCGTTGAGCAGGAGAGGGCGACCTGGGCAGCTGAGAGGCGATATGTGGAGGCAGCGCAGGCCTCGGGGGCTGGTTTGCGTAGGGCGAGCCGACACGTCTTTGCGAGTCGGCGGTGGCCGGCTGGATAGGGGTATGGGTAGGAGGAGGCGCAGGAGTAAACTGTGACGGGGTGTACTGGCCGGCGTGTTGTTGATTCCATCTCGGCGGCGGCGGCGCGACAGCCCCCTGCTGGACGGGTGTGGGTGGTTTGGAGGTAGTCGCAGCAGCGATGGGCCTGTTGTTGTGGTAAACGGGAGTCGGAGGGCCTTGCGGCGGCGGCTGTTGGGCTGGTGTTGCCCGTGCCTGTCCCGCGGGCACGACCGGTGCTGGGATGGGCGTGGTCGAGGCCTGCCGGGGCTGTGGCGGAGGCACTGGTCGGCCAGCACCGGCGTGCATAGGGGGTGCCAACTGACTAGGCGGCTGCGGCGGCATGAGCACTGGGCTCGGCCGCTGTGCCTGGGCAGCCTGGGGGGTCTGGGGACCTTGAGGGCCCTGAGCCTGTGGTGGTTGGAAATGGGGCTGCTGAATGGGGTGTTGCTGCTGCCATTGTCCAGGGTGCTGGGGCTGTCCGGGGTGCTGGGCGTGCTGCGGATGCTGAGGCTGCCCAACATGCTGTTGCTGTCCAGGGTGTTGAGGCTGTCCAACGTGCTGCTGCTGCTGCTGCTGCCCAGGGTGCTGAGGCTGTCCGAGATGTTGAGGCTGGCCAGGATGTTGCGGGTGCCCCGGCGTGCCAGGCGCAAGCTGAGGAGCAGGTGAGATGTTTGGCGGCACTGGCCGGCCCTGAGAGGGCACGACGGGAGGCTGATATGGCTTCTCCCACTTGAGAGTTCCTGGCGCGGCGACTTGTGCTGGGGCGACAGGCACAGGTGTCTTGGGCTTCGCCGCATCCGGTCTGGGTGATATCGCAGGGAGCGGCGCAGGGGACGTGGACTGAATAGCCCGCGGAGGAGGCTGGCCAACGCCCATCGGCGGCTGCAGGACTTGTGGGGGAGCATTGGGCGCTTTGGTGGCCACAGCTTGGGGTTGAGGCTTGAGAACGGCCGATGCTGGAGCAGCAGGTGCCGCTGCCGGTGCCACGATAGCCGGGGCCTGGACGGCGCCAGGGACGGGCGAGGGAGCGACCGGCCGAGGGGCAACAGGAGCCTGGGCTGGTGGTTGCTGTGGTGCCGTTGCGACTTGGGGCGGAGGTTGGGGAGATGGCTGGGGTGATGCCTTGGCTGGTGTTGGAGCCAGGGTAGGAGTGTGGACGCGTGGTGGTTGTACTGGCGGTGCTTGAGCCTGTGGTGTCTGATGCTGGGGTGCTGCGACCTGAGGAGCCTGGACAGGAGGTGGTTGGACCTGCGGCGTCTGGAAAGGTGGCGGTGGTTGATGGTGCGGTGCCTGGACCTGCGCTGCCGGTGCTGCTTGAACGGGCGTTGCCTGTGGCTGTGGCGGCGATGGCTTTCGGCCGTTCGGCTTCGGGGGGAGTGACAGGTCAAGAACAGGTGTCTGTGATGCCGCCGCTGCAGCGGCGGCCGCTTGACGAGCATCTGCCGCAGCCTTCGCCTTGCGCTCCTCCTCCTCCTTCATCTCCTCCTCCCTAATCTCCCTCGCCAGCTCGTTGAGGCGACGCTCGTCCTCGCGGACGGAGACGAGGATGCTCGTAGCGTAGTCATTGTAGAGCCTGGACGCGATGGCGTCTACTTTCTCCTCGATCTTGCTTTCAAACTCCTCCTCAGAGGGCATGGCCGGGGCGGTGCCATATTCGACAGCGACAAGGTGGAGGTAGTAGGCGTTCAGAGCGTCGGGAGTGAGGCGTGAAGGGTCGAAGGTCGGGTCCTCCTTGACGTATTCATTGGCGGCGAGGAAGTCAGCAGCCTTGTTGAAGCTGAGCACCTCGGCGTCGACGGCGAAGAGTTCCCGGAACAGAAGCCATGACTCGAGCTTCGTGTAGGCCTCGAACTTGGACATGCCCCTGGGCCCGCCTCGCGGGCTGCCGGAGAAACCGCCTCGCCGGGGGAGAAGGTGAATCGGCGCCACGGTCTGTGGTCAATCGTCAGCGAGGGCTGGTGATGCGCGACGTGACGCGATGCGATGTGACGGTGGGGGGTTCGTGGTGGGTGCAGCGATGGGCGACGTACTGGGTGCCGTCTATGAAGCGCGTCGCGGGTGTCGATGCATCTATTCCCGACCGGGGGTGGTCGCTGCGGTCGCGGTCGGGCGCAGTATTGATCGACTCGGTAGGTTGGAGGTTATTGTAGGGAAGTTTCGAGAGTTGCGCGTCGTCGAGGGGATGGACGCGATTCGGGTTTGATGTGGGTATCGATGGGGGCGATTGATCGATTGCTGGCGTTGATGGACCGGTCGTTGGTGCTGGGTCTGAATTTTCCGATGACAACCTCGTCGGCGAGATGGCGTTTGGGCGGGAGAAGTGCGCGGGAGGGAGTCCGGCGGGCGGGATGCGCCAGAGGGTGGGGTTATGTAATCACGGAAGCAAGAGCCAAAACTTGAGTCGTGCCTTCCGTTTGTGCTCCCTTGGAATTCTCAAGACCGTGCAGGAAGGAGTCTCATTTGGAAGCAATCAAAAACCGGGCAACTTTCTTTTTCGGGGCTTTGAGAGAAACGAAGTGTCATGGAAAACGCGATCTCTCCCGGGTGGCTGCTCAACACTTCACCTCAGGCTCGGGCTGAAGCATGGCTGAAGCAGCGGCGCCCCTGTGCTTCAGGCTGTCGAGTACCACCTCAACGTTCGTGCTCTGCACTCTCAGACACTGGCATTTTCTTCTACCCTAGGTACCTCGGAACTTTATCTCCCTCCGCCCTCACTGAGCCTCCGACACCGATACCTGCAGGGTCCGCTTGACGCGAATCCCATCTGTCATCGTATCCCGGCTCCCTCCTCCACCTTCGGACACTTGCGTCTCCCTGCCGGACGGCGACAGCGCCGTTTCGCTACCCGTCTCACTCCGTGTATCGGCGCGGCACTCCGTCTTTGTCACCATACTGTCGAGGTGGATGCTGCGGTCATCCATACGCTGGAACCTGTCGGCTGCGGAGCCCCGTCCAAATGTTCGTGACCGACTGCTGCGGTGGTAGTCGGCGTTGGACGAGGCGTCGGTTGTCTTGCCCACGGCACGCTTCATGAGGGACGCCAGCATGGGCAGACTGATGCAGAGGATATTGAGGTTCGGCTCGAGAACGGCGAGGAAGTCTGGCCATGTTGCAGTGCCAGACGAGTCGGCACCGGGGCCGGTCTCGTACACCGCTGCGAGCACATACACCCGGCATGCGGCGATGATGGTAGCCCTGCAGATTCCAACGTCAGAGGGTGGGTGCTTGAGGACAGGCCTGGAAAACTCACAGCAGTCCGATGGAGAAGACGACGATCAGAGCGACCCTCTTCCTCCGATCCATTTGGAGCGACCACAGCGACGGTACCGGCAAAGCCAACACGCCCATGTCGCTGACCATGGCCCAGACACCCATGGCGATGAGACTGGCGTGGTGATTTCCGCACTCGCCCTTGATTGTCTTATCCCAGAGCGCCTGCCATGGCTTACACATGAGGAACGGCTGCAGGATCATGCCCAGCTCGCCGAGGCAGACGATGAAGATGCCTATTTTGGCGCCAAGCCGGACGTATGGTGTGACGAAGACGCGGAGGTAGAAGCAGAGGATTGAGAGCTTCGTGGTGCCGACGGCGCAAACGTAGAGGATCTCGTATGCAAACATAAGCTGGGGAAGTCAGCTCGAGAAGGGAGGTAGACGAGGAAGCAGCCTGACTGACCCGTGATACAAGCAGCGAGTTCTGGATGGGCACCTCCTTGATGGGGTGGCCGATGAATAGGCGGCCGACTGACGTTGTTAGCCGAGTTGGTGACGACTGCCCAGGATTGACCTACAGAAGCCCGATATCACAAGCATGCCCAAAGCTGATGGCTGGAGGCGGACATGATCAGTGGCTGGCTTCAGCGAGAGCACAGAACGTAGAACACCTACCAAGGACAGAAGGATAAATGCATCATCCCAGCCAAGTCCCGCCTTGAAATGCAGCCTAGAGTACATCCGGAGGCCGACGACGATAACGCCCATCGCTGCCACGGTGCAATTGACGGCGAACAGAGCCCGCACCAGCGGGTTGTACGGTAAGTACTCGACTGGTGGAAGTTGAAGCGACATGTCGAACACAGGACGACTGTCACGTTTCCAGAAAGGGGGAAGACGGCCGGAACGGCGAGATGAACACGACGAATACTGATCGATTCTTTAGTGTCGACAGTCGAATACCGGGACATCTGGCTGAATACCAGTCTAACCCATACTATGCTTCAACAGGTTGCAGAAAGGGGCCTCTCCCGGTACCATGGCTCGACTCTACCGTCAACTTGGCAGAGAGGCACAGCATGCAGGCATGCAGCGATGGTCGAAACGAACCCTTGCTTCGGGTCGAGTGTCTTCGCAAAAAGTCAAGGCTCATCATCTCCCGGTCACGTCTCGCAAACGATGCCTTGCGTGTACAAGTCCCTACTGTTGCTAAATGCCCAGCATGTTGGGGGTACGAAAGATCCCGGTCGTGCATGGCGGTTGGCACTAAGAGAAGTTATCACACATGCACCCCTGGTTGACGAGCCGATCCTGCGTCTGGATTTTAAGGTTCGAGGCAAGCGAGGCAAGCGAGGCAAGTGGCGACATTTCTCTCATCTCCTGGGAAATCGGGAGGGGAGAGAGGGAGGAGGCTGTTGTCTATCGGAATGGTGGCTCAATGTCGATTTTCCATGGCCCCGAGAGGTAGGACCGACCTTCCCTGGACGGCAAGTGCCATGCCTTGGCCTGCATGCCGCTCTCTGAAGATTCCCAGATACCCGGTCCGGGTATGAAGGGTGGGTGGTTGGCCAAGACCGAGTACAGAAGAAGACCTGGCAGGGCAAGGACCAATCTCGACCATCGCCACGGTCAGGATGTTATTACTGACCAGGTTGCCAGACAAAGATATCAGCTCACTTGTCCCAAAGGCCCGAATTCTCCATCGGGAAGTTGAAGAAGATGGCCTACGTGGGGGTTTCGTTGGCAACCAGGGCATGTCCTTGCCTTTCACTCAAGACAGACGAATCTCGACGCCGGCCTCGACTCTTCTCGCTGACGAGGCCACTGCTTTTTGTTAGTTTGTCCAAAAGCCCATCAAGACCAAGTGTTTTCAAGGAAATCCAATGCCGCTTGAGGGATGGCCACTGCGATGGGATGGGCCTGGACACATCGGAACTCCTCGATGCATCAAGTCCCTCGACCCTCCCCCGCCAAGCAGCCAAAGGATCGTTGGTCGTCGCCCTTCGTGCGGGCGTTTTGCCCCGGAGACTTCTACCGGGAAATTGAGCCGGGCCTCGCTTGGCTTCCAGGGCCCGGCCGCCGTCCGTTGGCTCGCTAATGCAGGCAGGATCTTGGGTAGCATCACGGAATCATCCACAAATCGACGGGAGGACCGCCACCAGGGCGACTGGCAAGGGACGCCCGTCCGCGGGAGCCGGGGCTGTCCTGGGGGCGGAGTTGGATGGCCGAGGCGAGATGCCGTGCAGAACTTTGGACCAACTGCCACAAAGAACGACCAGGATGTTGCTGTGTATCCAGTCTCCATCTATCGCCTGGTTGGTGCTCCTCGACGACCCCTGATTTGCCGATCTGTACGAAGACCACGACCAAACCATCCCCTCTTTCTTGACCTTCTCTCCTCTGTTGGCGCAAGATATGTTCCTTTGTGGCGACTGCACACATGTTGACACCTCTAGACTTTTCCATGCAGGCCCTACATTAGCCCTAGGTCAGCATCTAGCAACCCCCGGTCCACTGGTTCTGAGGACACGCACACATACCCGTACTTCAACCTCTCCGCCCCCCGCGGTTGGCCATCGTCCGAGGGAAGGGGACTTAAGAACCCCGGTATGATAGATCCCTGACGACTCCAGTGGCGAGCGCTCAAAAGGGCAAGTAATACGTGATGCACGCCGAGGCCTAGCACTCGGCCCTTGCCAGTCCTTCACTGGCAGAAGTCCCTCCACAGTTCGGGGAGACAGACATGTCCGTGAACCTCGCCTGGCATCGCCTCGGTCTTAATATACTTGGGACCTGCAGCTTCGACTGGTCAACAGCATGTGCGCGCTTCACACCTCACCAACAACATTCCATCCCGAGGCATACCCCGCGGCATCTCCCTCGTCTACAAGATGCTCTTCAAGTCCGCCCTTCTCGCCGCAGCGGCAGGCTCCATCTCGGTGCAAGCGACCTGTATCCCGTACAACATGACTTATGACTACATTGTCGTTGGTGGCGGCACAGCCGGCCTCGTGGTGGCCACGCGTCTGACCGAGGACCCCGACATGAGGGTGCTCGTGGTTGAGGCCGGCGCCGACAAGAGCTCCGATCCTTTGGTTCTGACGCCTGCTCTCGGCACGTCGACCGTTGGGAACCCAGAGTACGACTGGGCATTTCGGTCAACTCCTCAAGTGAGTGCCAGAATACTCCAAGTGTTGAAGAGATAGACAGCCGCTCACACATCCTCAGCCCAACCTTCTCAACCGCGTCATCGGCCAGCCTCGTGGCAAGCAGCTCGGCGGCTCTGCAGGTATCAACCTGATGGTTATGATGTACCCATCACGCGAGAACATTGACGCCTGGGGCCGTCTCGGTAACAAGGGATGGAACTGGGATACCCTCGAGCCGTACTTCCACAAGATGGCGACAGTCAACCCGCCCGGAGAGAACGCTCGCACAGTCGCTGGCGTTGACTGGTACGACCCTGCTCTCGGTGGCGGTGAGGGACCTCTCCAGGTTACCTGGGGCGAGGGCTACACCGAGAACCTCCAGGGCGCGTGGGTGAACGCATTCAACAAGCTCGACCTCAAGATGACGGGCGACCCGCGTTCTGGATCGGCCATTGGCGGCTTCCAGAACATGCAGGCCATTCACCCGCGCACGAAGACACGCAGTTACCCACCGACGGCGTGGTACAACGCCGCGGTCCGGGCCAGGGAGAACCTTGTCGTCATGACTGGCACTCTGGCCAAGAAGATTGTGACGAGGTGGGATGAGGCTAGCAACTCGGTCGTTGCCACGGGTGTGATCATCCAGACGGCTACTGGCGAGGAGCAGCTGATGCATGCCAGGCGCGAGGTGATTCTGGCTGCAGGTGTCTTCCAGTCGCCGCAGATCCTCGAACTCTCCGGCATTGGCCAGCGTGCTCTGCTGGAAAGCCACAAGATCCCCGTGGTCATTGAAAACGATAATGTCGGCGAGAACCTCCAGGACCACGCCATTGTCGCGCAACTCTTCGAGATCAAGGACGGCGTCTACTCGCTCGACCGCCTGCGTGATCCCGACTTCCGCAACCAAGCGCTGATGCTCTTCGCGACCAACGGCACCGGACCCCTGGCACAGGCGCAGCTCGCATCGGCGTACACGCCCTTCATGGACCTCAACGGACGCATGTCGACCGAGGACGTCAGGGCCATGCTCGACGCGCACCTGACGAAGGGCGAGAAGAAGGAGTATGATGTCCTTCGCGAGGACATGGAGAGGGCGAACCGCAACCAGGTGCAATATCACCTGTTCCCCGCGACGCTGACCGCCCCCGACGCATCTGGTAACGTCCCGGCTTTCACGACCCCTCACATTGCGGCCATGGCGCTCCTCAGCCACCCCTTCAGCCGGGGCAGCGTCCACATCGTCTCGGATTCTGTAGGCGACAAGCCGCAATGGGACCCCGCGTTCCTCTCGCACCCTCTGGATATTGAGATTCTTGCGCGCAGCATCCAATTCACGGAGAAGATTGTCTCTACGGCGCCTTTTTCCGACTCGTTGACGGGAAAGAGGTTCCCTGACGTCGTGGGCGACACGTTGGAAAAGGCAAAGGACATTGTGCGCGAGGTGACGATTTCGTCGTTCCACCCGTCGGGAAGTCTGGCGATGAAGCCAAAGGCGGAGGGTGGTGTTGTGGATGAGAGGCTGAGGGTGTATGGGACGAAGAATGTGAGGGTTGTTGATGCGAGTGTGTTCCCGCTGGAGCCGTCGGGGAATATTTGTGCGACGGTGTATGCTGTTGCTGAGAGGGCGGCGGACATCATCAAAGAGGATGGACGTCAGTGAGGGAGTGGAAGTAGATGAGGTCTTGTTCTTAGACTTGACCCTTCAGTAATGTTATCATCTTGGGTTGAAGTTGAAGTTTGGTTTCTGTTGGATAAGGTTAAGGTGAAGGTTAAGGTGTGGCCAAGGCCTGTGCCACGGGCCTGTGCCTGGTTCCTGGAGGGCGCCGAGTCAGGGGAGTTCTTGGACACAGGGGGCCAAGCCCTCTGGGGGCTTAAGCTTTCGGCTCTGGATCCGGGAAGCGTTGAGTTCATGGGGAAGCGGATGCCCTAACTGGAGCTTGACTCGCAGGTCGATGTCCTGCCAAACTTCCTCCACATCCATCTTGTCTTGAACTCATCCTCAATCTCAACCCTTTCCGCGTATTCGCGCGGCGATGAAGAGGGAGATTCTGCCTGGCTGCTTGGCAACAGTGCAAACCTCATTTCGCTTCTGGAAGGATCTGCCCCCAAAACACGCCCAGAGCTTCGACACTCGGGCACGAGCGAACACCGAGCAATCCGAATGGACCATTGTACTCGATGAATGGCTTCAATACTATTCATCACCACAATCCCAGATAAGACTCAGCCTTCGAAATGGCCAGCTTCTCATCACCAGTCAGCCCGCTGCACCTCATCATCACCACTCTCTCACCCCTGTGGCCCCCGCCCCCGGCCCCCGAATGAAAGCCAAGTTCTTGCTTTGCCCTATCACCCTTGCGATATGCAGCCAAGGCCGGCCCCCAGGTCTCGAACCGCCAGCCTTGAAAATACGACCGCCAAATTGAGCCCGTGGGCTCACAAATGCGTGCTGCGCCGCAGTCGTGCTTGTGTCTCCTCAGCGGACCACCGCCCGATTCGAGACCTGATCAGCTCCTGTGGCTGCAAGTGCAGGGGTGGAAGGGGGGCTTCGACCCTTCGCCTTTTCTCGTGGCGCGTAGGACGACGTAACAATGCATGGACCGACAGAGGCACGAGAATCCGGGAAACCCGACCGTCCCGACTCTTCTCTTCTCGTCTTTCTCCCTTGAACATGACCAGGAGCTGTCGCTCGTTTCTCTCCTGCAACACAAGACATACGTTCATTGACAACCATGGTTCCATCACCGCGCAAAGGATGGGGCCTCGTCGCTCTTTCGATGGTGTTGGCGACGGGCAACGGGCAGAATGACGATGGGCCGAAGAACATTCCCTCGGTGAAGAATTTCCTCCGTCGCTCTGGCGGTACAGGTGGGTGATGACCTGGGGACGACCTCAAGCGAAGACAAGACTGACATTGCCTGCTTTGCTTCAGCGGCCATCATTGGCGACTATGTCTACTACGATGGAGGCGAGCTCTCCCAGGTGCCATTCAGCACCCCAACCTACAAGCAATTTGCCAGTCCGTTTGCCCTCCTTCCCCATGGCATGGCCTCGCACTTTGGCTGACCAGACAGTGAATGCCACAATCTCCATCGACCTCTCCCGCTCATGGGACCCATCAACCCTCGAGATGACAGAGATCACCAAGCCCCCGACCCCCCTGAACCGCCAGGCGATGCTCGTCGACTCCTCAAATGACGCCTTTTACATATGGGGCGGCGCCATTCCAGGAGGATCGAGGCTCGTCGACCCCGCGTTGTGGAAGTTCACCGCCGACGGAAGCGGCGGCGGTTCCTGGTCTGATGAGACCAGCAAACTCAGCAACAGACCCGTCTTCGAACAACTCGATCGCGTCCAAGGCCCCGCGTCCGTGTCGACGTCCAAGCGCGGGTACATCTTTGGCGGCCTCTCGGACAGGGATACATCGCCGGAGCCCAAGTCCCGGATCGTCGGACATGTGGCCCTCGACTTTGAGGATCAAACTTGGACGCAGAACTCGACGGCGCCATATTCCAGCACGGGGAGCTTCTTCGGCGGTAGCGCACTACATGTGCCTGAATATGGAAAAGAAGGCATCATTGTGCTGCTTGGGGGAACCTACGATGGGTCGTCCAAGTACAACGACTTTGTGACGATCAACATCCTTGATGTTGAGACGGGACAGTGGCATAAGCAAGAGACCTCCGGCCCCGGGGGCTGGCCATCGGATCGGGCTCTGCACTGCGCGACGGGTGTTGCTGGCAACGGGACATATGAGATGTGAGTCTCCCCCTCCCCTGCCCGAGTGAGAAAAGAGGCACTGACAAGTTAGCTTCCTCTATGGCGGCGAGATTCGCAACTCGCGCCGGTCGTACAGCGACATGTACGTGCTCAGTCTGCCCGGATTCGAGTGGACACGGCTGGCACCCTCGCGCAGCCCCCCAGCGCGTCGCGACCACATGTGCTTGACGGTTGGGAAGAGGCAGATGTTGAGCTTGGGAGGGCTTAACACGGCTGATGGGCCTGGCGGGTCAATGTGGCTCGAGAAAGACCCTTTCCCGCAGGGCGTGGGAATTTTCGATATGGCGACGCTTCAGTGGACTGATGGATATGACGCGGGGGCGTCGGCGTATGAGACTCATGAGAGTATTCGGAAGTTTTATGATGATGGGTAAGTGGGTGACGTTGCTGTTGAGGTGAGCTTGGCTGACTTGTCTGCAGGGGAATGAGCAGAGTCAACTGGAACTCATCAGAGGTCGAGACGCTGTTTGCGACCCAGGCGTCTTCGACACCTCCGTCTGGTGGTGGTGGGGAGGACAGCTCAGCTGGTGATGGTGACTCTACGTCTGCCTCCTCCGGTCCTCCAGTGGGTGCCATTGCAGGAGGTGTTGTTGGAGGAGTGGTCGGCCTGGCGCTCGTGGGCGGACTCGTCTGGTTCCTCCTCCGGAAGAAGAGAAAGCAGGGCGCGATGAAGGGAAGCCCGGCGACGGACGTGACATATGCGTCGACAGGGACGGAGGGCTACTATCCCCAGCAAAAGACATATGCCAACCCGGACGCATACAAGTATCAGCAGCATGGGGGTGAGCTTGACGGCCACAGCCCTCGGCCAGAGATGCAGGGCGAATCGGGCCGGTATGAGGTGCCTTCGGACACGGCACCGGTTGAGATGCCCGACACGTCAAGGCGGTGAGGGCCAGGGGCAAAACTAGAAGGAGGTGGTCAACACTTGGTACGGCTATTCTAGAGAAATATCACTTGTGATATCCTCCACGATGTGTAACCGAAGTAAACGAGCAACACCACCCCGTTTATCCCGAGGTATCTACACAAATAAACCCTCCGAGGCCCATCCCTGCCGAGTTGCCTGCCGGAGATGGCCGTACCAGGATATCGATCGACATAGAGTGCGCGAGAACATTCACCCGCGGGCCCCAAGCCCTATCAGGCTGGTGGCCGTTCGTCATAATATGCACTGGACCGTGATGCTATAACCTTTGGGCAAGGGCGTGCATGGTAAACGGCCCTGGCCCCGTGGGGAAACATCCCTAAAAGGGGTAGCGGCCGCGGCACTCGCCATCTCCGACGTGACTCGCCGGGAGGGGCAGATGCGGATGGCGGGCCTTTAGCGGGCAAGGGGCGGGGTTCGTGGTGGCGGTAGGGTGGTAGTGAGGAGAGAGATCATCGGTTGTCGACGTCGGCACATCTAGTTCACGATTCAATACCTCAATGGGTTGCCTGCGTCACGACTCACCATCACCAGTTTTGGCAGTTGGATAGCAGGGACAATCCTCGGGGAATAGCTTTCCCCGGACATTCATACTTCCCTTGGCAGTTCATCCCTACGACCCCTGGTAGACGATGGAACAGTATTTATTCAAGCACGCCTCCCCTTGGACAAACACCACACACAGGCACCACGGCATCACCACCACCAACACAGAGTCCCTCATTTGCCCCCCCTCCTACGCCATGAAGTCGCCCACCTCCCCCCTCCTGCTCTTCGCGGCCGCCCCGCTCGCCGTCTGCTGCTTCTCCCAGCAATGCACCGACCTCAGCGACACCCTCGCCGCCGAAGCCGCCAACACCACCGTCCGCAGCGTCGAGTATGTCCAGGCCGGGTCCAACGTCACCGCGGCATCGACACACCCCACCTGCGCCGGGTTTGCCTCGGTTCTCGACTTTTCCTTCTGCCGCGTCCGCTTGTCCACGGCGACTGGACCTGATAGTTCCGTCGACAGCGAGACCTGGCTGCCCCTGAACTGGACTGGACGCTTCCTGGCCGTTGGCAACGGCGGTCTTGGAGGATGCATTGCCCACGCGGATCTTGCCTACGGTGCTCAGCGCGGCTTTGCTGTCGTGGGCACGAACAACGGCCATGACGGAAACACAGGCGCTCCTTTCTACCAGAAACCCGGTGTCGTGGAGGACTTTGCCTACCGCGCTCTTCGCACTGGCGTTGCTCTGGGCAAGCAGATTGCCGAGACGCTGTACGGCAAGAAGCACGACAAGGCCTACTACCTGGGCTGCTCGACTGGTGGTCGCCAGGGCTTCATGGAGGCTCAGTACTTCCCTGAAGATTTTGACGGCATTGTTGCTGGCGCTCCGGCCTTTGACTTTACAGGTCTGCAGGTCTTCTCGGGTAGCCAGTACGGCATCACTGGCCCGCCTGGGTCGGCCACTTTCCTGACGCGTGCTCAGTGGAGCCTCGTCGTCAACGACACGCTGGCTCAGTGTGACGGGCTCGACGGACATATCGACACCGTCATCGAGGACCCGTCTCTGTGCCAGTACCGACCTGAGCGTCTGCTGTGCGCTCCCGGCGAGACTCCCTCCGACACGTGCTTGACTGGCCCTCAGGCCGAGACGGTGCGCCGCGTCTCGTCGCCCATCTACGACAAGCACGGCAAGCTCGTCTATCCTCGCATGCAGCCCGGCGTCGATGCTTCAGGACTCTTGTGGACCGGCCGTCCATTTGTGTATGCTGCCGACTGGTGGACATACTTTGTCTACGAGGATCTCTCGTACGACGGCAACGTGACCCTGGACGACATTGAAGCCGCGCGCAACATCAACAACTTCAACATTGACGCCTTCAACGGAGACCTCTCCGGCGCCAAGGACAACGGCCTCAAGATCCTGCACTACCACGGCCAGCAGGACGCTCTGATCAGCAGCGACAATTCGGCGCGGTACTATGACCACGTGGTGCGTACCATGGGTCTGCGCACTGAGGAGCTGGACGAGTTTTACCGCTACTTCCGCATCTCGGGCATGGGACACTGCCGCGGCGGCACGGGTGCGTCGTTCATCGGAAACAACGGGGCGCAGCTGGCTGGTGAAGGTGCGGAGGAGAATGTGCTGGCTGCGATTGTGAAGTGGGTGGAGGAGGGTGAGGCGCCGGAGAGTGTTTTGGGAACGGCCTTTGAGGCGGATGGCAAGACGGTCAAGTTCCAGAGGAAGCACTGCAAGTATCCTGGACGCAATGTGTACAGCGGCACGGGGGATGCGGACTCGGCGGATAGCTGGACGTGCGTGTAGGCATGTTCTGGAGGATGAGATGGTTGTCCATACTATTGATGGGATGGTGTGAAATCAGCAGAGGGATACTCCAAGCAAGCTGTGTTGACATGGTGATGTTGACTGACATCGACTGTGAGATGGTTGGTGTTGAGTGTTCGATGTCCAAGATGGCTGACCGCTCGCCCCATTGGGAAAACAGTGGCAGAAATCATGTGATGGCTGACACATTTCAGTCAAAGTCACGTGGCCTGCCCAAAACGCCCAGACAGGCCGGCGCATCGGCAGAGACCCCTACAATCTCGTGCCCCCCTTTCCCCCTAATGCGCCGGCACATGCCGCCCGCGCGTGCACTACTCACACAGACACACATCACATCACATCGCCCCGACGGCATCATGCTCCCGTGGCGGGGAGTGGGAACAGGGCTGTGTCCCATGCCATGAACATGAGGGACAGGCAGAAGAACAGATGCCCCCAAGCCCAAGGCCCCCTTGCTTCGCCCGGGTGATGCTTTTCTCCCACCCTTCATCATGCACCATGCAATGCACCGACGGGATATTAAAGGCTAACTAGGCGGGCGGGCCGCAGGCGGATACTGGACGGACTGCTGGAATGACGGACCCCTCCCCTATCCATACTCTCACTTCCGAGCGCGAACCATAGCACAGCATATCAGCGTCCGGTGTGCCAAATTGATAGCCCACTCCCCCTCCACGCACCCCCCGGCTCCTTTATTGCACTGGCACTGCCAAGGAGGGGGGAAATCTCGAGATTTGTCCAGTCCAGTCCGAGTCTGGCTTCAGCAGAGAACGCCCTGGCTTCAGGGCCGAGTAAATCAGCATGATGCCTCCTCCCTCCGTTGATGCCGCTCATCTCATGTTCAATCTCGCCGCATGGCTTCTCCTGGGCGCGAGTCGTGTGACCGTGAACGCTGCATTGTGTGCTGCTGCCGCCCTGCCACCGCCCACCCCTCGGAATCCCCACCTCCCATCAATCTGTCGAGGGGGGCGTTAGCTGCTGATCATATCCCGTTCCAGCTCCACGCCCTGTTCCTCACTGTGTGCCCCCCTTCCTCCCTGGGCCCCCTTTTTTAATGCTATATTCCAGGCCGAGGACCCAGGGGAGCTGGACATCCTGACCGCTTCACTCTTCTGTTCAACACCTCGACTCCAACAACGCCCGACCACTGCACTACGTCAAGCTCCCTCACTACTACCATACACCACCTATACACACCATAATCACCAACACAATGGCCCACCAGATCACCGACGAGGAGCTTGACCGCGACTGGAAGCCTAGCGGCCGTCGCCCCCAGTCGTACGCCTATCTCTCTGCTCCATGCCCCCTCTTGCGCTGACACCCTCAAGCACCATCGCGAGGACCTTCTCCCAGGAACTCATGGACATTTTCCGCATCGAGAACAGCGTCGCGGACCTCGACGAGAAGCTCAGCGAGCGGTTCGTCCCACCACCTCCCACCTTGACATCGTTCCTCTTGTGCTGATGTCCCCCAGCAAGCAAACCGTCCAGACCCAGACCTCCGAGCTCGAGTCCCTCGAGAAGCGCATCAAGGAGATGGAAGCCCGCCTCCAGCGCGGCGGCGTCCCCTCCTCCTCCTCCCACGCACGCACACCTCTCAACATGCCCCAGCAGACCGACGCCCCTCGGCCGCCGTCAAAGGACGAGCAGCTCCAGCAGCTCCAGGACAAGGCCCGGTCCCGACCAGGTACGGCGCGCCAGAACCAGCACGCGGCCCCGTCCTCGGCCAACATGCCGCCGACGCCCACCGCCAGCGAAGGTGAATACGGCCGTGCAGCACTCCTTTTTCGCTTTCGTTTGCCTTCACAAGAACCTCATGACTGACTCGTGCTTCATCTCCAGACGGCGACCGCGCTTGAGAGCCTGGTTTGCTTCTCGCCAGCTTCTTCCACCTACGACCCCCTTTTAATCGACCACCCCCGGTCCTGAGACTCCGACTCATTTCCCTCGCCATCCACCGAGCCGAGATCACTTCACATCTTTATACAATCAACCAACCACTCCTGCATCGACTTTCGCTGATACCCATTTACACCAAATCATCAAGTCGACCGACCACATTTTCCGCCGGTCGCAAAGAGCTGTCCCTCCCCGAGGGAACGAACAAAACAGCTCAGCAAATGTCGACCACCCCATGGCATTTGGCACACCCCGGATCCGTGTCGCGCCGGCATTCCGCCGCGTCCGACACTCATCATCTACCACTCCCCATAAATAGAAGAAAGCGGCATATTTCTGTTTTCCTACCCGTCCGTCCTCGGCCCGCTCTAGGTTTCGCTCAGAGCTCGGAAGCCGCCAGGAATGCGGTGGCTTGCCGTGTGCAGCAAGGAGGAAACACGCCAAATGGGCGCGGGTGGGCGAGTAATGCATTAATCTTGTTCATCATGCTTCAGGTGTCCTGCCCTGCTCTGGGCCCCCGTCTTCATGCACCCTGCCGATCTTCTAGTATGCGCCCCTCTCAAGTGATGCCCGACCCAATTCCGCTCTGAAACGCCATGCCTGATGTGCCCAAGAAATCCACGCGTCTAACACCCTGGGCACCAAAGACCCATCGTCGCGCTGCGCGATATCATCTCACTGCGCAGTATCTCGCTCCGCTGCTTCTCCCCCTCCATCCTCCAAGGGAAACTTCTTCCGCGGCCAATCTGGACAAACATCAATGTCCTCCCGCGGGAATACCATCTCCAACACCAAAAACAGCAGGTAGTCGACAATCACGCACAGACAAAACAGCTTGCCCGCCCAGATGCCGCACCCGTAGTACCGCTTCAGCCGGTCAATGAGCGCAAAGCTGTGCTCCGTGCCTGACGCCCGGCCCCGCGCCGCTGCTGCCGCGCCCCCATAAATGCCGGCCGCCGCCGAGTACAGCCCCCCTTCATCCTCCTCGTCGCCGTCCTCGCCGCAGATGCGGTCGTAGACGCGCTCGGTGCGCATGGCCACGTTGGTCCACGAGTACATCTTCTTGACTTGGTCGTGGAACCGCTCCGTGCGCACCTTGTTAGCCCGCAGCGCCGCAATGGCCCGTCCCGTTGCCACCACGAGGTCGTCCTCCTCGGGCTTCGCGAATTGTGTCATGTGGCTTGGCAGTACCTCAGGGATGCCGCCCACCTGCGTACACACAACGTACAGTCCACATGATGCCGCTTCGACAATGACCGTACCGAATGCTTCCGTCAGCGACGGGTGCAGGTAAATGTGCCCGCGCACCATGACGTCGCGCACCTCCTCATGCCTGACGGGACCCAGCATCTCCACCCGGTCCTGGAGTACGTTTTGTTCAATCATCTGCTCCAGGTCAATGGCCTTAGGACCTGACCCTGCAATGATGAATCGAGTATTGGGGTGATCAAAGAGGATACGCGGGATCGCCGCAGTCAACAGATCCGTTCCCTTGTTGTAGAAGAGACGCGATATAACTACAATAGTGATCATGTCGTTCGGGCCTAGGTGGTGCGCCGGGGGCGGGTTATGTGCGAATCGAGCATTGTCGTCGGGAGGGTTTGCGTAGTTGAGAGGCCGGAAGTTTTCTGATACAACGGCATTGGGGATGACTGAGACGATGTGCGGGTTGAGCGATGCGCGGAGGACCGTATTCTCTTTGCTGTAGGAGGCAGGACTTAGCAGGCGTCAACGTTGCAAAGATATGATAGCGGCCTACCATGTGTGGCTCACGCAGATGACGTGGTCCACGTCGCTTAGGGAGAACTTGAGCAGCTTGTTCGTCAAAATACTGGCCGCATCGGCAAACCCAAAGAGCGAGTGGTCCGTAAAGACGGTGCGCAGTCCCATGGTTCGCGCATGGAGGATGGCCTCGTGGCAGAAGCTGCTCAGGTCGGCGTGGCCGTGAACAATCTCGATACGCTCGCGAATGACGATGTTGCGGAACATGGGGAAGAAGGAGAAGACAGTCGGGAAGGTTGCCGATCGGAAGATGACCAGGAATGGCACATGGTACACCTTGAGCCCGTTGGTGAGGTAGCGTACACCAGTGCGTCCTTCGTAGGCGTGCGTTATGACGATGACCTTGTGCCCGCGGTCAATCAGCTTGGAGGAGAGCTGATAGATGTGACTTTCTATCCCGCCGGGCTGCGGGAAGAAGAAGTCGCTGACCATGGCGATGTTGTACTTTCGCCGGCCCATCGTGGCGGGGTGTGGGCGGGTGTTACGGAGGTGCTGTCTGTCTGGGTGCGAAGGTCATCGTGGGTGCTGAAGACGTCGGGTAGTCGGGGATGGACTCGGTTCAAGATTATATGTGCTTTCGAAAGTCGTCGGAGCTGTCGGGTTATCGAGTCGTCGGTAGGTGGTGGATGGCTGTCGTCAAGGTGGCCGATGTTCAAAGTGCGACAGTGGCATGTGGTGTGCTGTGCGAGCTGCACCTCTCAGGGACTCGGACGGAGCTTGGACGCAAAGTGGCCCCTGTTCCTGACTGAATGACGAACAGGGGCCAGATAAGCACCTGTCGTGATTGGGGCGGTCAAAGGCGGCAAAACACCGATAAGCCGGCGAGCGCCCAAATTTTTTGGAGGAGCTCTTTCGCTGCAGACGGCCGGCACGACCTTGGAGCGAGACCCCTCCACTGCCTTCACGATTTTATCACCACCACACCACACCAACACAAAATGTACGCACGATACGTCCCAGCAGCGAGCAAAAAGGCCGACTCAGGGGTACCTCCTGTGCCCCGTTTCGGCCTGGCCACAGCTACATATGTCCCACGGGCAGCCTCCCCGGACCACCCTCCAAGAGCCCTCTCTCCCGCCAGCAAGCGCAAGCATGACGATTCAATCAGCAACGGAGCCAGTCCGGCGCCTCGGCCGAAAAAGTCAAAGTCAAAGTCCGGCGAGGACGAGGAAAGCGGGCGGCGAAAGAGCAAAATGAAGGAAACAGAACAGGCGCCATCAGACTCGGACTCGACCTCGGACAGCTCCAGCTCCAGCGACAGCTCTAGCGAGGATGAGGACGACAGCGAGGAAGATGCCGGAGTTGCAAAAAAGAAGAAAAAGGAAAAGCGCGATAAGCCCAAGAAGAAGACGGCCGTGGTGGAAGAGAGCTCAGATGATGACGAAACGGCCCCTCGGCACAAGTCCATCATGGCCAAAAAGTCAAAGGCCCTGCAAACAGCAGCGACCATAGACGAAGATGCCATGGACGTCGACGAACCCTCAGATCTCGAGATGCACGGCCTGGAACCGCTGCCGCAGCCCGAGCCCGTCGCCGCCGATACCTCGAAACCTACCTACGAGACCCTCCCGTCCTGGCTGGCAGAGCCTATCCGCGTCGCTCCCGATACGAGAACGCCTTTTGCCGATATTGGCATCAGCGCCAAGGCGAGCCAGGCCCTCGAGACGAAAGGCTTCAAGGACGCATTTGCCGTGCAGACGGCTGCCATCCCGCTGCTCCTTCCGTCTAGCAAGCACCGCCAAGGTGACTTGCTCGTAGCCGCGGCTACCGGTTCCGGAAAGACCCTGGCGTATGCGTTGCCCATTGTGCGCGACATCAGCGGAGGCCAAGTGACACGGCTGCGCGCTCTTGTCGTACTGCCGACGCGAGAGCTGGTCCTTCAGGCGCAGGAGGTCTTCCAGATGTGCGCCGCCGCCTTTGATAGCAAGGACGCGAAAAAGGTCCGCATTGGCATCTCCATCGGTAGCCAACAGCTCAAGCAAGACCAGGCTGCCCTTGTCGAGGAGGTCCAGCGCTACGATCCCCGTGCGTACAAGCAGGCCCTCCGACGGTTCCGAGGCCCGTGGTCTTTTGTCGAGGATTCGGAGTCGGATGAGGACGATGAGAAGATTATGCCGCGGCCCGTGGCGAGTCACTTGCCAGACCATGTGGTGGACCACAAGTCGCGTGTCGACGTTCTCATCTGCACGCCCGGTCGTTTGGTCGATCATATCAACCAGACGCCAGGCTTCTCCCTCGACTATGTGCGCTGGCTCGTCGTCGATGAGGCCGACAAGCTGCTGGCCCAGAGCTTCCAGGGCTGGTTGGACGTGGTCATGCCTCTTTTGAGCACAACCAAGTTCAGCGCCCGCGACTTTCCCGGCTCGAGCCTCTCGGGCGTGCGCAAGGTCATCCTCAGTGCTACACTGACGCGCGACCTGAGCCTTCTCGGCGGGTTGCAGCTGAGGTGGCCGCAGCTCATCGTGCTTGAGGGCGGCAAGGACGGCGACAAGGCCCAGACGGCTGAGCATACTCTGCCGTCGCAGCTGGCTGAGGCTGCTGTGAGGGTGTACAACACCACCCTCAAGCCGCTGTACCTGTTGGAGGTGCTGCAGGGCGACCACCTGTTGGCACCGGCAGGTTCTGCTCCGGCGGTGGTCAAGGGAGAGAAGAAGGCAGACGACGACACAAGTTCAGAGGAGGATTCCGACACATCGTCGGACGAGTCCGACTCGGATACGTCTTCATCCTCGAGAGACTCGGACGCGGAGCCCAAGAAGCCCAAGACCCCTGCTGGTGCCTTCACCAAGACGGTTCTCATCTTCACAAAGTCCAACGAGGCGGCCCTTCGTCTCTCCCGTCTCCTCGCCCTCGTGTCCCCGCCGCTGGCACCGCTCATCGGCACTCTTACCTCCACTCAGAAGACATCCCACCGCCGCCGCGTGTTGTCGTCCTTTGCGTCAGGAACACTCCGCATCCTCGTGGCCTCGGACCTCGTCGCTCGTGGTATCGATTTGCCAGCGCTGGACAACGTGGTCAACTACGATCTGCCAGCGAGTGCGGCCGGCTACGTGCACCGCGTCGGTCGTACGGCACGTGCTGGGCGGGCGGGCAAGGCCATCACGCTTGTTGAAACGCGCGAGAGCGGTTGGTTCTGGGGCGCCGTGGGCAAGTGGGCGGGTATCCGGAGGCATGCTGATGTGGAGAGAGTAAGGGTGGGCGATCGTGAGGCCGAGCATGTTGGCTTCGATGCTGAGAAGGTTGAGGCTTACCAGGAGGCGCTGGCGGAGCTTGGCCGTGAGGCGGGGGAGAAGAAGCACAAGTGATCGGGCAGGGGAGATGAGGCATATGCAGGGGCGCTATTTATACCCTGGACGGATGAATGTGAACATTTGTTGGATTATTTGATACATCTATGAGGTTCCAGCCCTGCGTATTTACGCCTTAACCTTCTGGTACACCGGGTCGCCCTCGGCATCATCAATGCCTTCCCTGACGACCCTGTCAACCGCAGCCTTCGTCTCCTCCTCTCCATCAAGCAAGTCGAGCCAGCTCGTCTTGAGTCCCTGAACCTCAAGCAGCGCAGCCGTAACCTCTGCAACGGTAGCGCGGCTCGACGATCCCTTCGCGCCCTTTGTCCTGCCGAGTTCGATGGTTCCCGCAGGCTCCTCTGTCAGCGTGCCAGGGCGCAGAGAGACGGCGGCAAAGCTAGGCCCGGCTGCCACGCCAGACTCGTAGAGGACCTCGTCGGCGACGATCTTGGCCTGGTAATAGCGGGCGAGCTGCTTGTTGACGGCCTCTGCGTCAGACCAGGCGGAGGGATCCCACCATGAAGGACGCTGGCGGCGGGAGGCAAGGTAAGAGATGAGGATGAAGCGGGAGACGGAGGGGTGGGCGGCGGAAGCGCGGGCGATGTGGGAGGCAGCATCGCGGTCAATGGCGTCGGTCTGTGGGTGTTAGGACGGAAGCAAAAGTGAAGTGTGTGGAAGAGCTTACCCTTGAGGGATCACCCTTGCCGCCGGCACCAGCCGCGAAGACGACGGCGTCGGGACGGACTTCGTCGAGGATGGCCTTGGCAGAGTCTTGGGAGGAGATGTCCTCGATGCTGCGGACGAGGACGCGAAGGGAGCCCTTGCCGGGGATTGCGAGACGCTCGATGGCGGGGACTTGTTCTTGGGCGCGGATGAGGCTGGTGACTGTCCAGGAGCGGGCGAGGAGGATGGGGGTGAGAAGCTGGGCGATCTTGCCGTGGCCGCCGACGAGGAGGACGTGTCTGGACATGTTGGCAAATGTGAGGTGGATATCTTAGAAGGTGATTGTTCTAGTGGTGATGTTGAAGATGAAGCTAGGTGTGATTGAGTGAGCTTCTGGAGGGGAGCCAGGCTTGCATTTGTACTATGGAATGTATCTGAATTTCTACCCCATGGCTATGGTAAGCCAGCATGACGTAAGAATATGGGGAGCACCTCATCGCACGCCGGAATGGGAGCATTCCCCCAAGTCAATGTTGCCATGGTGAGCTCAGATGCCGGTGTTCAGAGTTTAGTTGCGGGGTCGTTACTTCGTGCTTTCGCGGTTGGGGGACTTAACGCCGATACTGCGGGGTCTCCCCGACGTCACCCTCGGCTTGGCCGGGCGAAGTGAGGCAGGGAAGATTACTCGCGGCGATGGCATCAAGGTGTTTAAGAGGAGACGGGAGGTGATTGAGTGAAGAAGAGGGGATTCCGAGGTGGTAATTGACATCATAGAGAGGTGATCAACATTGTCGAGAGTCAAGCACTCGGGATAGCATCACATGCAGGATTCATTGGTGGACAAGTTGAACAAAATGCACCGCTTTTTATTATGCTCGATTCGTCAATCACTGCGCCATCAGCTCAATGTGCTTCAGCTCCCTGTAAACCGGTTAGTTGGACTTGCTTCTCAATAAATGCTGGGGGTACTCACTCGGACACTTGCTCGCCAACCTTCATCTGGCGGTAGACAACCTCATCACCCTCATCCTTGCCCAGGTTCCACTGCTGAGCGCGCACCTCCTTGGCACGCGCAGCCAGCTCAGGAATGGGCACGAGGTCAAAGTCAGATCCGAGGTGCCAGAACATGGTGGACGAAATACGCCAGAGGGGACGGTCAGGGTTCTCGCGCTGGCGACGCTCCATGGCGGCCTGCGTGGCTTCATTAACAACCACCTCGTGGAAGCCGGCCTTGACGAGACCGCCCGTCAGGTGCTCGAGCTGCTTGCCGGCCTGGACGAGGAGGTAATTGCCCTGGGGGATCTTGACGGCAATCTTCTTTCCCGTGTTACGCGCCCAGATGTGCAGACCGGGGTAGCGGCTGCGGCCGTGGATGGTGAGGAAGTTGAGGTCCGTGTGGAAACCGGCGAGGATGGTGCCGTTCTCACCGTACCGGGAGAGGTCGGATGCTGTCGGGGCGAGGAGGTGGGGGCCGTAACGGCCGGCGTTGGTGAATGTGCCGTCTGCGAGACCGAGGCCCACGGCGGCCATATCGGCGAGACCCTCGACGGCGGCCTTCATGGAAGAACCCCACGTGTCCATGAGGGGTTCCCAGCGGGAGCGAATATGGGGAGCTTCGGGGATGATGTTTGCGGCATTGAGGCCGGGGAAGTTCGTGTCCGCCGGGGGCTTCTCACCCATGCGCCAGAAGAAGCGGCACTTTGGGTCAGGACTGTGAGCTGTAATGTCGAGGGGACGCTCCGAAGGGGCGAGACGGGCAATAACATCAAGGCAGGGCTCGTCGACGGCGCATTTGGGCTTCTCGGTGGACTCGAGGGTGACGCCGACCTGGAAGCTGAGGTCGGGGCGCAGGTCGCGCTTGATGTCCTCCTCTGGCTGGGCAAAGTAGTCCTCGAGGAGGTCGAGGAAGGCGGTGTTGTCGTCCTCTGCGACGCGCGAGTCGTGCAGGACCAGGGCGCCGTAGGTGATGAGGGCCGAGGCGGCGCGGGCGCACTCGTCGCGCACGGCTTGGGAGTCGCGCTCGTTGTTGAGGAAGATGTCGAGGTCGATGATGGGGAGGTCCATGGAGAGCTCCTGGGTTTGAGGGGCGGCCGGGGCGGACATTGTGGCGGGCGAGGGAAGATGGTTCGGAGACGAGGGGAGGAGATATCGGGGAGGGGTCGATGATGGTGTTGTCGAGGACGAAGGAGAATTCGGTTGAAGGAGAAGAGCCGCGAAGAGTAGATATGTAAAAGTGAATCTCCAGCCAAGCAGGCAGAAGTCGCGCCGGTGACCTCCCTCCTCCCGATAGAAAAAAAAACCACCGTCCCCCTCCGTGGTCAGGGGACCCCTCCATCACGGGCCACCTCCGTCGCATTCCAGTCCAGACCACTGGCGGGGTCCCCAACTGTCACTGGCCGTCGTATTCCTCGGCCGGCGGATTTTCCTGCATCAGGAAGCTCGATAGCGTCCACGGACGGGGAATGGCCCGTGCGTCTGCACTCCGGCGACCAATCGAACCGCGGCCATCGGCGCGCTCCGAGGTCAGCAAGACAAATGGGTGGCCAGAGTCGGGGTTGCTGGCCCACGCTGGTCAGAGGGGCATCGAATCATCCTAGAGCACATCTGGCCTGTTTCGCGGGGAGAGGTCCGGCGATAAGAGGGACAATAATCTGAAGAGAGATAGGAGATGGTCTCATCTTTGTGGATGTTTGTATTGTGTGGGAATATCATGGGGAGGGGTATCATGTGGGCTACATACATCGCATCGCAAAGCATCGTCAGCTCAGACTTGCACGCTGGCCAAGCTTACAGGGACACCGCCTGGTAGAACCGCAGCATCGCCTCGTCCCGCCGATTGATCCCGCCGATCAGCAGCGCCCGCGGCGGCACTGCAACTTCCTCCTCGTGCGGCACGTAATATGTCTTGCACAGCGGGCAAGTGTCGTGCTTCTTCATGTACCATTTGACGATGCAATCCGAGTGGTAGGTGTGTCGGCAGGACAGCTGTCGGACCACGTCGCTATCCTCAAGCGCGTCGAGGCAAATGGAGCTGCCGGATGTTAGCCCATGATCTCCGAATGAATGGCCAGAGAGAACCCACCAAACGACATGCGTGTTTGCTTCCAGGCCCTTCTTGGCAGCCTCAATATCGCCATCTTCATCTTCGCTCAAGGCCCGACACTCGCTGTACTTCTTGGCCGGCGCGCTTTCATCGAGCTTTCGCATCTTCTGCGTCACAACCTCGTCGTTCTCAACCCCGACTAGCATGCCTGGCGGCGTCTCTCGCGAAAGCAGGATAGTCGGCGATCGTCCGAGTACAGATCTCGCGAACCAGCAGCTGGAGATGTCCGGTCAGCTATTTGTGGCCACTCGGGAGAAACGTGATGAACCTACGCCAATCCAAATAATATGATCAGGCCGGCCAGTGCGCCAAAGAGGATAAAGACGGAGATCCACGCCGGCACATGGCCGCTGGACGCCTCCCGATGCTCGGGCGTCGTCGTGGGATATGCGGAGTCCGGCATGGCCGTCCCTTCTCGGAGCTGAGGTGAGCGGTGCGGTGCGGGCGGGTCGGAAACGAGTCAGCGGAGAATGTCCGGTCGGCCCGATCTGCGGGATGCTGGTCGCAACGGTCGGTGATGGTGTGCAATATGTCTGGTTGGTGTTGCTCGTGCAAGTGACCAAGTCTCAACCGCTGTGCGCAAGTCTGCGGTTTCCCAGGGAAAGATTGCGAGATTGCAAGATTGCAAAGAGGGGGGAAAGAGAAGCAAGTTCTCCTCCGTGGACGAGTGTGACTGTATTTGGCTTTGCTCAGTGCCCTCTCACTCAGCTCCCACGCGAACGGAGGGGTAGCTGGCTGAAGGCTGTCTTTCCCTTTCGGCCTGTCCTGTGACCGGCCGCCGGGTTGGGACAAGCACGACCGCCAACCACATGCACGCGAACTTTTGCACCACGCCAGGCGGCCCGCAGTCCCACGTTGTGGCCGCTTCAGGCATGTGTGACGGCCGGCGAATGGCCGCTGGCAATGGCATCGCCGTGGCGGTGGTCCAGGCCGTCTCGTGCTGCCTGTTGCGTCTTGGCCTCCGGCGTCCGCTCCGCCTCCCGAAGAGCCTGGCTTGGGCACAGGAGATGTGTGCCAGGCTGAGCCGGGCACGAGTGGGGTGACCAGAGCCAAGACTGAAGTTGAGGGGTGTGAGAGGACTGAAGCAGCTTGAAAGGCGGGACTGGTCCCGTGATGCCCGGCTGTTGGGTGGTTTGCCCGGGGCAGTGTCGTTTCGGTGAAGTAAGTATTGCAAATCGCATCTCATACTCCACCAGCAAAACTGCAGTGAATGCCCCAAAACCCACAAACCAACTCTGCCACATTCGGCTACCTGGCGTGATGGACCGAGAGCATCACGACAGATGGCACGTGGGTTGGAGTAACTCGTTCTTCCGCGGGGCTGTTCGGGGCTGGTGGTTCGGGACCGTTGCGCCAAGCCCGACGAAGACGGCTGGGCGAGGAATGATGTGGACATCCAATAAGGGCAGGGCGCTGGGAGCTTGGGGAAGCTGTCCAGATTCGGTCTACGGCGTGCTACGCCGAAGGTTGTACTTGCTAACAAGAAGCTGTAAATCGGATGGATCTGGGGATGGTGGGAGCGAACGTGGCGGTGTCCTCGGTGTGGGTGCGGTGAACGATGATCACCGTCAGATGTAATTAAGTTTCGCCGGCGCATTGTATCGGCTGGCGCAAGATTGGACTGATGAGCTAGCTCTTGGAAGCCAGAGACCCTCGATAGCCGGGCGACCCCCCAAGCCCCAGCCACAGGCTTGGAGAATCGGCGTGGTTGCGTGACCATCGATTGGATCATGAAGAGGGATCTTTGGACTTGAGATGCATGGTGATGCACTCGCATACCCTGTTGCGAGGGGCCGGACTGCCAACTCCCGCAACCCTGGTCGTCCAAGTGCCGCAGGGTGCGCTAGCCGTGGTGCACGCTGAACAAGAAAGGGGACATTTGCAGCCAAGACCAGGGTCTGGTTAATCTGGTGTTTGGGAGTGTCGGTGTGTGCGCGTTGATGTCATCGACCCCAGATTCCCGCTAAACGTTGACGAGAGGGATGCACACAAGCATTTCTGGAACAAAGTCATCTCGTGTCTCGGCCGGCAGGCGAAATGAGATTCGGCTAGCGGAGGAAAACAAACGAAAACAAGCCTTGCCAGCAGTCGGCAAGGCCTGGATGGGCATCAACGGAGCGAGGCGTGCTGCAGGGACACGCTGGCTGATCCGTGGCGGTCGTGGCGGTGACAGGCATAAGAGGAAGCCCCTCGCACTCTGTCTGCTCTGCGTTGTTCCTCTGTGCTGTGTCGGCGCAGGCGCAGAGAAACTTCGAGTGAGACGATCCGCCAGTGTTGGACGACTTGGCATCACACTTGGCATTCCAGCTCACGCCCCAGCCCCTAGTGAGACCCTCGTCTTGAGTAAGTAATAGCATGTATTGCCGAGCTAGGAAGCGGTCAGCGGGGTGGGAAAGTAAGCATATCTCGCCTGTTGCCAGGGTAGACCAAACCAGACGAGGAGCTGAGGCCTTGGCAGTCCTTGTTTTCTGTCGGGCTTCTTCTCCCTCTGCGGTGGCACGGGCTCCGTGTGGCTGGCGGAAGACAGGCGCGTGGTGTTCAAGTTGGTGCTGGCGCCGACGCCGTCGTTGGCGCTGGTTGCTGTTCAGTGCTGTTGAACTTGCTGCTTGCTGATTTGACTTGGTGGTGTGCCCTGGGTAGCGTTGCACCAACAGCGTCATGCATCCAGGTCCTTGGCCAGGGTACGGGAGGTAAATCACGGCACTAAAGCACGCTGTGCAAGGTCGCCCCGCGGGAAGCGTGCATCGCCGATTGCAGAGTGTCATCGCTGGTGGCCGGGTGCGCTGGAGGGTTGGGCTTTTGGTGGTGTGTTGTGGTGGTCGGGTGGTCTTTCTGCACTGCCACCTTCTGCCGCCGCGGGGCTTTTGCACGCTGAGATGCTACTGGCTCAGCGGGTCTGCTCCCGTCGCCAAAACACATGCTCTGACGTCTTTTGATGTCGGGCGCGATTGCCCTCCTTCCGTTTCCTGTGCAAGAAAACAAATACTAGTGACAACACACGGGAAGCCAAAGAGTCATGCGCCCGGCATCGTCATCACCAACCGAGGGTTTCATCTCTTCTCATCTCTTCCTCGAGCCCAGTTTGATCAAGCCTGATGATTGATTTCCTGACCTTACCGGACGCCCCTTGCCTCACTTTCCCGTGGTTGAAGCCCAGGCCACTTGGTGGTCGCTCCTGCCACTAAATCATTACCACATCAAGCCCACTTTCCTGGTGCCAAGCTTTTTAGAGGTTCCGCTCGCGCTAAAACTTACCTGGGGCCGTCCATGGTGGGGCACCCTTCAGCGCACTTCACTTACAACAACAGCCCGAAGGAAGGAACGCCCTGCCCAGGTGCCTGCCTGCTCTCTTGCCCTCCCTCTCGACCTCAATTCCATTCGAGAAAAACACATCGAGGGTGGAAGCAAACACAGCATCTCCCTGCCTCCTCGAGACAACCGAGTGTTCTCCCTGGCAGCTCTCCTTTGACCGTCCAGTCAGGTCACCCTCGACTCGAGCCTCTCCGAGTACCTCGCTACCCTAGGAACCCGCCGCCACTGACGCCCTTTGCCAAGCTGACGGGGCTGTGCATCTTTTGACCTTGGGCTATCCGGCGTCTGACCACTGCTGCACTCGGCTTTCAACAGTTTCGACAAACGCCAGTCTCGTCTGACTTTTTTCCTGACTTTCCGAAGCCAGCCGAAGAAACGACCCGTTTCTAGGCAGTGACGAGCCTGATAACCCCCGACTGCTCTGCTGCGTTGCGCTGCGCTCGCACTTTGCCCGCCATCCCTGGACACCAAATCAACAACACCTGGGTGACACCCAACAACACCGCGTCTTTCCTCTGACCGAAAATCCAATTCCAATATTTTACACTGCGCCATGCGAACAGGCAGTCCGGCGCCTACACATCGTCGTCTCCTCTTCGCCACCTCGAACCGCGCGATCCCATCTCCTCCGATCCACCAGAAGCTCCGTCAACGGACCGCTTGATCGAGCAAAACAATAGGGAATTGTTGATGGACCAGTGACTCGACAACAATACACTCTACGGAATTCACTCGCCCATTTTTTTTTGCGGTAGCCTTGTCCCTCAACCCAGAGGCTGCTTCGCCCACCGATCGACCTCCACGGTCCAATTCGTCACCGAAATACCTTCGACGACTCCCCAAAACACACAAGCCGCAGCTGCGTCGCCTACACAATGGATTCCGCATCCCGACCATCCTCTCGTCGTCCGCGGACGCCTGCCATCACGGTAGACACCTCGGCCATCAGCCCAGACCAAGGTTCGTTCGCTCCTTTTCCTTCGTCATTTCCCTTCTTCTGTGGCCTCCTTTTCGGAGAGGCAGCCCGTTGCACATGTCATACCGCAGGCTCCAGCCGTCAGCAGGGTGGACCTGGCCGGGGGAACAAGCCGCCCGGAGCTCCATTCCCTGGCGCGCAATGCAATCAAGCTTCTGTCTCCATCCCTGAATCCACCCTGCCGTAGGCTACCGAGGAGCTCAAACCCCTGTCGCATCACCCGGCTATTTCCTCGGAAATAAGCTTCCCCAACTGTCACTTGCGCCTGCTCGCGCCCACGCGCATCATCAGGTTACAAGCCACATGGATATCGACATGTCGATGAACAAGCTTCGAAGCTCTACCTGTGGTGCCGTATTTTCCGGAGCCAAGACATGATACTAACATGCAATCACAGGAACGACTGCCCACGACCCGACATCATCCCCACGGTCGCCCGGTGGTTTTGAAGACTCCAATACCCTTGCTGTGCCGACGAGAACATCTCGAGCCCAATCCTATGACTCGGCAAAATCCACGCCGTCGACGATACATTCGCCCGGCGATCCAAATGATCCTCTACGGAAACCATCCACGGCCGAGGCTAGTAACTTCACCGGCACAACAAAGTCCGGTCCTGTAGACCCCCTCAGCGCCAACCCTGGTGAGGAGGAGCTTTTCAATGTTCCCAACAATCCTTTCGCATTCATGCCGGGCCACCTGTCCAAGATGTTCGACCCCAAAAGCCCCGAGGCTCTTGCCGCGCTTGGAGGCCTTGCCGGTCTCGAAAAGGGCCTTGCAACTGACAGGAAGGCTGGTCTCGGCCTCGACGAGGTGACGATATCCAAGCCCATCAGCTTTGAAGAGGCCACTTCTGTTTCCACCAAGGAGACACAATCGCCGAGCAAGGGAGGCCCGGATGTCGCCGCTCTCGCCAAGGAGTTCGATAACGCCGAGCCTTCGACATCTAAGAGCAGCTCCGATGGCTTCAGCGATCGGAAGCGGGTGTATGGCGAGAATGTCCTCCCTGACAGGAAGTCAAAGTCCTTCCTGCAACTCGCCTGGATCGCTCTCCAGGACAGGGTGCTGATTCTACTCAGCGTTGCCGCGGTCGTTTCCCTCGCGCTGGGCTTCTACCAGACCTTTGGCAGCAAAGCCCACCACGATGGTGCCAAGGTCGAATGGGTTGAGGGTGTGGCCATTGTCGTGGCCATCCTCATCGTCGTTGTGGTGGGAGCGATGAACGATTGGCAAAAGGAGAGGCAGTTCCGCAAGCTGAACAAGAAGAAGGAGGATCGCGTCGTCAAGATCATCCGCTCTGGAAAACCCTCCAACGTCTCCGTCCACCATATCATGGTTGGCGACGTAATGCTGCTCGAGGCTGGCGACGTCCTTCCCGTGGATGGCGTATATATCGAAGGCCATAACGTCAGCTGCGACGAATCGTCGGCCACCGGCGAGTCGGACCTGATCAAGAAGATGCCCGCCGATGCCGTCATGGCAGCCCTCAACGACGGGACCACCAGCCGGAAGAAGCTCGACCCTTTCATGATCTCCGGCGCCCGTGTTCTCGACGGCTACGGCACCTTCTTGGTTACCGCTGTCGGCCAGAACTCTTCCCACGGCCGCACCATGATGTCCCTGCGCGACGACCCGGGCCTGACACCCCTGCAGCTGAAGCTCAACATCCTCGCAGGTAAGCCTCATCCAGTCCATTTTTTTTTTCACACGCTGACCTCTCCAGGCTATATTGCCAAGCTTGGTAGCGCTGCCGGTATCATTCTCCTTCTGACCCTTACCATCGAATTCCTCGCCCGTCTTCCCAGTAACCGCGACACATCCGAGGAAAAGGGACAGAGCTTCCTGCAGATTCTCATCACCTCAATCACGATTGTCGTCGTCGCCGTCCCCGAAGGTTTGCCCCTGGCGGTTACCCTATCTCTTGCCTACGCCACCAAACGAATGACGAACGAGAACAACCTGGTCCGTCATCTGCAGTCTTGTGAGACCATGGGCAACGCAACGGTCATCTGTTCGGACAAGACCGGTACTCTGACGGAGAATGTCATGACGGTTGTGGCTGGCACACTTGGAACCGGAAGCGTCCGCTTCAGCGAGCATGATGAAGAAGCCCCGGATGTCTCGGAGCCCGCTACTCCTGGCAAGGAGCACCTCGAAAAGGACGACGTCGGCCGCGACTCGACTCCCGGCGCGCGTCTCGGAATCGACCAGCTCAGCTCCCAGCTCAGCGACGAGTACAAGGAACTCCTGAAGCAGTCGGTCGTCGCCAACACGACCGCCTTCGAGGACGAGCAGGGCGGCAAGAAGGTCTTCGTCGGCACCAAGACCGAGACGGCCCTCCTCGACTGGGTGCGTCTCTGCTTCACCCTCGGTCCCCTGGGTGAAGAGCGCGAGAACCTCCCCACGCAGCAGCTTTCCCCCTTCAACTCGAAGCGCAAGGCCATGGGTGTTGTCATCCGCCAGCCCGAGGGCAAGTACCGGTTCTTCGCCAAGGGTGCCCCTGAAATCGTCCTTGAACGCTGTCAGTCTACCATTGCCGAGCCGACCTCGTCTCTTTCCCGCACGTCGTTCGAAGACAGTCACAGGTCCCAGATCAAGCAGGTTATCAGCAACTACGCCCAAAAGTCCCTCCGAACGCTCGCTCTTGCCTATCGCGACTTCGAGTCGTGGCCACCTGCCAACACGCGCAAGGAGGAGGGCACTGACAACGTTGAGTTCTCCGACCTCTTCCGCGACATGGTCTGGCTGGGTGTTGTCGGCATTCGCGATCCCGTTCGTGCTGCCGTCCCAGCTGCTGTCAAGCACTGCCACACCGCATCTGTCTCGGTCAAGATGGTGACGGGTGACAATGTCGAGACGGCTCGGGCTATCGCCACCGAGTGCGGGATTCTGACGGAAGGCGGCCTTGTCATGGAGGGTATCGAGTTCCGCCGCCTGACCGATGAACAGCGCGTTGCCATCGTTCACGACCTTCAGGTTCTGGCGCGGTCTAGCCCAGAAGACAAGCGTGTCCTAGTCAAGACACTCAAGGGTCTCGGCGACGTGGTTGCGGTGACTGGCGACGGCACCAACGATGCGCCGGCGCTCAAGGTTGCTGATGTCGGTTTCTCGATGGGCATCACCGGCACCGAGGTCGCCAAGGAGGCCTCGGACATTATTCTCATGGACGACAACTTTTCGTCCATTGTCGGCGCGTTGGCTTGGGGTCGTGCGATCAACGATGCGGTCAAGAAGTTCCTTCAGTTCCAGATCACAGTCAACATCACGGCCGTTCTCCTGACCTTTGTATCGGCTGTAGCCGACGACAACGAGACGGCGGTGCTCAGCGCTATCCAACTTCTCTGGGTCAACCTCATCATGGACACCTTTGCGGCCCTCGCCCTCGCAACTGACCCGCCTACCGAGTCGCAGCTGCGCAGGGCTCCCGAGCCCAAGACGGCGCCGCTGATCACGCTCACCATGTGGAAGATGATCATCGGTCAGTCCATCTACCAGCTGATCGTTTGTTTCGTCCTGCACTTTGCAGGTCCGAGTTTCCTGCCTTACCCGCCCGACGAGATGAAGTCTTTGGTGTTCAATACGTTCGTCTTCATGCAGATCTTCAAGCTCTTTAACAGCAGGCGCATTGATAACGAACTGAACATCTTCGAGGGGCTCTCGCGTAACCGACTGTTCATGGTCATGCTCGCCATCATGATAGGCGGACAGGTGCTCATCATCTTTGTGGGCGGCCCTGCGTTCGTTGTGGTGGAGGGTGGCCTGAACGGACCGCAATGGGGTATCTCGCTGGTTCTGGGTTTCCTGTCGATCCCCATCGGCGTCCTCATCCGACTGTTCCCCGATTCGATCATTCGCACGTGCGCACACTGGGTGGACAGGCACATGCCTCGGATCCCGATGCCCAAGATCTTCAAGAAGAAGCCCAAGAAGGAGCAGGCCCCGGAGACTGTGCAGAGCAGCGTTGGTACGGCGCTTCTGAGCATCCGTGACGACCTCGCGTTCCTCAAGCGCGTGCGTGGTGGTAGGATGAACCTGATCAGCGAAGCGATTGTGCACCCCGTTGAGGCGGTGCGACGCACGCGCAGCCGTAGCAGGACTGGCGGCTCCAACTCGGAGGACGACAGGTCGTCCATGTCGCCGATGCGGTCGGCCATGGGATCGGCCCTGGGCATGCCCGGCATTCTGGCGGCCAGCGTGGGTGGTCTGTCCCCCATTGAGCGCCAACCATCGTCGACATCGGACGCGGGCGACACGACGCCTCCGCGCGACACACCAGCGAGAGAGCAGTCACCATCGAAGGAGAAGGAGACCAAGTGAGCAGACAAAAGTGCGATGGCAGGATGGCCCAGCACACGGAGGGCCACGGGATCACGCAGCTGGCGGCCCGGGCGCGCATTATTGGAGCGAGCGCCTATCTTTACTCTTTCCTAATGAGTGTGTACGAGTGCGAAACAAGTCGTTGTACAAGTAGTTCTTTTTCCTTTTTCGGTTCGGTTTCCTTGGTTCGATACCCCCTCACAACAGACACGAAGGATCTCGCAAGGTCGAGTCGGTGGCGGAAAATCACTAATAGAATTGATACGCATGTGCTTGACCTCGGCATTGGACTTGATGATTTGTAGAAACGAAGCTGGCCGCGCGTTTGGGCACGGGACTTGAGCCAGGGAGAATGTGCCTCCATGTGGCCATTCCTCGGGGCGGCTGACGTTCTGAACCATGGTTGACGACATTCCCGAGGGCGGGTTGCAGGGGCCATGTTTGGGCATTCTGGAAGATCTGTTGATCACTATTGCTTTTGCGTGCGCGAGGTGCCAAGGGAGGCGACCGTTGCGAGCAAAAAAAGGTCAGAAGACCCAAGGGATTGGAGGTGAAGACAGTGGTAGAGACAGAGAGACAGGCTTGGCGAGTTCGCCGCCCCCTGCTGATCCCGTTGGGCGGCGCCGAGCGGCTGCAGGGGCGATCGGCAGACGGATGGGCCGGGGCGAAACAGGAGGTAGGGCTGGAAGGGGAAGGGCGGGAGTCGCATCACGGCAATCACTCGGAGGTTTTGTGTCAGGAGGGGGGCACGGGGGGAGGACTTTGGCCTTTTATGGAAGGGAAAAGGACGCCGTCGGGATGTGGCGTTGTGCTTGGATAGGAGGGGAGAGAAGCTCTTGGACTGAAGTGAGCTCTTGGATCCGAGAGCTTGAGCTGGGGATAAGGGGAGGCCTCTACGCTTGGGGGAGGAGACTGGTTGAAGGAGGCTGAGCAGCTTTGAACAGAGAGCAGACGAACGGCGGGGACAGGACGGATGGGATGGCAGGAGGAAGAGGGTTGTAGGAACATGTTGACTGACGTCGGCAGAGTTGGGAGGGCTCGTATGTCTGAGGATGGTGGTCTTTTGGGGATCAATGCGAGGGGGGCAAAGGCACAAGGCAGACACGGTTGGCTCACTGGCAGAGTCAGTTCGAGTCGGCCGAGGGTCCCGCGGCGGTGTTTCAGAGGGCTTTTGCTTGGAACCCTGGCATGTTTGATCGGTAGTCCCGAGCGGACAGGGGTGGTCAACCTGGAAGGTTATAGCATTGGGGTGATATGGGGCTCTTGAAGGGAAAGCGGTATGACCGAGGGCGATCTTAGCATGTTGGCAAGCTGGTTAGGTCATTTTTGGTTTCATCCGTCTTTTTATGGTATTGATCGCGGAGATGGAGATGATGATGGACGAGTCAACCACCACAGGGAGAGGCTTGGGGGAGTGAACCCCAAAATAGGGGCAATTTGTAGCGAGTCACAACTGACAGCTGCTTCTTCACGGGGCATCCCCTGCCACGAATGCCATCCAATTGAACCGCTTCTTTGAGGTGACGCTTGGTCCCCCCCGCGCCGCGTCGTCCCGCTGATCGTGCAACCTGCCGTCTCGTCCTGGTGTCCTCCCCCTGACCTGACCGTGTCCCCCCTTTTGGCCTGTCCCATGCCCCCGCATGACGCGGTTGATCGCTGCGCCGGCGTCTTTTCTCGTCAAAGAAAGCCGATCCCCGAGACAGGGGTCGCTTGTCTCTCGTCGAATATGGCCTCACACGGACACTGCTGAGCCAAAGAGGGAGCAGACCTTGGACATCCCTCGACTCGCTCCCGCCCCGTCCGTCCGTCACCCGGTGGCTGGATATACCCTCCTGCGTTCCCCAAGGATGATACTTGAATGCCCCGCCCCAGCCCAGCCCTTTTCTGTTTCCGGCACCCTCAGACTAACCCTGGCTTCCCTTTATCCTCTGCCGCCCTCCCACCCTTCTTTTTAGATTCGTACCTGTTTCCCTGGTATTCACGAATCGATCTTGTGGCTGGCTCCCATCATCTCGACATTCCTTACGATTGAACAGAAAAAGAACACCAAACGGCAGTCCTGGCGACTGACCACTTTACGACTCGATACTGCTGGACAGACAATCATCTTCTTCTATCCCAGTTCGACTCTTTTGATATCCAGTTTCTTTTGTGTTCGACGAGGAGAAGCTTCTCTCAGCTACACCAACATCACGATAGACGAGAAGAAGAAGCATAGCAAACGTAAATATGTCCGGCCTCCTCGACGACCTCTTCAGCCCTCCGAGCCAGCAGAGTGCTGGGCCGCCTCTCCTTGGCCCTATCCTCGGCGGCGGCGACGATGCCACATCGGCCACAACAACACCCACCCCGAGACTCCAGCCTCTGCCCACTGGCACGCCTTCAGAGGCGTCAACACCCGCTCCGGTACGGACAGGCAATGCCGATGCGAACCCAGAGTCACCCAGTGACGACGCTGGCTCCCAACAGTCAACCACCACCCAACCTCCTGTCCCCTCCACAACTGCCACACGGCCACGACCGACCTTCATCATCACTGACTCGCCATCCGACGCCAGTCCCACAACCTCAGATCTTCCCCCTCCCCTCTCTCCCTCAGCAGTTCCCTCCCTCCCCGCGACCCCGGACCCAGACGATGTTCTCATCGTCGCTCCTTCGCCCACAGCCCCCCTGGTCATTCCCACCGACCTCCTCGCCGCGCCAACAACCCTCCTGACCCTGACATCGTCAGCCATTCCCCTGCCCACGAGCAGCGCCCTTCCTGGCGACGCAGAGGCCGCCCTCGCCGACCCCTCGGCCAACAACAATGCCATGGCGAGCCTGATGCCCGCTCTGCCCATCTCTCTGGGCATTGGAGGCGGCGTTCTTTTCTTCGGAGTCATCGGCGGCTTGCTTTACAAGAAGGGAGTGTGGCCGTTCCGTGGGGATAGGGAGCGCGAGGGACGGTTTGAGGAACTGGAAGACGGGAGTGGAAATGCGGCGACGGCGGAGAAGCAGTTTCAGAGGAAGTGGGATCCGAGGGTTAGTGGTGTTGGAGTATTTACGACGAGGACGAATGGTGCGACCAACTTTTAGGTGGATGTTATTGTGAGGGTTGGAAGTTGGTTGAACCGACAGCTATCCAAGCTATGAATGGCGTTTACGGTAGACTGATAGTCTTGGAACCCTGAATGGAGTTACTTTTTGCACTGCCTTGCGTCTTTTTCCAACTGACGTCACAGTCCATGTCGAATAGGGGCTCCTTTTCAGTCCCATCTTGATATCTCACTCCAATGTAGCAACGTCCCGATCCCCAACCCAACACCCTGGATCCCTTCACATGCTAGCCCCCGCTCTCCAGCTTTTCATCGTACCTATCAAACTATGCTTCGCCCCCGCGGTAAGCTCCGAATACAACTCGAACGTGGCATTGCACCGGCTTCAGCCGTCTACAAACCATCCCAACGTTCCGCGACTGCCGGCGCCGTCTCCTTTATACAGTGCGACATCTCCAACCCTTTTTCATCACCAACGGCCCTCAACTCTGGATGACAGATGCCGAAAACATGATGGAAAGCTTGATCTTGAGGAGATGCAGCCCCCCCCCTGGTAGATGATGACACGGAAGGATTTGGCGTTCCTTGAGGTGCGTCGAGCAGGGATCGTCGGTCAGCACTTGGGCAGGTTGCTTCACGGGCCGGGTACAGTACGCGTATGCAGCGCCCGTCGAAAGAGGTTGAGCGTGCGAGGGTGTGGGCAAACCGGTGGCTTGGCGGCCAGTGAAGGGGAGGGATGGTATCTCGGAGGATGTTGACTGGTTCAGCGGCTGAAGATGGAGCGGGAGTAAGAGTTGGACATGGAGCTGATGCTGGAGCTGGTCCTGTTCTTGTCTTGGGCTGGTGCTGGGCTGGCTGGGACTTATAAGTCGGCATCGCCCTCCGTGTTGAGATGGATGAGCCGAGTAGAACAACTCAAACCACCACAATGGGCAGCCTCTCACCAAACATGGCCTCCGAAGGCTTCGCATACTTTACTGTAAGTCCACATCCCTCCAGTCACACTTCCTCTACTCACCCAACGGCATCAGCTCGTAACAAGCGACTCCTACGTCCTCCCCGCCGCCGTCCTCGCCCGCTCCCTCCGCAACACCAACACAACCATCCCCTTTTGCATCCTCGCAACCCCCTCAACCCTCTCGAAATCCTCCCTCGCCACCCTCACCTCCATCTCCAGTCTCGTCGTCCCCGTAGACCCCCTAGCCTCCACCTCCTCCAACCTCTGCCTCATCGGCCGCCCCGACCTCCACGCAACCCTCACAAAACTCCATCTCTGGTCCCAGACCTCCTTCCGTCGCATCCTCTACCTCGACGCAGACACCCTCGTTCTCCGCAGTCTCGATCACCTCTTCACCTCCGTCCCGTCCCACGCTCCGTTTGCCGCGTGTCCTGAGCTCGGGTTCCCGGACTGCTTCAACAGCGGGGTTATGCTCATCCGTCCTGATGCAGCTACCCATGAAGCATTGATTGCTTTCTCTTCAAGGGCCGAGTCTTTCGATGGGGGTGATCAGGGACTTTTGAACATGTTCTTCGGGGATGGGGGGAGGGAAGCGGCGCCTGGACCGCCCTGGCATCGTTTGGAGTTTGCGTATAACATGGAGATGCACAGAGTCTATCGGCTCTACATCCCCGCGGCGATGCGGTACCGCGAGCAACATGCCGTGCTGCACTTCATCGGAAGAGACAAGCCGTGGCACTTTGAGGACGGGAAGGTACCCCTGGGGGAGAAGCCGGCAGCCTACGACGAGTTCTATGCCGACATGGTTGGAAGATGGTGGACTGTCAAAGGTCAGGGGCAAGATGCAGTCGATGTACTGTAGCAGTTTCCCTTGAGCGATGCAGCCAGCCTTATGCTTTCAACTAATCAACTACCACTTTCTTCCACATCTGACGCAGATCTGCCACACCCTCTTGCAAACGCGCCAGGCTCCAATATGGCCAGCGGCATGATGCGGGGTTAGATTCAGTTGGCCGGCCTCCCACAGTTTGGCCCAGCCTATCAAAGCCGCAAGGCTTGAAAGTGTAGAATCTGAATGAGCGCATCGTGCAGAGTGTCAGCAGGCAGTGGTGGCGTATTAAATGGAGGGTTGAAGCTTTCCAAGCTCCCCAGCTTTTTCCTCCACAGCTCTCCCAAAACACCATCAACACCACCACCAAGCATCGCCACAGTGCAACTCAAGGACGTCACAATGTTCATTCCCGGACCCGGCATCGTCTACCTCCTGGTAAGCACGCCTCCATCCCCATCACCATTCATGCTAATACCACCCTAGATCCTCCTCATCCTCCTCGCCTTCTCCATGTTCGTCCCCTCCCACCCCCAACATCTCCTCCAACTAACCACCCCAGCGCAATCCACATCTCCAGCACAAACCTCTCCCTCCCCAGCTCCCCCGGCATAACCCTCGCCACAATCCTCCTCCCCTTGATCGCCGCCGCCAACACCCTCCTCCGCCCTCGCCTCCTCTACGCCGCCCGCGGTTCCCTCTCCCTCCTGCAACGAATCTACCCAACGACCTTCCAGTCTCTCCAGGCCATTCTTACCACCGCTCTCGCCACCTATCTTCTCCAACAGGCCTTCCCCGGCGACGCCCAGTCCTGCCACCTCGCTACCCGCTGGCAGCGCCTCTTCGCTGCAAAGGACGCATCCGCCATCCGTCGCATCCAAAACGCCTTGGAGTGCTGCGGCCTCAATAGCGTTCGCGACAGGGCCTGGCCGTTCCCTGAGGGCCGTGGTGGCGGTGGTGCTGGCCGTTGTGTCGAGCGTTTCGACAGAGACACGGCATGCGCGGGGCCTTGGGGTCATGAGGCTGCTCAAATTGCCGGACTGGAGCTTGGTATTGTTCTGGCCGTTGCCGTTCTGCAGGTATGTGCTTTGGCTCCCCAGTATTTCGCCCCGACTAATCTGACCTTCCAGATCATGTCGCTGCTCATCGCCCGCCCGGCGAAGCAATGGCGACACTCGTGGTGGGCCCAGGGATGGCGGGCAAACTTCCCCGAAGAAGACCGCGTCATCTTGATCGAAGACGAGGAACGGGTGAGGCCACTGCTCGAGGCAGCTCCTGATGTACAGGGAGAAGCGGAGGAGGCGGTCGGCTACAGCGACGTGACGCCGCCAAGGATTACCCCGCCGAACTATGGCACTGGCAATGGTGATGCCCCAAGGGTTGTCCCTTCAGGCCTTCAGCCGAATGCTTGGAGCAACGAGTAAAGTCCGGACACGAGGGGCATCATATGTCAGACGAGCACACATATGTAGGGACGCAGTTTGGTTCAGTTGTCTCATGCAAGCTTTCATGAAACATCATCGTGCATCACTATCCTATCTGCTACAGGACAGCAACACCCTACAGGAGGGCCTCGCACTCGTCCGAGGGCTCGGCGGTCGCGGAGGAGGTAACAACGGCCGTGGTGGTGGGCGCAGAGGTGGGCGTCGGCAGGCACTCGCAGGCGGAGCTCACGCGGGAGATGATGTTGGTCGGGCAAGCCTTCTGGGCGTACTCGGGAACGACCGACACCTGGGCCTCCCAGCCGTTGGTGAAGTCGGCGCAGAACTCCTGGCTCTCCTCGAGACGACCCTCGATGGAGCTGGCACGCATAGCACGCAGACAGTTATCAGCGTTGCAAGGGTTGGGCTTGCAGCGCTCGCGACCAGTCTGCTTGACCAGGTAGCCACCACGCTCGATGGTGTTGATGAAGATGAAACCAGAGGGGAACATGGCGTACGACGACCACGAGCCAACGAAAGCAACAATGCCACCGCCGGGAAGAGCATCGTCCTCGGGGTAGATGTCAAAGAAGGCAGTCTCGCAAACGCCGGCGCCGGTAGGATCCTCGGGCACGGACGAGATGTCGTAGACGCGGAGGCCGGCACCGTAGCTGGACTGGAAGATCTGGTCGCCGACAACGTACTGGTTGTGGTCGATACCCTTGTTGGCGGCCTTGTAGATACCGGTCTGCTTGGGGTTCTCCAGACTGCGGATGTCCCAGATGTAGGTGACGGGGTAACCGTCACCAGCAGGGCCAGCAAGGGCGTCCTCGTCGTACTCGTCGTCGAGGAAGAGCCACTCCTGCCACTGGAGATCATTGACCCAGCCCTGGTGAGTGTACTCGGCACCCTCGTACGAGGTGCGGGAGATGATGGTGGGCGCCTTCTTATCGGTGACGTTGTAGCTGGAGGGTGTCGTGTCAGGGGTGTTGGTGTGTTTTGGGAGATGAGGGGTGAACTTACATGGTGAGGGTGTCCTCGTTGTAGCCGTAGCAAATGTCAGTACCGAAGTACTTCTCATCGGGGCCGCGGTAGATGACACATTGGGCCTGGGACGGTTAGTGATTTTCAGAGTCATGTGGGCGAAGTGTAGAAACTCACGTCGTGAACGTAGCCGTCCTGACCGTCGCAGCCCAGGTAGACGGGGTCCGAAGGATCCTCGAGGCTGAAGAAGTACAGACCACCGAGGCAGGCCTCATCACGGGGACGGACACCGACAGCCACTCCGTATCCGGCCTCCTCGTTGACGACAACGTTGTGGGAGGAGCCGATGGGAAGGGGGTCGATGAAGTGACCAGTAAGATCCTTGTCGTTGGAGAACTGGTACGGGGCGTCGGCGGGGTTGATGTCGAGCAGCTTCTTCATGTCGAAGATCTGGACACCGTTGCCGGGGAGCTCGGAGCCGATAAGCATGTAGTGCTTGTAAGGGCGGATCTCGGTCCAGTAGGCGCGGTCACCCATGGGGCCAAACTTGGGGCTGCAGAAGTCAGTATGACTGTCATTGAAGAACGAGTCGAGAGAGCTCACAGGTATCCCAGGTTCAGCATGCGGCCCTCGGGAAGAATCTCGATGAAGGCGCAGCCATCGAACATGCCGGTGGTGATGAACTCGCGACCCGACTCGGGATCGGTCCAGCCCCAGGAGGAGGAGCCAGACTTGCCGCGGTAGTCGGTGTTGGGCGAGCCAAGGGTGGCGTGGTTGATGAAGTCGTACAGGTCAATGTTCTTGCACCTGAACTTGTGGAGCGGGTCACCAGGGATGGCATCAGCGTAGCCGTTGATGCACTTGGTGTAGTCGAGCCTGGGCCACTTGGTCGAGTTGAGCAGACCAGCGGCCTCCTCAGCCTCCCAGAAGTCCTGCGGCGGTTAGTGGGAGCCAAGTTTGGGTATGAGAAGGGGACTAACCATCTTCTTCTTCATGATGGCCTCGTGCATGACACCCGAGTCGTAGAGCTCGGCGGCCCTGACCTCGTCCACAGGCATCTCCCTGGCCAGGACGGCCGAGGCGGCCGAGATGACGGCGGCGCCGGTGGTAGCGAAACGCATGGCGGCGGTTCGTGGAGGGTTTGTGTGGGTTCTTGACGGAGGGCTCGAACGAAGATCGAGGCTCACACAGGTTATCCGAGAGATGGGCCCTGAAAGTGCGGATGTCACAGGCAGAGATGCGGCGGGCTGCGGGTGGGCGAGAGAGTATTTATGTCGGCGGGTGATCAGCGGGGTCTGCCATTGCCATGGTGCGCATGTGTGATTCCGGGGGGCGGAAGCTCGCAGAGGAAGCTGGATGGTGGTGGCCTTGGTGGGCGCGATGGATCATGGTGGTCTCCATCGGCTTCCTAGAAAGGCAGGAAACAAGTTGCTTGGCAGGCCCGGGGGCCCACGAGTGCGGAGACGGTTGTCGGCGGCGATACATGTCGGGCAGGGTAACGGGCAACCAGGGTGGTGCTCCCTGGGGAGATGACGGCGGGCAGCATGACGAGGAGCACGAAGAGAGGTGGTGGCGAGCTGGGAGTAGGCGATAAGCTCGGCTTTGGCTTCTGCTCCGGTTGGAGGCAGATGTTGGGGAACTGGTAGAGAGCTGTACCCAGATGTTGTTGGGTGGCCAAATCCGAGCCTGGAAGACAAGACAAAGTTGTTGGAACGGTGGAAGAATCGAACCCCGGACGGCATCTGGCCCCAGTGCCGATGAGGAAGGAGGAAAGAGCTTCGGCCGGTGCGGGGGCGCCGCCGAGCCTGGGTCGTGCCTGCCACCACGCCGCCGACTCCGCTGACGGCCGATTATCATGGACCGAGCTGCCCTCGGATTGGCTGCCTTGGACGAGGTACCCGCAACCCTGTTCGGCGGGGCGAGCGTCTTTTGGGGAGGTGCTTTCGGGGAGGTGCTTTCGGGGCATGATATCGAGTCCTTGGCGACGAGCCTTGTAGCCGAGAGTCTGGGGGGAAGAATAGAGGGAGGATTGGTGTCTGGTGTGTCGTCATGGATATGCATCAGCTGCGTTGAGTTGGGGATGTTATTTGAAGGATGGAGGTTGAAAGTCATGAGCATTTCTGGCACTTTTAGGTGCTCCTTCCCCCGAGCTCTTCCCCCCTGACGCCCTGAAGCCTCTCCCGTGGATGGTGCGGACAGGACGAATTGGCCAATCATATCATCAAGTGGCGGCCGGCACCTCAGATAAGGTCAAGCCTCTCAGCACAGCAAATCCATGTCATTTTTTCTCTCCCCGACATCCACCAGGCTTTCGCATCTACGCTTCTTCCGACACCCTCCACTCTCCGCCCGCCCCCCCCGCACAGTTGGGGCCTCTGTCAATATTCAGATCCTTTCCCAGCCTCCGGAGCTGCGTCCTTCCTCTTTTTGCCCTGCCAACCTGCCCTGCTTCCTCCCGCAGTGGTTCCTCCTGCAGTGCGACGGAGCACTGCGCCCTCCACGTGGATTCACCGCATTCAACATGGCGTGACACGCGCAGGGAACATCCAGTGCTACACAAATCATGTCGTTCGTCTCTTGGCCCGCCCGTCTCGGGCTATCGACCGGAGACCCTATTAATTGATGCTCGCTAGAAAATGTCCGCCGACGGTGATCCAACAATCGGATCGCCTGCCAGAATGCCCAGCTGCTCCGACACGCGCAGAATTTCCTTGACGACCGCTTCCACGTCCGCCGTCTTGATCGGCACCCGGTGATGTCCGTCCCACTCGACCAGCGTCGCCTGGCCTGACTGACAGTAACTGTCCATCATCATGCGGTGCAGCTCGAGCCCAGAGTCCCGCAGGCCGTGAACGTGGATCGTCGGCAGCTTCAGCACATGCGCGTCCCCTGTGACGTCTTCTGGCAGACCCCTGTAGTCGGCGCTGGCCTCACTCGCGTTTGCGCACCCGTCTGGAATGGCCAAGTTGTGGTCCAGCACCACCAGCGGCGCCCGGCCAGCGAGGAGCACCACGAATTGCCAGTTGGCGCCCATCCTTCTGTACGCTTCGCGGGTTCCGATCTCCCTGATGAGCAGTTGTTGCGTGAACGCCCAGCTGGCGGCAATCTTGGCGCCCTGGCTGAACCCCATGATTCCGACCCAGCGACCGGACGCACCGCTCTCGTCGTCTGTGATCATGGCCTCGCGAATGTTGAACTCAATCTCGGCTGATGCCGTGGCTGCATCGATGAGAGGGTGGTCCGGCTCCCACCGCAGCCAGCGGCGGAACGGTCCGTGGTCGCCATACACCTTGATGACGTCCGGGTGTGGCGCGCAGAGAAATGGTGCGTCGACGAAGACGAGGCGAAAGTATGGTGCGAGCGCGGCAATGAGTGCCCGCGCCTGGAGTCTGAAGATGTCCGCGTTGACGCCGCCGCCGTGGAGGCAGAGGATACGGGGGAGACTCAGTGACGAGTCGACCTTGGTCATGATGGCAACAGATACTGGATGATGACTTTGGTCTGGTTCTTGGCAATGTCCGCGCGCTGCTGTCTTTAAATGGACTGACGCTGAACAGTTTGCGCTCAGACTGTTAATGAAAAAGTTTGACGAGAACGAGAAGAGCAAACTTGAACACGCAAGCAAGCGGTGAAGCGCATGCAAAAGGCCTCTCCAGCGCTGAGCTGAGCTGAGCTCAGCCGTGGTCCGGAAGGACGCCGGGCTCCCGGGCCGTGCCATCGGACATCCGGCGGCCGGAAACGGCGACCACTGCGCAGAGCTGGACTGGCCTGGCCAGCCTCGGCTGGGCTGGGCTGACAGGATTGCGGGCGTGCACAGGATCCGGCATTCTGGATACATCACGACGAGCCGCATGCGATCGGGCCTCAGTGGTGAGCAGCGTTTTCTTCAGTGGAGGGACTCTCATTCCAATGGGTGGCTGGCTCCCTTGCCAGGGCCTCACCAGCAAACCTCTGCACTTTTGCATCCACTCCGTCAATCAGCGCATCATCAAACAGTCGGATTGTTGACGGGCGTCAATGGCTTGCCATCGCCGAGGAAGAATGCCTCGATGTTCTTCATAGTGATCTCCTCAAAGTTCTGCACTACCTGTCAGCACGCCAATCGCCAGTCGACGGGGAAGTTTGACTACCCACCTTGTCGGCATCGATGGTGCTCCCTGCAATGTGCGGCAGGAGAGTCACCTTTTTGTTGCTCAGAAGCTTCGGGTGAACGACAGGCCTACGAGTCATCAGTACCGGCAGTGCACCTGTTCGATCGCAATCGACTCACTCATCGTGGAACACATCCAGCCCTGCACTTGCAATGTGCCCATCTTCCAACGCTTCGACCAGCGCCTCCTCGTCGATGCACTTGCCCCGGCCAATGTTGACCACGCGACTGCCCTTCTTCATCAAGCTGATGGTCGTGCCGTCTAAGAGATGGTGTGTCTCGGGCGTATGCGGACACGCGAGCAGCACGCAGTCGGCAGCGCGCAGCAGCCCTTCGACTGTATCGTGGTAAACGACCCCAGCGCCAAGGGCCGCCTCGGCATCGGGCCGCCGCCGACGGTTGTAATAATGGACAATCATGCCCATGGCCTGGACCCTCCGTGCGACAGCGGCACCAACATCCCCCATGCCGATAATACCGAGGACCTTTCCGCCTGGTTCACGGGCGGTGTTGACGACGTCCTGGATATCGAACCAATTTGCGTTGCCGTTCTCGCGCAGCGTCAGCTCGCAGAAGGAGGTGAATCGGAATGCGGCGATGACGAGGAAGAGGCCGACGTCGGCCGTGGAGTCGGTGCACCCGCCGGCCGAGTTGCAGTACCAAATTCCCCGACGCTCCAGCGCGCCTACATCCTGCCCGTCGTAGCCGTGGTTGCAGTAGGCCACGATGCGACATGTCGATGGCAGTAGGGCGACGAGCTCCTCGTCGAGTGGTGGGAGCATGTTGGCGGCCATGTTGGGCCGCATGATGCCCTCGATGCGGCTGTATCGTCCGCCTTCGGCAAAGGCTGCGACTAGCTCGTCGCGAGACTTGACGTCGTACGGCAGGATCTCAAAGGACGACTGGAATTTCGCCCAGGCATCGTGGGCGAAGAGGATGGGTTGGCCCACGTAGAGGATGACAGGCTTCGTCATGTTGGCGATGCAGTGGGAGTTTGGCGATGCAACTTTCAGAGCATCAGGCGAACTTGGATACACTGAGTGAGATGTCTGGTCGTTGGCGCATGAGATTGAGTCATTACCCCGCTGATAGTTGACTCGGTCCTTGAAAGGCGCTGTGGCGATGGGTCGATGGCCCACTGAAGGAGGTATCACCATCGGCGTGTTTTCCAGCACGCCGAGCCCGAGCCGGACACTGTACGGCCGCTGAACCCAGATTATAGCGAGCTTCGAGTCAACGTCCTCCGCCTTCAATCGCCTCCGACGACATCCCCCTCACACCATGTCGTCAACCCCCACCGCCACCAAGACGGAGGAGCCATCCCTTCCAGCCCCCGAGGCTGCGCCGTCACCGGCACCACCGGCCGCGAAGAAGGAATACTTCCAAGAACTCGTCCGAGGCGACCGCGCCGGAAAGCTCAAGCTCAAGGGCATCCCCCAGTTCCCCTCGCGGCCCCTCCGCCAGCGGCAATGGGCAAAAGAGCACATGGCCGCCGCATTTCGGTTCTTCGCCAAGAACGGATACGCAGAGGGCATTGCCGGCCACATCTCGATGCGCGACCCCATTCTGACCGACCATCTCTGGTTCAACCCTTACGCCAGACACTTTGCCTCCATGCGGGCGTCGGATCTTGTGCTCGTCGATGCCGAGGGCTACGTCGTCGAAGGCGGGAATCAGGCTGTTGTCAACACGGCTGGGTTCATGATTCATTCCGAGGTGCACAAGGCTCGACCTGATGTTTGGGCTGCTGCGCATGCGCATAGTATCCATGGGAAGACGTGGAGTGCCTTTGGGCGACCGGTTGAGATGTTGACGCAGGGTGGGTACTGTCCCTCAGCTTGATGAGATTTATACTGATGTTTGGTAGATGCATGCAATCTCTACGGAATCCAGAGCGTCTACGACGACCACGGCGGCCAGGCCATTGCTCAGGAGGAGGGTCGAGCCATTGCCACCGCCCTGGGCCCCGACAGCCTTGTTTGCATCCTCAAGAACCATGGACTGTTGACGGTCGGACGCACCGTTGATGAGGCGGCGTTCCTCTTCTACAGCCTCGACCAGGCGTGTCACTCGCAGCTGCTGGCTGAAGCCGCGGCTGCCAATGGGATTTCAAAGTCCATCATTGCCGACAGCGTGGCGCAGTTCAACGCAGATGTCATCCAGAGTGCGGTATGTACTGATGAAGATGCTTCGCGGGAGATGTGCTGACGTGTGACACTCAGGACAACTTTTACATCGAGTTCCAGCCCGAGTATGACCTCATTGTTGAGGAGAGCGGCGGCGATGTGCTGAAGTGATACTGCACGGGACTGGGTGAGATGGATGACAGCATGTATGTGACTGAAGCACCCATTGGTATGGCTTGGTATGAATGGACATGGCTTCACTACCCCCAAGGCGATCAAGCTGCTGGGGCCTGAATCTCCGGCTTCCTCCCAAATACCACCTGGGTCCGGAAGTAGGCATGGTATCGCGACTGCGCCATCTCACGGCGCAGACGAGCCGCGTACACGAGGACCTCCTCCTTCGACCACCCTTGCAAATGGGCAGTGAAGAGCACAGCGCCCTCGGCGTCCTGATCGAGAGCCATGCGCATGTACGTTCCCACCTCGGCAAGCTTTTCATCGCGAGGCCAGCCGCCAACAGGGCACTGCACACAGGTCAGTGAAATACATCATACATCTTCCACTTCCAGTCTTACCTTGAAATCGTGAACCTCAATATCGACAAACCCAGCAGCCTCCATGGCGGAACGGATAATCCCCTGCTCAAGAAGTAGAAACGGCCGACCGAGCCTCCGACCACCCTCGAGGAAAAGAGGTCCCCACTGGCTCAAAGCCGTCTTATCGTGGACCGAGCCGTCGTCACTGGTGATGTAGATACTTCCCTCGTGACTCTCGAGGTAGCCACCGGGGGCGAGGGTGCGGAAGGCCTCAATCATCAGGGCGTCCCAGTCTATGACGGAGCCGACCAGCCAGCGGAGGTGGACAAAGTCGGTCGAGTCGGGTTTGAAGGTCCAGTCCTGGGTACAGTCGTCGATTTGGCTAGACTGCGGTCAGCAGAGGGACCGGGGTGAGGGGAGAGGGCGACGTGCAAGTAGACGTTTGGGGGAACCCAGCTCGGTTGGATGGGGGAGAGGTCGGTTCCTGTGACTTGGGCGTTGGGGAATTGGTCGGCAAAGTCGCTGCTTGCGTGAGAGTTGGTCGTTGAGATGGAAGAGTAAGGGCTTACATTGCCCAGATTCCTGTCTAGGTCAGTCTTCTACTCTGATGAGGTTTAGGTCGGTTGTTACTGACCTGTTCCGGTGCCGATATCGATAGCAGACTACACGTGCACCCAGTCAGCGTGTTGACTCTAGGATGGAGGACCATAATCCCAACCTTGATGTCGTCTTTGAGGGGAGCCAGGTAGAGTTTGCCATCGAGAAGCAGCGTCAAGACGTGGTGCCTGAATTAAGCCATGAGTTAATGCTCTCAAGTTCTCTGACATGTGTCTCACACGATGTCCAAGGCCTCATTCTGCGCCTCATCGTTGGTGCCCCTGGGTAGGTCAGCAAATGAACGGTAGGCACCGCACGGGGATGAGTATCTACCAGTACTGAGCCTTTCCTCGCTCGCCGTGAAAGGTCCGCCCTTGGATGACCCTGTACTGGAAGATGCTGGAGGCCAGCGACGTGGAGTCGGTGTGAATGCTGTTGGCACCAAGAGCCGAATCATCATCGTCGTCGTCATCGAACTGGGCCTGGGCCCAGTAATCTGCGGGGAGTACGGCGGTCTCTACATCCGGTCCTGGAGGCGAGGCACCCTCTGGAGAGGCCCTGCTCTTCGGAGAGGACTTGCTCTTGGGCGAAGAGGCGTTCTTTGGCGACGTCGCGCTGGTTGGGACGGGGTCCTGGTCTGCCATTGTGAGGGACAGGTAATGGAGGGGCAGAACGATGAAAGTCCAAGCGAGCACAGCACATCACAGAAGAAGAGGGGTCCGGAGAACAGGCCGGGGCGCTTTCTATTATGAGCGGGCATCAAAGACACGTCTTGGCATTGGCGGTTGGTCGCAAGCGAACTGCACAAACAGCGGCAGCGGGGGAGGGTCAAGTTTAACGTTGCGTTGCATTGCCACGTCAGGTCGGCGGTTGGCGCCCCGAAGGCGCAACGACATGGTTCGAGGAAAACACCTACCCTCCCTGCCTTGGCCCCGTTGATGTGACGCCCAGGACCAACATATGCTGGGGTTTGCTCCATCCATCCTTCTCCACAACCGGCTGCCAACCCCCTAGATCCGCGGTCTGGCAGCAGAAACTCCCTTGCCCGCGTCCATCAACCTGCCCACCTCGTCGGCGATCTTCAGAGCCCGCCGCGTGGCCAGGTCGAGTAAAATCTCCTCACTGCCGCCAGGGACGGTGATGGCTTTCACGTCGCGCCAGATGCGCTCGACGCGCTCACCGCGACCACCGCGGGTGAGGCCGATGCCGCCGAGGATTTGTACTGCTTCGCGGACGACGTGTTCGAGGACGATCCCTGCGTGGGCTTTGAGCTGGGCTGTTGTGCCGGCTAGGAGGAAGTCGGACTCGGCGGGGGGAAGTTGGGAGAGTTGGTAGATCAAGCTCTGGGGGTGGGCGATCAGCAGGGGGTCAGGGGTTAGGCGAGGGGCACGGCAGGGCACGGCACGGGTAAAGGGGGTTGGGAGTGGGCTCACCTCGATCCAGGATTGCAGTGCTTCGGTTTCGCGACTCATGTGGGCAAACTTGAATCGGATGACAGCTAGAGGGGTTAGACTGGTGGAAGATATGAGGGACTTGGGATGCTTGCCATGCTGAGTGAGGGTCTTGCCGAATGTCTCGCGACTCTGGGCATAACTAGAAATGATGAGCTTCCTTGAACGAGTGTGGATGAATGTGACAGTGGGACGTACGACATGGAGTCTTCGAGACACACCCTTGCACACCGCAGGGCCTGGAACCCTATGAATAGACGCTGCAAAGGTTAGATGGGGCGTGGCCGTCGAGCATGTGATGGACTTGCCTCGTGGTTAAAGTTGGACACAATGTACTTGAACCCCTTGCCGCGCTCGCCGACGACCATGTCCAGGGGCACTCGTACTTCGTCGAGATCGACAAAGGCGGTGCCGGCGGCTGTGGACCCCGACATGGTCATGTGCCGGGTGGTGAGGCCCTCGGACCGCGGAATGACAAGGAGGGTGAAGTCTCCAGTTGTCTCTCTCACAAGAGTCAGGAAGTAGTTCGAGTACATTCCGGATGTGATCCACTGGGGACAGATGGGTTAGTCTAATGCTCAGGGGCTGTTTAGGCAATGTCTTGCCTTCTTCTGTCCAGTGACGATGAAGTGGGTTCCATCGTCGGACAGCTTGGCCTCGGTTTGTAGCCCCTGGACGTCGGAGCCAGCTTCGGGCTCGGTGATGGCCAGTGCGATGCGAGAGTGGCCTGAGAGGATGTCATGGACGACACTGCTGATTGTTAGTCGACGATTCTCACTCAGCAAGGAGACGACAATACATGCGTCTTCTTGAGCTTCTCTGACCCAAACTTCTGCAGGGCTGGGACTGCAAGTGTCTAAATACGTCAGCAGATGAGTCTCATGACAGACTCGTAGAACTTACAACACCACCAACCAGTCCATTCTCAATGCTGGGAAACATGTGAGTCAAGTAGGATTCCCACCATATGACAAACGCACTCACCCAATGCCACCCACCCTCCCAAACTCATCATGAATGATAAAGTCGTGAAAGCCATCCCATTCGTCGGGTGATATACCGCCAATGATGGGATACTTCCCCTTCCACTCGGGATGCACTCTGGCGCCAGACGCCATGGGCATCAGCAAGCCATCGTCTGCCGCCTTCTTGTACAGCCCATCGGGCAGATCTTTCGAGACCTCCCAGTCTTGCGCATGTGGGATGAGGTTCTGGTGTTTCGTCAGCAATTATGCATCTTCGAGCTCAGTGCACGACTGAAGCTCACCTCTTCTACCCAAGTCCTCATGGCATGGCGCAGCCGCCGGTGGCTGTCCTTGTAATAGGGGCTCGGACAGCCCCGTGCCCACGGTGCTTCGGCGAACGGCAGCGGTGAGCCGTAGAGCCATTTTGACTGGGTCTCCTGGGACAAGATGGACATGGTGATTCCAAAAGGTAATGCTGATTTGATTGCATTGTTCCCCTCATCATGTTCGCCTTTCCCATTTTGTTCACTTGCTGGCCATCATGGTCGCTCCGGGCGGAGCTTCCCGGATGTTTCGGGGCCGGAACCCCCTCCATGATTCGGAACACATTCCGGCCCCTTTCCCCATGGTCGGAACCCCAGAGTCGGCACCCAAACTTGGCCGCGTCAACAACCGCGGGGAAAGCCCGAGTTTGGTCCGGCAGTTGGTGAAAAGCTTGTCCAAAATGTCCTGAGATGCTGTGCATCGATGCTTCCTGCACAACCCCCTGAACACCGGATCAGCATAGCACATCATGATCATCAAACACATCCTACCAACATCGCCTCTGAGCATTGCTGCCGTAATACTCGGGGCTCTCCTCGTCAAGATCTTGGCCAACAGGTTTGGCGGAGGTCTAAACAAAATCCCCGGCCCGCCGCTCGCGAGTTTCACAGACTGGTGGCGAGTGGCTGTGGTCTGGGGTCGACGACCGGAGGTATGGCACATCAAGCTGCACGAACAGCATGGTGCAGTTGTGCGGCTCGGTCCTCGGACCGTATCTATTGGAGATGCAGAGGCGATCAAGACCATCTACGCTCTCAACGCAGGCTTTGTCAAGGTAACTACGACCCAGACTCTCTGCCCAGCCCCTATTTTGCTGACTAGAACCTCTCCAAGTCCGACTTCTACCCCGTCCAACAGACCATCGCCAACGGGCAATCTCTGCATAGCATGTTCAACACAACCGACGAGAAATTCCACGCGAAGCTGCGCCGGGCTGTTTCCAACGCTTATGCTATGAGCACCCTCATCACCTTCGAGCCCCTCGTCGATTCAACCTCGGAAGAGTTCCTTAAACAACTCAAACAGCGCTTCAGCGGCGGAAAGACCTGCGACTTTGGACAATGGCTGCAGTTCTATGCCTTCGACGTCATCGGGGAACTCACATACTCCAAACGCCTCGGGTTCGTAGACCGCGGCGTCGACGTCGACGACATCATCAGCAACCTCGAAGGTCTTCTCAACTACGTTTCTGTGGTCGGCCAGCTCCCTCTCCTCGACCGCATCCTCCTCAAGAATCCCATACGATTGTGGATGAGCAAGCATAACCTTATCAACTTCAACTCGCCCGTCGTCGAGTTTGCACGCAAGCGCATGGCTGATCGGCGTCAAGATGATGGCGGTGAAGCAGCGGAAAAGAGATATTCGGACCGACGGGACTTTCTCTCTCGCTTCCAAGAGGCGCACAAGAAGGACCCCGTGTTCATCAGCGAGCAGCGTGTCTTGTCTTTGACTGTCGCCAACATGTTCGCTGGTTCCGACACAACTGCCATCTCCCTGCGCGCCGTTTTCTATTTCCTCCTCAAAAACCCCGATACGATGCGTAAGCTTCTCGACGAGTTGGCGGCGGAGAGTCGAGCCGGACGGTTCACACGTGATGATGCTCTGGTGCGCTGGGATGAGGTTCGGTCACTGCCGTATCTCAGTGCCGTCATCAACGAAGCTCTTCGATGTCATCCAGCCGCAGGGCTGACCCTCGAGCGCGTGGTGCCACCCACTGGGATCGAGGTCGCCGGCCACAAGATTCCAGGCGGCACCATAGTTGGATGCTCGGCGTGGGTCGTGCATCGTGACGAGAGCGTCTTTGGAGCACATGCAGACGAGTTCCGTCCCGAGAGGTGGATTGACGCCAGTCCGGAGGAGCTGTCCAATATGAAGAGCTGCCTCTTTTCATTTGGGGCTGGCGCAAGGACTTGCATCGGCAAGAACATCTCTCTTCTGGAGATCTTCAAGCTCGTGCCTGCTGTTCTCCGGACGTTCGAGGTACGTTTCCCCTCAGCAGTGCATGAAATATTTTCTGACAGCACCTTTCCAGGTCGAGCTGGAGGACCCAGACGCATCGTGGACTTTGCACAATGCGTGGTTTGTGAAGCAGACTGGGTTGAATGTCAAGCTCAGGGAAAGGGAAAACATACTGTAAATGATAAAGTCGCTACTAGCACAAGGAAATACAAGCAAGAACGAACTGGTGTGACGCAGCGGGTCATGTGAAGTGCCTCCCACCAATGTGCCGGTCCTTTGCTTCAGAGGGAGCAGGATGATTAGGGGTCAGACTTCGGCCATCTTCAGAGACCAGCGTATCGACGCAAAACTCGAAATCGAAATGGTATTAGTTTGGTGGTCTCTTTCCACAATGTCGTCACTGTATGCCCCAGTTTTTTGTGCAGCTGCACGGCAGGCGAGGACCAAGATCCAGTGTTATCAAGATTTCAATCAACGGATACTTACCTACAGCTCTGATAGTATTGAATGAGGAAACATGTCTGACAGCGCTCAGAATCTTCGGCCTTGAACACCTGATGCCTTTACATCAACGAGCCTGTTGAGACTTGGGGAAGCACCCCCAAATCAAACACATCTCATCCAAATCCTGCTCACTCGACGGGCCCGGCACGGACACGCCAGCTATGTCCAAACTTCTGCACGAGCGCAATCAAAGCAATACCAACAGCGACAGTCGCCGCCTGTGTGCCAAAGCTCGCATCCCACCCGACCTCGGCACCCCACTCCTGCTGGAAGTATCCCGCGCCAAAGCCGCCAATGGCGCGAGCAAAGTTCGTCCATCCCGATACCTCGGCCGGTGCGGTCGGATAGGAATCGAGAACATAAGCCGAGACTGCAACAGAAGTGCCCATGATGCCGAAAGTGTGCATACCCCAGCCCATGATCACAGCAGCGACGTGGAGGTGGTGCTGCAGAGCCTGGCCGAGCAGCACAAGACCAACGATCATGGGAACGGCAGAGACGTAGATCATGGTCAAACGGGCCTCGGGCTCGAAGACACCGTTGTGGCGCCGTACGTAGCGCTGGGCGAGCCAGTCGTTGAAGTAGTGGCCAAAGATCTCGCCAAGGAGGACGCCGACAATGGGGGACATGTAGAGGTAGCCGACGCTGTTGAAGGAGTAGCCATACCCGCCGAATTCGCGGGGAGTGCCGAATAGAATGGCGGTGGTGATGTTGATGCCGATGGCCCACATGAAAAAGACGAGATAGGCGAAGAGCACGATAAAGATGACGGGCTTCGTCAGGGTGATGATGAAGCGCTTGTAGGACTGCACAAAAGTCCGGTAGTACGTCTTGTGATGTTTCAGCTCCCAGACGCCCACGACACGAGACATCCTCGCCACGAAGCCCGTGCCACGACGCGGCTGGTCGGCCGAAGGGATGTCGCGGTTATACCAGGTCTCGTCGAGGAAGGCGATGATGAGAATCATATCGAGGGCGCACACTGCGACACAGGTCCAGAAGACATCCTGCCAGGTGTGCCCGCCGCCGAGGACAAAGTTACCGACCAGCGGTCCCCAGAAGGGAGAGGCAATGTAAAGAAGGGCCCAGAGACCAATCTTTCGTGCGCGCTCGTGGAAGAAGAACATGTCTCGGATGAATGCAATGGAGATGGTTTGGGCGCTGGTGATGAAGAAGCCCTTGAGGGCACGCATGGCGTAGAAAGTTGTAAAGTTTGGCGCAAGGGCGGTTCCGAAAGTGAAGCCGAAGCCGAACAGGCTGGACCAGAAAAGGGTTGGAGCGCGGCCGATGATGGAGGTCATGGGGACCCAGAGGAGACCGCCGAGGGCCCTGAAAGGATGTCAGAAAAAGCTTTCGGGAACATGTTGAAGAACGTACATCATCAGGATGTTGATGCTGTTGGTCTCGTTGACCCTGGCCACGGTCTCGTGCCACTCCATGGCCTGTATGACGATGGGTGCGCTGCCCGCGGCCGACGTGAAGTCTGCGCAAAAGGCACCCCAGGCTATGACGAAGAGGATGGCATGTTTCTTCCACGAGGGCCAGTTGAGCGGATCGCCGCTGTCGTCGGTAGGTTGGGGGATCAGGACTGTCTCAAGGGGTGTCAGGGGGGGACTTGACTATGCGTGACTTTAACAGGACTTACATGACCATCCTTTGCAAGACGAAGAGAAGTCTCGCTGGAATTTTCAATGTTGAGAATGACACCGGCTTCAGTCTTTGCAGACTGGGGAAGGGGTTCGATCGTGGGACGCTTGCCGAAAGCCTCGACGTCGCGCGCGGAGACGTGGTCGACTTCTGCTTTGTCCGCCATGGTTTTTCACGAGATAGAGAGAAGTTTGGAAATGATTTCTTGCTAGAAAGCTGCCAACTTGAAGACTGCTTGCCGCTGGCCGTGACTCAAGTGCAGCGCTCTCATGACAATAAGTAGCCCCTGAATGTCTCTCTCGCAACATCGCCAAGGCCATGATGCTCGTCGTCGCGACCTCAGTCCCGAAATTGCGGACTCTTCCCCGTGGGGTAACAGCGGCAGGTCAGGGGCCCCCGCGTTTCCGCAGGCCTGGTCGTCGTCTCGAGTTTGGCCTAGGTCGACGCCATGGTTGCACGCCCAGGCCTAAAATCGACTACGTTATGCCTGGGCAGGCTGGAATTTCCGGCCTCGTTCCGGCCCAAACCCGACTCCTAGATCTCTTCCGCGAGATGGCACCCGTGGACTCCGTCGTTTGAAGCAAATGGATTGAGGCAGTGCACGTAGACTGCTGCAATGATAAAGAGCCATTTGAGCCAAGCCCGGCCGTTCGGATCTGCCCTCCTACCCGATACAGCCGAAGCCCTCGATAAGTTCACCTAATCGGCTTCTCAGGACGCGGAGCTTCCGGGGATGTCTTTTCGGAATGACGACTAGATGTGAAAGATGATGAAATGTCACCGACGATGTCTAGGCAGCCTGGCAATCGTCAAGCTTGCGTGAGACTACACTAATCATAGCAGATGGATGCATCCCCGTCTGGGCTGATGGCCTGCTCTTCGGACAAGGCAAGGAGCACCTCGGCATACGTTTTGCACTGGGGGAACTCGCTCGACCAATAGTCCAATGTGATCAAAGCCTTGGACACACCGTCCCTCCATCCGTCTGGCAGCACTAAGCCCGCTGGTGACCTTGCGGCGACTAGCAGCAGACTTGCCTCCTTCAGCTCGTTGCGAAGCTGCAGCCATGTACCGTGATGACGGTGCGCGACATGGCTGTGCTGGAGATAGCGCAGGGCGTTAAAGAGAGCCTTCTCGGCGAGGGCGCGGACGGCGGGGTCGCATGTGCCGGGTGGCTTATGAACAACATCAAAGAGAAAAGGGCGGTGCATGAGCTCAAGAAGGCGGTAGTATCGGCCGCGGCTGTACTGTTTCCACTCGGTGGCGGCGGCAGTGGGAACATCGGGGAAGTTGATGGAGGGTGGGAGGAGACTTCGGAAGGCCTCGGCCTGGCGTTCAAATTCGGCAATGACGGGTATTACGTCCTGTACAGAGGCGCTGGCAGATGGACTGCGGATGTGGGAGTCGATGTGCCTCGCGACGACTTCGGCAACCTGGTCTGTGAGGTTTCGGAGGGCAATCTCGGAGAGGAGGAAGTACCAGCTGTCTTCTTCGGCGGCGGTCCAGCTATCAGACGGGGTACTGGCTTCCTGTGGCGGAGGGGGATAGCTGTCGGACGAAGGGGGTTCCCTGAGGGCTGGGACAGCAATAGGCATCTCGGCCAGAATCTCCCTGCGAATGGAGGTCAGCAGGCCAAGTTTGAATCAATGAAAGGGTTGATGTCCGCACCTTTCCGACTTATAGCACGTCCAGAACAGGCTCGAGTTGATCTGCGATGGCCCTTCGCCAGGGACTACAGGCCCGGAAGACAGGAGGATCTGCAGTGAGGAGCCTGCGGCATGAAACATGCGTAGAGCGGCAACAGGGTCGAGCGAACACATGTGATAGATGCTGATGTCGGGTCAGATGGCTGGAGAGTGTCGTAGGAGACGTGTGAACTGCTCACCCGGCAAGGCAGAGACATTGGATGGCCAGGTTGTCCCCAGCGGTCATGGCGGCGCCCAGCCTCTTCTCGGCGGCGGAATAGTAGCACCTTCCGAGGCTCAGGCTCGCACGTCGTGCAGAATCAGAGTCATGGTATTCGCGCACCTCCGCGCCGAGAGGGTCATATTCTGTCGAGATGGCGCCGAGGGCGCACGTTAGCAAGACGAGACATGTCTGAAGGTTAAATTGGGGCCCATTCTCGCAATAGGTATGACAGTAGCTGGCAACTACATGGCGGCTGAGTATGGGGTTCTTGATGTTGACGCGGGTGAAGTAGAGGTCGACCAGAGCGTCGATGTCGGCTCGTTCAGTGGAAATGCTGAGGGGAAGACGAAGGCCCGAAGGGACAGAGGGGGTAGCGGCATGGGACCGGCTGATGGGGTGGCCGAGATAGGTGTGCCTGTCGTTGCCGGACGAGTCCTTGAAGGTGAAGCGGTGCAAGGGACTCAGGAAGGAGGCGAAGACGGGCCACTCGAGGATTGTGTCCGCCGAAGTTCGACGGCTGGCATCGAGATTGAGGGAAAATACGGCATCTGGCTGTTGATGAAGAGGCGGCGAGTTCTCGTTCGGTCGTCTACTTGCAGGACCTGGCGCCGACTCGGGGGCTTGCCTGTAGGAGGTATTGGCGTGGATTTCCCTGACCATGCCCTCGAGGAGGGACAACTGGTCGAGGATAGCAAGCGAAGGGGCGTCAAAGGAGGAAGCATCTTTTTGCCCGTATTGGCACTGAGCGCCGATTTGGAGGCAGGACGAACAGATGGGTCTCTGGTTGTCACACTTGCGCTTCCGCTCGCGACAGAGGGTGCAAGCGGCGAGGGCGCGTCGGCGGGACCAGGCGGATTTGCGGAGTGGTTGCGGGGGGATGGACGAGGAGGCCATCTCCTGATCTGATGGAGGAGGATGTTTGCCTCGAGGAGACGGAGGGCGGGGAGATGCGGAAGCAAGATAATCAGGAAGGGACGAAGCAGTGATGGACGGGGAGTGACTTCCCTACCTGACCGTCCACTAATTCCAATTGGAAGCCCCGTGGAGACACTGCGGGGAGTCGCGGCCTCACCATTTGCACCGCTAGCCAGTCTCGGCTAGCGGGAACCCTCACTAAAGTTGGATCACTGGCCATCTCTCCATCTCCTTCCCCGTCCTTTCAAACTCCATCGCACAATCATGCCCGCCCCGAGGATGGAATTGGCTTATGCCTGGGTGCCTCGTCACCCTCCTCGCCGGCCTCCTTAGGCTGGGAGGTATATACACCGGATACCTCTCCCTAGACCCATACCCCTACCGACATTCTCTCGAAGCACCTCCGACACCTGCCTACACAATGACCATGGTCATCTCGACAAGCGATGCGCTCCCCCAGGCCAAACGTCGGCGCAGCGCTTCGCCAGTGTCACGGCCAGCCCTCACAGACTCCCGTCTCGGCGCGCGGGCCTCACACCTCCTCGTCACCCACGTCAACAAGGTCGAGCTGGACGACGAGCTGCTCGGCTTGGACGATTATGTCTTGACCGACCTCGCCCATGCCGTCATGCTGACGCGGACTGGCATCTTTGACCATACTCGCGGGCGGGCCATTGTCAAGGCCCTCCTCGACCTCCGTGCCGGCAACACCTTTGCCCTCCTCAACCCACACCCCGAGGTCGGCACACTTGGCCTCCAGATCGAGCAATACCTCGAACGATGCCTGGGGCCTCGTGGCCGCGATGTTCAGCGCGCTCGTAGTCGCATCGATCAAAAGGCGACCAATTGGCGCCGGACCAACCGCGCTGCCCTTGCGACTGTGCTTGAAGAATGCACTCACCTCGGTGCCGCTGTCCTGGCCACTGCCGCCCGCCATGCCGGCGTCCTCATGCCTGGCTACACCCATCTCCAACACTCGCAGCCGACAACCGTCGACCACTACCTCAATGCCCACTACTGGGCCCTCTCACGCAATGCTGCCCGTCTGCTCGATGCCTACGACCGTCTCAACGCCTGTCCCTTGGGCGGCGCAGCTTACAGTGGCACTTCCTGGCCCATCGACCGAGCCGCGACTGCCGCATACCTGGGGTTCGACCGCCCCGTGCCAAACGCCCGCGACGCCGGCTTCGCCTCCCTCGATATGGGCGCTGAGATAGCCTCGGCCCTCGCTGCCGTGTTGTCCTGCGCGAGCCGCCTCGCATCAGATCTCAACTACTGGTCCTCCAGCGAGGTCGGCCTCGTCCGCGTCAGTGCCTCTCTGTGCGGCACATCGAGCATGATGCCCCAGAAGCGCAACCCCATGACCCTCGAGCGCATTCGGGGTCTCGCCGGGTTTGCCGTTGGCTGGGCCGCTTCCCAGCTCGGCGTCATGCACACTGCTACCTCTACCGATGTCGACCAGTCGTACGTGCATAACCTTTTGCCAGGCCAGTGCGCCGAGACGGCTGGGGCTCTGGCCTTGCTGCGGGAAATCGTTGCCACCATCGAGGTCGACGCACCTGCCATGCGCGCCTCGGCCGGACGACACTGGTCCACCGCGAGCGCCCTGGCCGACTCCCTCGTTGTGTCTCACGGCCTGAGCTTCCGCGATGCCCACGAGATCGTGGCGCGCCTGGTGGCCGCCCACGAAGGGGCTGGGTTTCGCGATGGTGAGCTGCGTGAGCATCTCATTGCGGACGAGGCGCTCAAGACCTATGGTATCGACAGGATCAAGGCTATTTTGGACCCCGCGGGTTTTGTCGCCACGAGGATAAGCCCCGGTGGCACCGCACTCAAGGAGCGAGAGGCCCTTGCCGCTAGCGCCGCGGCGGATCTGGAGCAGACGGAGCAGGAGGTGAGGCGTCGGGCAGAACACGTCTCAAAAGGGCTGGAGAGGCTTCTCAAGGATGCGAGGGAGATTGTGGCATAGTTTGAATGTATTTTCCTAAGCGTCCGAGTGAATTTTAGATCTCAATGGAACCCCATCCAAAGGTCTCGTTCTCTCATCACCTGTGATCGAATTATGGCTGCATCGTCCCACCCCACGAGTACCCACCGCCCTGAAGACATCCTGGGGCACTCATTCACTTCCTTGACTTGAAGAACTTTTTTTGAAGTCAAGCTTGCGGGGAGATGCGGGCGGGAGTCCATGTATCGTATGGAGGAGATGTCATGTGCCTGCCTACCGGCCGGTCCCAGGGCAAACGTTCTTGGCTTGGAGACGCTCTGAAATGAGTGCTAGCCCCATGTTGGAAGCCACATGATGTCGCAGCGCGGAGTCGCGGGCTTGCGGGGAGATGCGGAAGCGGCGGCGATTGGCTGCCCGGTTGTCTTCCAGGGGCTAAACCACGCCGGCCTAGGTAGCGACACCGGCCTTCCCTGGCGTTGGTCCTTCGAAAAGTTCGCCTTGGAGTCCCCACGGGGATCGCGCTAGGGGAGCAAAGCCTGGTCAACGACGACAGTGTCAAGCCTTCGCGAAGGTCATGTTCAACGCAAAGAATTCTCAGGGCATTCTTTGTATAAAGATGACCGGTCCAGGCCATCCGACTTGAGATGTAGCCTCTAGCAAGCATCCTCGTCATTGCCTTCAACCGACAGACGCAGCCTTCCTCCCAGAACAGACACCTCTCTCGCCTCCGAAAGAATACATCATGGGCTGGCTTACTGGTCCCGAGTTGACTCCCGAGGAGCGCCATGCTCAGAATGTCAAGCTGGTCGGCGCTGATATCGCTTCTGTATGTGTCTTATTCAGAACCTGGACAACACGCGCGGCAAGACTGATACCATTCCCAGGCCCTTCCTGACCATGGCAAGCCGTGGTGGCGTGTACCCCATCTGCTGAAGCTCAACGCTCTCCTCCTCCTATGCTGTCTCTCAGCTGCCACAGTTGGCTACGACGGTACATCCAGCGCCAAAGAAACAATCTCCTGCCCCCCTTCCTCCCGCTGACTTCCCAAGGCGCCATGATGAACGCCCTACAGATCAACCCCAACTGGAAAGACTACTACAATCATCCAGCCAAGGCCAAGCTCGGCGCCATCAACGCTATGCTTCCCTCGGGAAAGATCATTGGCTTCCTCATCGTAGCCCCCTTCTCCAATCGATGGGGCCGTAAAAAGGCCCTCGTCCTGGCCTTCATCCTCGCCATCATCGGCGCCGCCGTGCAAGCTGCCTCGGTGAACCTGGGCCTCCTCATCTTCTCCCGCTTCTTCCTCGGTGTTGGTTGTGGCGTCATGTCCCAGCCTAGTCCGATTCTCCTCGCTGAGCTGGCCTACCCGCCGCATCGCGGCAAGGCGACGGCGCTGTATCATTGCTTCTACGTAAGACACAGCCTCTGTTGATCTTGGATCTCTCGCTGACAGCGTCATTAAGTTCGTCGGCGCCATAGCTGCAGCCTGGATCACCTTTGGCACTCTCCGTATGAGCGGCGCCTGGTCCTGGCGCATTCCGACCCTCTTCCAGGGCGCCGGCCCCCTCATCCAGCTCATCTTCTCCTACTACCTCCCCGAGTCGCCGCGCTACCTCGTCGCAAAGGGGCGTGATGAAGAGGCCCGCGCGCTTCTGATCAAGCACCACGCCGCCGGCGATGCCGCCTCGTCTCTCGTCGAACACGAGATCGCCCAGATTCGCGACGGCGTACGCACCGAGGCGGACACCGAACGTCGCCCGTCCCTTGGCAGGATGCTTTCTGGCCCCGCCAACCGTCGCCGCATCCTCATCGCTGCCATCACCGGTGTGGCCGCTCAGTGGGCCGGCAACACGGTCGTGTCGTACTACCTCGTCCTCGTCCTCAATGGCATTGGCATCACGAACGCCACCCATCAGAGTCTCATCAACGGCGGCCTGCAGATCTTCAACCTCATCGCCACCGTTGGGTTCGGCGCCATGCTTGTCGATGTTCTGGGTCGCCGCCGTCTATTCCAGTGGGGTGCCGTCGGTATGACCGTGTCCTACGTGGTAAGTCTCCCCCATGCCCTCGTCTGCTCCAACACCCTGCTGACGAGATAATCCAGATCTGGACCATCCTCAATGCCCGCTTCGACGCCACCGGCTCAACGGGCTTTGGCTACGCTGTTATCCCGCTACTTTTCATCTTCTACTTCCACTACGACATCTCCCTGACACCCCTCCTCTACTCCTACCCAACCGAGCTCTTCCCCTACGAATGGCGTAGCTGGGGTGTTGCATTCACCCTCATCGTCACGAATGCCTCGCAGATTGTGGGCATGTTCTGCAACCCCATCGCCATGGCCAAGATGGGCTGGCGGTATTACATTGTGTTCTGTGTGCTCGACGCTTTGTTCATCGCGGCTGTCTGGTTCCTATTCCCAGAGACCAAGGGCAAGTCTCTAGAGGAGCTGGAGGGAATCTTTGACAACAAGTGGGGTGGTATTAGCGAGGGAGAAATTGAGGAGGGCAAGCTGGGTGTGGATGACAGGACCGAGGACGACCAGATTGAGAAGAAGCTGTAGGGGGGGGTCTGCTGTCACGCGAGGTCGCATAGCATGTCCAACCTAAGAGATGTTCTGAACGGACATCTTCCCCGGACAAGTTTCTCCAAATAAACGTCAAAAGAGACTTTATGCGCCTGTCCTACGTATCACGTTGCCCATCATGCCATCCCGTAGCCTCACTGTTTGAACATGTACCACATTTCCCAACTTGCTACTTCGCTGCCAAACTCACTTCTGCTCGATGTCCTCACGCTCCTCATTCCTCCTCTGACCAGCACTGATACCATAAACACCCCTACGAGTCTGAATGAGCGGATCATTTGACGCCCTGATCCCCTCAACACCACCCTTCTCCGGCGTGGGACTGAAAGCAATCTGCTGCGACCTGTTCGCATTGTCGTCCGAGACCTTGTTGATCTCAAGCCGGCCAACATCCACAAATGTCTGGCTCTTGTAAGGCACGGTGGCATCGTCTAGCACGTCATCGGCGTCGGCGATGTGCGCCTTGATGGTGAACATGATGGGCCTCAAGGGGAAGCGCTGGAGCAGATCAATCTCAAGATAGCTCTCGGCAATCCTGTCGATGACACTGGGATCGTAGAGATGTACGCCGTCTTGGGGAATGAGACGGTAGCGAACGTTGGTCTCCTTGCCCTCGGCATTGGTGAGGATGTGCGTGTTGGGCTGGTAGTAGACGATTGTGCCGTAATCGTGGGGATTTGGCTTGGGCGAGGTGAAGAACTCTTTGGCTGCGGGATGTGTTTCTAGGAACGCCCCGAAGGGCCTGTTGGCCTCCTCCAGCGCCGCCTTCTCCGTTGCGGTGTCCTTGCCCTCTTCTTCGGCCTTCTTGAGCACTGCTTCAGCCTTGCCGACGGCCCCGAGAAGCCTGAGGAAGGAGAGGAAGTCCTCGCCATTGCTGGTGGCGAACCCGTCAAAAGTGTGGGCGACGAGATCGGTGTGGACTTCATCGCTAATCTGGAAGCGGATGACGAGGCCCTTTGGTGTGGCATTGTCGTCCGTGTCGCGGATCACCGGGAAACCACCGCCGACGGAGAAGCGAGCGATGACGGGTGTGGAGGGGTTGCTGAAGTGAGGGGCGACAGAGAGGTTCTTGGCCTCGGGGGTAGGGACAAAAGTTCCCTCGACGAGGAGGCCCTTGGCATGAGCTTTGAGAAGTAGTCAGTACATGTAGAGTTTGAGTAAGACCAGGGAAAATCTTGGGAACTGACTTGTTCGGAAACCAGGATGCTTGCCAAAGATGGCCTGCATGGCATCGACGAGCTCCTTGGGGAGCTTGTCATTGGAGGGGGGCTGTTCCAAGGCCTGAGGCCCCATGTCTAAGTCGTTTCCACGATCACCCATGATGAAGATGGTGGTTTTGTTTGCTTTGAGGAAGAGATAGAGGTTCAGATTATGGTAAGTGGCAAGCGAGAAAGGGTGATGTACGAAAGTGAGGAGATGCAGTAGAGATGTCCAGCCTCCCAACTTATACCAGGTGGGCATGGCAAGATACCGATCACCCCAAGCACCAGAATAGAACGCGTCGATCACATGCATTCGGTCTGAGGTAGATTCAGCCCTATCTCCCTGGGCATGGGTCATGATGTGCCATCTATCAGGCTGTGCAGCGGGAAGCGCACGGGAGGCGGCGGGACATCTCGATTGACGGGCCGATTGAAAATAGACCTCGGATGAAGATCTTCCTTCAGCTGCGACCCCCACAACCATATCGAGCGACCGGTAAAGGCAGGCAACGATGTGTGATTGCTCGCCTTCCATCGAAGGAACTCTCGGCGTCGCCGTCCCAAGATGCTCGCCCGGCTCCGCCTTGTCGCTGACTGGACACAACGATCGGGAGGTGCCTGTTGGTCCCCGTTGGTGCAACCCTTGCGAGTGTGGTAAGCACACCGCTTGCAGCATCTTGCCCGCCGATGCGGCTCAATTGGGTGGTACGGTTGGGTGGACGAGGTGCAATCACGATACCGTCAGCCTGCAACTTGGCGGATGAGATGGAGGCTTGGGGGAGAGGCCTCAATGCAAATTGACAGTTGGTCATTGGCTGATAGTCCGCGGCTGAGCCGTCTTCAGCTGAAGCAGGCAGCCAATCCTGCATACAAGATGCAACAGCCTGATGTGATGGGTGTCAGCAAAGTCGGGGCAGATGCTGCGTGTAAGCCCCCACGGCAGGGGTCTCTTCGGCCGTTGGACTCAAAGGAGAAAGCTGAGCGACTGAAAGTCGGAGAGGCCGATACTGAGAATGTTGACGAAATTGGACGAGACGAGATGTATCCAGTGTAGAAACCGACATAAATAACCCAACTCAAACCCCCTGTCGACTTGAATCGAGACTGACATCGCCACATCGAACCTCCTCACTTCTCCTCATCATGAAAGCTCCCACTCTTCTCACTGGTCCTTCTGGCCTCGATCCCGGCAGCAAGCTGAGCAAAGTCCTCAACGCCGGCATCAAGTACCCCGTTGGCGACAGCAGACTCGGTCTCTGGGACAAGGGTGTTTTCCTCAACGAGCTTCAGAGGCAAGACATCGTCTTGAGCACCGGCCAGAACGGGGCCTGTAATGAGAATCTTGTCGCCAAGAGAGGCGTCCGAAAGGGCACCTACAATGGCACCCAGCTCGCCATGACTGAGATGTACAGCATCATCGAGGAAAGGTGAGTTTCATGGAACAACACAAACTACACAGCTGCTAATATGATACAGCGCCTGCTCCCAATTTGATACGAGGGGCTATGAGCCCATCTTCCCCACCAGAAGGCCTCTTGAGCTGAAACAAGCTCTCTACCAATGGAGTGATCCCAAGGTTGACGGCCTCCCTCCCCATCTCAAGGACCTCCCCGACGAGGAGAAGGCCATGGACGCAGGCCAGCCTAATCCCACTAACCCAAACAACGTCGGCACCGTCTTCAACGCGGACACGCTCAACTTTGTCAGGCAGGTCGCGCAAGCCATCTCCTTCATCATCCCGGACGAATTGGACCACGATGACACCCCGTATCAGGGTCCAACGCTGGCCAAGGTCGAGGCCTGGAACAGGACCAACATGAAAGAGGGCAACACGGACATCATGAAGGGAGCCAACATTGGTGAGCACGATGACTGGTATTCGGATGCCCGCTTTGCCCAGCAGCACTTGAGCGGCGTCAATCCGTCCACCATTGAGGCTGCGCCCGCGGACGAGATTGAGGGGTACGTCGCCGAGGCCGGCAAACAGGGTCTCGAGGCCATGGCGGCGCTGCTTTCCTCCAGCAAGGACCTCCTGATCCAGGACTACTCCTCTTTCCGCGAGGCCACCGGAACAGGAGTCGACGAAGATTTCAAGTGCCAAGTCTACGAGCTGGACCCCAAGAACCAAGGCCAGCCCACTGGAAAGGCCGCTCTTCGATATGCTTGCGCCCCAGTCGTCATCTTCGAGCTACACGATGACGGCCGCCTTCACCCTCTCGCCATCACACTCGACCTCAAGGGCTCATTGGACAAGTCCATCACCATCTTCAACAAGAGGCTGGGCCCAGACGACTGCGATACGGACGAGAAGGAGGACTGGCCATGGCGGTACGCAAAGACGTGCGCCCAGACTGCCGACTGGGCGCAACACGAGATTGCCAGCCATCTCGTCGACACGCACATGATCGAGGAAGCCATCATCGTCGCAACCAACAGAACCATTCCCGAGAACCACATCCTCTACGAGATCCTCAGCCCACACTGGTACCGCACCCTGGCCCTGAACTACGCCGCCCGCCAGGTCCTCGTCCCCTTCGTCATCGCCCGCATCAGCGGCCTCGGCCCTACCTGGCCCATCGCGCCCGGCACCGAGACGCACAACAAAGCCTACAAGCTCACCAATTGGGCGTACAAGAATTTCAACTTCCAGGACAAGTACATCCCCACCGATCTCAAGAAGCGTGGCTTCGACATGGAAGGTCAGACCGGCAACAAATACCGGAATTACCCCTACGCAACGAACATGCACATGCTTTGGGGCGTTCTCCGCGACTTTGTCAAATCGGTCCTGGTCACAAAGTATACGTGCGATGAAGACGTGCAGGCCGACGAGTACATCCCCTCATGGTGCGAGGAGATCCAAGGAGCTGGCCAGATCCCCACGTTCCCGACCATCACGACGCTCGACCAGCTCACTGATGCCGTGACAATGTGCATCCACACCGCCTCACCGCAGCACACGGCCGTCAACTACCTGCAAAAGTACTACTACGAGTTCGTCCCCTCCAAGCCCGCGGCGCTGTGCACCCCTCTCCCCGCCGATTTGGCCGCCCTCCAGGCCATCACGGAGAAGGATCTGACCGCCGCGCTGCCAATCGGCACCGATGGTCCAAAGTGGAAGGACTGGCTGTTGTCGGCGGAACTTCCGGAGCTGTTGAGCTTCAAGGTCGATGAGAGATACAACCTCATCACCTACGCTCGGTCGCTGTGGAATGTGAACAAGAACAGAAGCATCTTGGAGAACGACAACCTTGATTCGATTGCCATTGCGAATGCGGCGGCGCTGCTGTACAGCAGGCTCAGGGATTTGGGGGTGGCGTTCGAGTTCCTCTCGGGATATCAGACCAAGGGGTCGGTGCCGTATCCTGTGCTGCAGCCCGAGACCACGGCTGTGTCGATTTTGATCTGAGTGGAGGGAAGGGGCTTATTTTTTCGTCCAAGATGTTCAAATTGACTTTCAAATCGTTTAATACCATCTTCCTATGCATCGATGCTGTCAATGATCTCGCCCACGATGAATTCCATGCTCAGGTGTCAAACTTGGGCGACTAAAACAATCACTGTCCATGTGTGATGGTCGCGCCATTACCGGCGGGACTTTGGTCAACGTTTCCAAGCAGGAAGCTGTCCTTATCGAGAAGGAGCTTGACCGAAAAGCTGCCAAGCATCAACCCCTTCTAGTTCCTTCTGCACGGCGCGGGGTACCCCTGTACCACTACGACGTCATCCAGAGAGTGCCCTACAGGGCCCCGAATCCATCAGATCGCGGTTATCATTGCATCGTTGAGCTTCTACCAGTCTTCTCCAGTCGCAGGTTCATCGAGCTTCATATGGAAGTGTATTGTGGAACTGAAGTAAGGTCGGCGCCACGGCCGGAGCTGTGCCTCCACCATAGACTCGGGTGGCGGCGCCACCCCGTACCCGGGCCCGGAATCACCACCCGGATTCTCGGTGGAGTTCTCAGTTTCCTGACGCTCGACACATTCGCTCGCCAGCTGCACCCAACCCCCAAGATTTCTCAGTGCCATTGATATCTTAGCTATTTTCTGCCCGATAATAAGAAACCAATAAATTCAAAAGAGCTGACGATTGGACCGAGCACAATCAAAGCCCGCACGTCAACCTGCCATCAATACCAAGCACCACCCGCGTCTACCCGCCTCCCCGCCCCCAAGACACCGCCCCGAGTAAACCAGGCCCGCTGCATTGCGACCTTCTCGAAAGCGTAATACTGCTTCGCCCAACCCCTCTCGAAAACGGGGTAGAATCCTGACCGCGCCCGCGGCCAAGACAATACCTCCAAACTTCCGAGCTCCTGCTGACATGACGTGGTGATCGACAGCTTTGTTGCTATCGACCTCCCTTCTTGGGCATAGGCCGGGCTGGGCGGAAAACTCGCGTTCCACCAGAGCAACCTCAAGCTCCAAAGCTGCCCCTCGCGCATAAAAAGCCGTGCATATCGTTCGCTCCTCCAGGCTGCATGCTGGTTGCACTCGACCCCTCTCGCAGCTTCAAACTCCTGCAGATCTCTGGAGACCATCTCAGCCATGCACGGAATCGCCAACATGGCCTTGCGCCTCCCAGCCTGGATCGCCGTCTTCGCCGCGGCGGTTGCTGCGCAGGACATCTCCGCCGCCGAGATCCTCAGCAGCAAGGCGCACATCGTCCCGGGTCCTCTCCGCGTCGTCGAGCACTTCTTCAGCGTGCCCTTGGACTACAACGAGCCCGGTGGCAAGAACATCACCTTGTTCGGTCGCTCGGTCACCAGCCACTCGGTCCCTATCGTGCCACTCGAGGAGGAGGAGGAATCCTCTCTGCCGTGGATGGTTTACCTTGAGGGCGGCCCGGGCTTCGGCAACCGCGAGCCCCAGAACCACGCCCTGACGAGCACTGCCCTGGAGCAGGGCTACCGGGTCCTCTACCTCGACCACCGCGGCACCGGCTACAGCACTCCCGTCAACACCAGGATGCTGCAGCAACTTGATGGCGGAGAGGATGCCCAGGTCGACTACCTCCGTCAGATGCGTCAGGACAACACCGTTCGCGACTGCGAGGCCGTTCGCAAGGCCCTTACCAAGGGTCAATCGGAGAACCAGGCAAAGTGGTCCATCTTTGGACAGTCCTACGGCGGCTTCGTCAGCCTCAGCTACCTGTCTCTGTATCCCGAGGGTCTGCGCGAGGTCTTCCTGACCGGTGGCCTGGCTCCTGTCGGCAAGACTGCGGAGCAGGTCTACAAGGCGCTGTACCCCCGCGTCATGAAGCGCACCAAGGCCTATTACAAGAAGTTCCCCGAGGACGTTGAGAACATTCGCCAGATTGCCCGCCACATCCAGTCTGAGGGTGGCAGCATCGACCTGCCTGCCGGAGGTACCCTGACCGTTCCCCGCCTGATGACCATCGGCATCGACTTTGGCGGTGCCGGCGGCTTCGACGGTGTCCACACCGCCATCAAGAGCCTGAAGACCTCCCTGGACCAGTTCGGTTTCCTCTCCCGATCGTCGCTCACCCCCTTCGAGGGCTGGTCCGGCTTCGATACCAACATCATCTACGCCATCCTTCACGAGGCCATCTACACTGACGGCCCCGGTGACGTCTCCAACTGGGCCTCCGACCGCGTCGCCCGCGACCAAAACCTCTTCTCCTGGCTGTCCTCCAACAGCACCATCTCGTCCAACTCGAGCGAGCCGCTGCTCTTCGCCGGCGAGAACATCTTCCCCTTCTTCTTCGACACGCACCCTGAGCTCATTCCCCTCAAGGGAGTCGCCAACAAGCTTGCCGAGATTGATGACTGGACGCACATCTACGACAAGGAGCAGCTTGCGAAGAACGAGGTTCCTGTCTACGCCGCCGTTTATGTGGACGACTTGTACGTTGACTACGAGTTCTCCAAGGATACTGCGAAGCTTGTCCAGGGCACCAAGACGTGGGAGACCAATGCCTACTACCACTCGGGTTTGAGGACGAACACAGGAGAAGTACTTGGGGCGCTGTTCAACCTCCGGAACGATGTCATTGATTAAACTCTAGGCTTGGATAATTGAAGATGAACTTGTTATCGTGTCGCATGCGAAGCCATCTTGCATGAGCCGTGATCATCGCCGTACCTGCTGCTTGCCACGCTCCAAGTTGTGAATGCTTCCACCCTAATGCATCCCATCCCCTGATCTTGTCTCCGCACAGTGGTGAAAAGGGGCCCCCCATCGACCAAAAATATCCACATCTTCGGGGCCGCAATCGCAAAAAGGAATCGCTTCCGAGTGATGCCTCGTACTGGAATCGAACCAGTGATCTCATCATTACTAGTGATGCGCTTTACCACTGAGCCAACGAGGCTGTTGATGAAGGATCACGATGTTGCAGAAATTGAATCCCTCGGGTGTACACCGACCATGTTGTGCCTCGATCGACTTCGAGAGTTGTGAATTCTTGACTGAAAACCTGGAAACTACAAATAATTTGAAAGAGAAGACCGCAAGCCTAAGATGATACAATCTCGACCGTCTCGACATGTCCAATTTCAAAGTCCCTCTTCGAATCGACAACCAGATACTGCTCAGGTCGAGGCTTCTCATCCTCCTTGATGATTTCCTCGACCGACTGCTGGGCTTGTTCGGGTTCCTGGGTCTGTTCCGGGACCTTCTTCTGGGCCTCTTCCTGCAGCTGCTCTGGCTCCCGCGCTTTGCGAGCTGCCGCTTCCTGTGCAGCGACTGCATCTGCAGGGTGCGGCGCCAACTTGGCCTGGACGGGCTCACGGCTCGGAGGCGGCGCAATGGGCAGAACGCCGGCATTCTCAAACGCGCGGAACGTCTCAATCCACGTGTCGTACGTGTCATCGTACCGGGTCCAGCCAAACTTGCGCGCCTTGGAGACAGATCCAATCGTGAACCACGCCTTGCCGACAGCCCAGTCGAAGAAGTCCCAGGTACCCCAGCCAAAGGCATCGGGGTTGCCGCCGTGCTTCTCCACGACGCGGCGCCAGATGGGCTCCTTGTCCTTGGCCCATTGGGTCATGAGGAAGTTGTGCTCCATGCGCTGGCCCTCACCGCTGGCCTTCCACTCTTGGGTGTCGGGGAACTGAGATGTCAGCACACATTCGTGAAGGATGGAGAATTGTCATGTCCACTTACATCGATGCCAAAGTACTTGCCGAGCTTGGGCCAAAAGTACTTCCACACGAAGACGTCACCATTGGTGTGGTTGAATGCCTCGTTCTTGGTGTTCTCGGATGTAGCGGCCCAGACGTTCATGTCGGCCAGGCTCGGGGCGTATGATGAGTCGTCGACTGAGTTGTAGAAGAACTTATTGCCAGGGAAGACGGGGACTTCGCCCATCTCGCGGCATGTAAGGATGTAAATGGCCAGGGTCAAAGCGGCGGACATGCCGTTTCCTGGGAGGTATCTGTTAGACGGAGACTGAATGCAAATGAGAGAAAGCGAACGACTTACCGGCCGGTGTAAAGCCAATGATGGCGTTGGGTCGGATGATGTTCCAGTCCCAGCGTCGCTTGGCAGCCAGATCGAAGAGGAAGTCTTCTTGGGGATAGTAGAAGTTTTCTCCCTTGTCCTCATAGCGAGGCATATCCTCGTGAATGGGGACCTCAACAGGTCCAAGATGGACGCCGTAGTGCTGCGCATGTCAGTTGAGTCATGGCCTAATTCTGTCCGGAACAGGCCTACCTTTCCACCTGTGCTGAGGCAAATGCGCTTCAGGGACGAAGCTGCAACGGTATCGATAGACTGCAAGAAGTTCTGGAACAGAGGCACATTGTAGTCTCTAAGCTTGGCAAAGTCGGCCGTGTGGACGTAGGAAGCGAAGAAGGCGTGGGTGACGTCGTGGCACCAAGGTTTCATGGCCGCGACTAGCTCGTCAACAGGCTTGAGGAAATCCAGCGCGACAAAGCGAATGCGCGGATCTTGCCAGAAAACTTGCGTCGGCGTCCGCCTGGACGTGATGACAATCTTGGACCATTCGGTCTTTGGCTGGCGGATGAGGTGCTCGATGATGGCATTACCAGTGATGCCATTCGCACCGGTGACGAAGGCAACCTTGGCTCCGGGGGACGACATGGCTGCGGAGTACGGGGATACGAGTAATGGGAAAGTTCGTATAAGTTGATAGGATGAAGGCTCGGTTCGGGGATAATCTGAATTGAGCTCGATGTTGCAAAATACCAGAGGTAATAGCAAGGTTGACTTGGCTACTTACATGTAATCTCTCAACATTGAATGCAAGACACAAGCACAACTTGTTCCGTTGAGACTGTCGATATTGAGCAAGGAATGAATTCCGGGAGGCCCGATGTGCTGGTGGTGTGGGTGGGTTCCCACTGTCCGGAACTGCACCTCGGGGCTTCGGAGTCAATCCCCGGACCACACGGCGGCCAACTCCCACGCTACCCCGTGGGGACTCCAAGCCCGTGCTGCTTTCCCGAGAACAGGCATCCGTTCTCCGATGGGACAAAGTGATAGGCGAGACTGTTCCTGAGCGACTTGAGATTTGGGGAATCAGCAGCCGCTACTCTATCCGCCAACTTTCGCCCCAGCCAGAATATTGAAGTTTGCCGCCATGATCTACACGAGCAAACAGCCCCTGAGCTACCCCAAGGACGCGAGTCTGACGGACTTGCTGCTCCACCACAATATCAACAAAACTCCCGCTGATAAGCCGGCTATCATTGATGGCATCTCTGGCGAGACTGTCTTTACCTATGCCAGCTTCAGGTCGGGTGTGAAGAAGATCGCCCGCCACCTGCAGCGCGAGGTTGGGGTCAAACCGGGCGATGTCGTCGGCATCCTGTCCACGAATCGGGTAAGTGGACGATTCTACATGATAAAGCTCCTCATACTGATTTCTTACCTTGACAGAACTACTACCCCGCCTGTGTGCACGGGATTCTCGCGACAGGGGCAGTGGTGTCTGCCTTGAATCCGCTTTACGAGCCAGGTGTAGGTAGCCCAGAGGCATCCAGGCTATAAGGTAACGACTGACTTGGACCAGGAACTCTCTCACGCCTTGAAACTAAGTCGACCAAGCCACATCCTCGTGGAGAAAGACCTCCTCTCTCGTTTGACTGCTGCCGTGTCCATGACTCCGGGCGTTGATCCCGTGCTTCATCTCTGGGATTCACCCCGTAGCGAGGATCAAGCCAAGGCTCTCGACATTGAGACCATCTTGAAAACCGGCTCCACGGATTTCAACCCTGTGAAGCTTTCGCCTGGGTCTGCAGCCAAGACCTTGGCCTTCATCTGCTTCAGCTCCGGCACCTCAGGTCTTGTCAAAGGCGTTCAGCTAAGCCACGGAAATGTCGTCGCCAACATCTTCCAGCAATCACAGGGTCTCGCTGGCATGTTCAACCCCAGAACAGTCACTGCTCTCATCGTTCCATTCTTCCACATTCTGGGCCTCGCTGGCTTCTCGTGCCAATATGTTTGTCAGGTACACACCCCTTGGCAATAAAATCCCGCCCCGTCTGACCGTTTTAGGGTGCACCCATCGTCGTTTTCAAGAGATTCGAGCTACCCCTCTTGTTGAAAGCAGTCAAAAGAGACAAGAGCAAGTCAGCCAGTCTTCCTACACACACATGTCGCTGACATTGTGGTTCCCAGTTACGCACATAAATGTCGTTCCTCCCATAGCACTCGAGTTCCTCCGAAACCCCGTGGCTGCTCAGGGCGACTACTCCTCGGTGCAATGCCTGGTCAACGCAGCCGCACCCCTGGACCAGCGCCAGGCAGACGAGCTGTCGAAAAAGATTGGCTGTGTGGTGACGCAGTGGTACGGCATGACAGAGGCCAGTCCGAGCGTTGCATCTCAGCGGGAAGAGGAAATCAACGTGCGAGGAACCATTGGCCGACTTCTCCCTGGCATGGAGATGAGGGTGGTCGATGAAGAGGGCAAAGGTGAGTGGAACTCTCAGACCCGAACACTGCCTGTCGGGCTGCTGATATCTTCCAGACACTTCCATCGGCGAGTTCATCATCCGCGGCCCAAACATCATGCAGGGCTACGTCGTCGGGGCCGAAACAGTCCACAGCCCCATGACGGCCGATGGCTTCATGAAGACAGGGGATATAGGCTACGTCAACGACGATGGATACCTTTTCATTGTCGACCGGGCAAAGGAGATGATCAAAGTCAAGGGGTAGGTGCGCGACAGGCCTGCATTAGCATCTGCTAACTTTATACGTGCAGGCAGCAGGTTGCACCCGCAGAACTCGAGGCCATCCTCATAACCCACCCTCTCGTCAACGATGCAGCTGTCTGCGGCGTGTACAACGAGCACGGCACATCCGAAGTCCCCGTGGCCTACATCAGCACCTCTGTCGAGGATCCCAGTGCGCTGGAGAGCCTCAAGGGCGAGGTGCTCGAGCACGTCAACACCCGAGTGGCGCGGTACAAGCAGATCAGGGGAGGCATTCTCGTCTTGCCTGCGATCCCGAGGAAGTGGGTTTATCTCTCAAAATGTTGGAGCAGTGCTGACTCGATATATGATAGTCCCGCTGGAAAGATCCTCCGCCGTCTTCTCCCTGCCAATGTCGCACGTTGCAAGGTGGTGGCGAAGTTGTGAAGAGGTCCTCGGGTTCTAGACCAATTCAGTGTAGTTCCAGGCTAGAATTATACATACACACCAATCCGCTCAAACATCCATGTCTCCTCGCCGCAGTTACTCGTGATATCATGACCCAGCGCTAGGTAATGCTAAAACATGTTGACGCCCGTCTGATCCAGATCCATATCCAGATTGAAAATGCCGTTCGGTCCCAGCGCCCCAAACATAAGCTCATCCACGTCGACATTGCTCGCCCTCAGCAGCGACCCGCCGTCGTCCTGAGAGGTCATGGGCCCTTGTATTGAGCCGCCCATCTTGGCTGAGTTTCCGGACTCGCCGGCGATGATGGTCTCAAAGTTGAAGTCTGACATGACCCATTCGGGCAACTCGGCAGGCTGCATGTCGGAGGCCATCATCCAGGGCGCCGAGCCATCGAGGTCGACTTGGCCCGCCTTGAAGCCCGGCGTAGCCATAGACTGCTGTGGGTAGCTTGTCCCGCCAGTGTTGACGCCTTGATCGGAGCGAGGCGTCAGCTGCTGCTGCTGTTGCTGTTGCTGTTGCAGCCCGCTTTCCTGACCCGATACCGAAAACTGTCGCGGAGGATCCTCCTCGCCGAGTGTGCGTTGTACCAGTGATGTGAGCTTGGACACCCAGCGCATCATTTTGCCCGAGACCCAGATGCGGTGGCAGTAGATATTGAGAGACCGTGTAGCGGCCATGATGGTGTAGCGGTGGCGGCGTTTGAGCTTGGGTTCGCGAGTCACGAGACTGATCATGACCATGCTTGCGCTCGTGAGGTAGTGGCTGAAGGGGAAGCTGTACTTGAGCTCGTCGTCTTGGATGTTGTCGTGGGCGCTGAGAATGCTGTCGGCCAGGCCGGCGCAGACTGTGACAGATTCGAAGTCGTCGTCTTCGCCACCAGACATAGGAGGTGTGACTTGAGAGAAGGGACGCCGCACGAGAAGACGGAGGAAGTGTGTGCACTGTAGGAAAAGGTCAGCTGGGGTTGTAAGAATGAGAACAATTAACTCACAATGTAGAGCAACATCGTCTGCTTGACTTGCCATCGCAGTCGCGTCGAGAACTGTACGTCGCCCGCGACGTTGGGATCATATGACAGACTCTCCGGCAAGACCTCCAGAAGATTGCACAGAACCGTGTCTGCGTATTCCACCATGGCGGAAGAGTTAGAACGAGACCCCTTGATGCCATAAAGCAACTCCCACACCTTTCCAACAACCTTTGAATAGCGCACCATGGCCTGCAAGTACGGCATCGACGTGACGCGGTTAGCAGCCACCTCAAGAGCAATTTCACGTTGCAGCTGCGCTGGCTTTTCAGTCCTTGACAAGTATCGCGTCAACCACTCGTCGCCCAAGTTCACGGGCGGCGTGGTGTCAACATTGCTGTCCTGTATGATGCAAGGACGTCCCGACTCGAGGCCCAAACGGCGGTCGAGGACGTAGATGCACCACCAAGCACGGTTGAACATTTGGCTGGAAAAGATTGGCATGCTGTCGAGGGTGCATTGCCGATTGAGCCCGATGATGTGAGCGTTGCAAACGGCGAGGGCGAGGAGGCGGGCTGCACGCTGTGTGGCGTCGAGGCGGAAGAGGTAGATGACGCGCACGAGGAGGGTCTGCAGGGCCAGGAGGGACTTGGCCGCCGTGTTGCTCATCTCTTCGGCGTCTTGAAGAAGACTCATGCCAACGCTGTAGAGGGTCCAACCGGATGAGTGTACGCCGTTGGCGTCTGTGACGCGGCTGGAGACGGTGCAGCGGCCGAGACCGAGGGCGAAACACACCAGGGCGACCGACATTCGCTTGTGTTCGCGCTCGGCAGGACTTGTCATGGGCCACAAGGCAGAGAACTCCCAGAGCTCGTTGAATGTCTCCCACACAGAGGGAGGGTGGAGGAAAGGGTAGAGGACGTGGATCTCGTCAAAGAAAATGTGCATGTAGCGACGCCACTCGACCTCGTCGGCGACGACACCGTGCTGCTCGAGAAGAGGCTCGAGCCAGGCCCGGATCTTTCGGGATGATCTATCACCCGATGGATCCGTGTTGTGGAGAGGTGATCGGGATGAATACTCGATTGGCCGCCGTGGTTGCCCATCAATCTTGTCGTCGCCATCTTCAAGGCCAGGGCTCATGGAGATTTCACCGACAAATGTCTGGCCATCTGACTCCATGACGGCCTGGAGGTCTGTCTTGGCCAGAGGCTGTTGCTCCTCGGTGGGAACAGAGCGCACTTTGGCGGGCTTGTACAGGGAGTCTTCGGGTTTTGATATAAGGCTCAACCGCCGCTCGACGTCCAACAGACGGGCCAACAGCTCGGCCGTGTTTACGCTTCCTCCGATGCTAGGGATGTCAGCAAGTTTCAATTTCTCCCGTAATGATACCCTCTGCTTACGTGCTGCCGAGGCTCAGTAGAAGGTCATCCTCGCCAGAGCTCAAGGCACGGATGCGCTGTTCGAGGGTGGCCTGCCGACCCCTTGCGGCGAAGATGCAGGCTTGGTCTCTCGCGATGCAGTTTGTGCATGGCTCTCCTCCATCGCACTGGGAAAAGAAGAGTCAGCATACCATTTCCAAATGATTTCTCTGGTACTCACCTTGACCTTTCGTTGCTGGCATGACGTGCTAGGACAAGACGTGTGAGCTTGGGAGGCTCTCCCCGATATCCGTAGGATCAACATACCAAGCTCTGGAGATGTACTTTCCCCTCTTCATCTTCTTCGCTCCAGATTCTGAAGGTTCGGGGCTCGTTCCCTCGTTCGTTCTCTTGTCTCCTTTCTTCTTGCCGCCCTCATCGACGCTGGTGGAGTGCGAGGGCCGGCGCTCACCCTTGCCGCTATCATGTCCCCGGTCGCCTCTTGCCTGGGCGACCTCGACGCAGTCTGAGTCGCCGTGATCTCTGTCGTGTCCCATGGTGAATGGAGCTCTTCTTCCCAGCCGAATGTCCGCCGCTGCTGTCTTACTCGGGTAGCGGAGCGTTGCTTGTTGCAGAAGACGTCAGAGGTGGTGGTGGATGCAGCGTGGAGAAAGCTCCCTATTCTGGCGGGGAATCCGGGGAAATGTGAGAGGAGAGTACTGCAAGCAACCGCCCCCCGCCCTTTGATATCCGGCCGGCACGGCCTGGTAATTAGTGCTTGTGTGGTCGGCGCCAAGGCTCAACAGCCCGAGCTCAACTGGCCTTGACTCGATCATCTTGGAACACACGTGTGATTGGGTGCTACCAAAGCTAGACACAGCCATCGCATAACCCCTAAACTCCAAGCGGCCTGGGCGTCAAGCTCCCTTGTGGCAGGGGACCTTCGAATGCACCCCGGATGAGGGCGAGACCGTGAAGCCTGTCGCCTGCCGGACCCCCAATCGTCCCGCGCGCCGCTCATCCCCCGCACTTTGGTGCTGATGACTTGGGCTAATGATCTGGGGCTGGGCCCGATGGTGGTGCTTTCGGAATGGAGCACGGAATTTCCGGCCCTCTGACCCCCTTCTTCCCCCTCTCCAATCCCCCAACCCGAATCCGAGCACGTGCGTCAACGTGTTTGGAAACAAGTCCCCTTCCTCACAGCTTGTTCTTCGGACGAAATACGACTACTGAGAGAATCAAGTCGCCGAGAATATCGCTGAGCATGCGGGGATGCGTCATGGGAATCTGGTCGACCAGTTAGTGCTTGGTCATCTCAGGGTCGGTTGGTCATGAGGGATCGCTCACCAAATGTCCGGCGCCGGAAATGACTTGTGAAGTTGAGGGAGAACGCAGCATCTTGGCGACAGACTCGCGCTGTTCGGGAGAACTACAACCCACCGGCCGTCTGGTCAGTGCAGCTCAGGTAGGACGTGCCAGACGCAGTTTCTTACATGACCTTGCTCTCATCTCCCCAAACAAAGTGATGCCGCCCGCGCGATTGGCCCAGGAGAGTCAAGATCTCGGGGTGAGGCGCTGCCAGATATGTCGCCTAAATCAGCGAAGCTTTAGCCACCACGCACCCTCACCCTTGCGATCGCCGTTGGAAACATACCGCCTCTTGTTCCTTGGGCGTCTTGAGACGCACGTTCGAGTCATGATCGAGGAACGTCCCTTGGTCCTAGGAAGAAGGTTACGGTTCGAGTCTGATCATCGCGGTCTGGGCGTCCTAATGCCACTCACGATGTACACTTGGAGTTGCATCGCATCCCAGTCTCGCAGGCCGGCGCTGTTCTGGAATGCCGCCGTCACTGCGGCCCTGACATTGTCAGCTTTATTGGCCTTTGGAATAGGCTTCGGCATGCCCACTTTGACTCCCACACGTCGCGCCTTTTCAACGCCATCTGAGCGACACCTTCAGTCTGGGCCCTCATCTGGAAGAGTATGGGCTCGACAAAGATGGTGGCCAAAAAGGTTGCAGGATTCATCATTGCCGCATGAGATCTGGAAAATAAATCAATCAGCTGGAGACCGAGCTGGTACTTAGGGGGGAAACTTACAGCGCTCCTCCGCCAAAGGAGTGACCAATTCCAAGGACATGCCCCTGGACTTGAAAGTGCTTCAGGATCTCAAGCACATCTCGAGAGTCATCGGCCCAACAGGCTAAAACCAAATTAGCTATTCCACCTGCAAACTCATGAGACAAATTCCTATACCTTTGGTGGGCAGCACGTCTCTGTTGAGCAGCGCGCTGTCCCCGTGGTTGGCAGCATCAAGAGTAATGAATCGCTTGCAGATCTTCCGTAACTGCTGCCTCTCAAGAAGATGATTGATGATGAGGTCCCAGAAATGCTTGTTGAACGATGTCCCATGCGTCAGAATGACGGTAATACCCTCTGGATCCGCATCCTTGACATGATAGTCGTGCACCGAAAGCCTCAAGGGTTGGGCAAGGTCCCTCCGAACGGATACGTCGTCGTGATTTGGCGTGCTGGCCGGGACCACGCAAGATTGTCTCGTGTAGCGACTGGCTTGTTGTTCATCCATGTTCATACCTGAAAGGTAGCTTTTGCTGCAAGAGTCAGACGTCCGGCTGCTAGGAGAGGCGAGGGACGCAGCTATAAACGATCGCCAGGGTTTATTTCGTCTCTCTCGGCTGGCGCCGTCGGAAACAGGCCCGGCTCGGGTGTGCGGTAGCCGGCCGCATTCCGGCTCCCCCGTCGTCGGTCCGCCGCCAGCATCTTCCTGGGCTGCACTGTGCTTCTGCCTGCATGTCAAGCTGGACACAAGTACGGACGAATCACAGCTCTATTCCACGTGTAAACGTGTTGTCTCAATATGATCATTGTCAAGCTCCTGTAAATAATGCATTCCTGCCCACCCATTCTCCAGGGCCTTCTCAAACCCGCGCCTCTGCTTCTCTAACCCGTGCTGCCACCGTCCAAATCAAAGCCTGGCCTTGGAAATCCTATCACTCTGTCAGCGCGAAACATCGTAAAGAGCAAAGAACTTACTTGATATGCACAGACTTGGGCTCCAAGTAGCTGTACAGCCCATGAGAACCAAGCTCCCTTCCCTGACCGCTCTGCTTTACCCCTCCAAACGGTGTGTTCAGCTCGGGCAGATACGGCGAGTTGACGGAAACACCGCCGCTCTCGAGCGCCGAGGACATGCGCAGTGCCCGAGAGAGGTCGGCCGTGTAGATACAAGCTGTCCACTCGTCAGTACGACTCCATACTTCAGGTTCGCACCACTCACAGGCCAGGCCATATTCGGTATCATTGGCAAGCTCTATTGCCTCAGCCTCAGTTTTGAACGTCTTCATCGTCAAGACGGGGCCAAATATCTCCTCCATCCACACAGGGCTGTCAGACGCCGGATCGACGAAGAGGGTCGGCTCGATGTAGCATCCCTTGCTGCCCTTGCGTTTTCCGCCCGTCAGGAGCGTGGCAGATGTTTTGCCTTTCTCAATGTACGACATGATGCGATCGTACTGCAGCTTGTCGACGATGGGACCGTGCTGCGTCGCCATGTCCTGGGAGTTTCCTCCCATCCCGGCGCCGGCGGACTCGAAGAGGGACTTGACGGCCTGGATGAACTTCGGCGCGATGGATTCTTGAACGAGAACTCTTGAAGCGGCTATCTCATATCAGTGGTGACGTTCTTTCATCGTTGTTCCTGATCCAAACATACCGACACAAATCTGCCCGGAGTTGGCGAGGAACCCGCCGCCAACGCTATACGTGCTCCGTCAGCTAAGGATCACGCTGTGATCCCTCCTGTGGACTTACCTTCCCACTGCTTCGTCGAAGTCTGCATCCTCGAAAACGACTGCTGCCGACTTGCCGCCCAACTCCAATGTCACTCTCTTCAGGTTGCTTTTTGTCGCGGCCTCCTGGACAGCCTTGCCGCCAGCGATGGAACCGGTGAAGCTAATCTTGGAAATGCCCATGTGGGATGCGAGCAGAGCTCCCGTTTCGCCGGCACCCGTCACAAATTGAACGACTCCTGGCGGAAATCCGGCTTTGGCAAAGAGCTTTCCGAGGGCCAGCGCTCCAAGAGGTGACTTTTCAGACGGCTTGAAAATGACCTGCCTCGGAGTTAGCGATCAAGTACGGCGTCGACTTTTGTCGGTGGACTCACTGTGTTTCCAGCGGCCAGGGCTGGCGCCAACTTCCAGCCAATGTACATGAACGTGGCATTCCAGGATGCAATACTCGCACAAACACCCAGCGGCTCGTATCTTACAATCTTTGCAAAGCCATTGTCCTCAGCATACGACTGTCCGGCGATCTTGTCTGCCCAGCCGGCGTAGTCTGTTCAGAGGTTAGCGGGCACAGGCCCCTATGACCCCTAAAAATGGTGCGCCTTTTTGCAGAGGGGTGGTCTCACATCTGAACACCTGCACCATATGCCCCAGGTCCATATGAACAATGCCAGCCACCGGGCGCCCTGTAGGAAGCGACTCGCAATAGGCCAAGTGCTCGACATTCTTCTCGACAAGGTCTGCGAAGCGGTTCAAACACGCTCCACGCTGGATGCCGGTGAAGCTTGCCCAGGGCCCTTTGCGGAATGCCTGTCTGCCGGCAGCAACGGCTCTGTCGACATCCCGCTTTCCAGCGAGAGGCAGGTCTTGAACAATGATGGAGTCATCTGTGGGGTTGACAAGGGACGCCCGCTTGGTGTTGCTGTCAACGGGGTCGACGTACTGGGGCAGTTCTATTAGCGCTCCGACCGACTCCCTTCAGAGGGGTGCTTCAGGGGCTGGTTCAGGAGCATGGTCTCACCTCGTTGTCGATGAACAGCTTGCGAGCGGGAAGGCGATCCATTGTTTGGGTGAGCAGCAGAAAAAGGGTATGAAGTTGAGAACAATTTCAATGGCAATCTCAAGATACGTGTGACTTATTTCTCATGAAATGGTCTGGCGTTTCTCATCGTGGTATTGTACTTGCCGCGAAACGACCTTCCCCGTCACCCCGCGATGACTGCGGAATTGCCCACCGAGGTTCCGGATGACGCCGGGTCAGCGCCTGTCAGCGGCCGCTGTGGTCGCTGTGGAGGGGCGGCCCAGCGAACCCCCATCGGTGACCAGGAATGCATTTTAGGGGACGATCTCAGCACCCAACACTCCGTGAGTCCAGTTGCTGTAAGACGATACCGACACCCACTTGCATCCCACAGAACACAGCCGTCTAGGAACATCCAACTGATCCTCAACCAGTCATTTCATCACGAACCATGGCCGGCCCCCAAATCACCGAAATGGTCCAGAACCCCCTCGCGGTGTCGTTTCCAGACTTCCTACGCGTCTTCGGCGAAAAGATGGAGCCCATCCTCCTCGCCCAGCCTGGCATGCTCTCCATTGTCACCGGGGTCGTCGTCGCCCCCAACGGCCAGCATGAGCCTGTCGCTGTCTCTCTGACTCAATGGGCGAGTCTTGAAGCGCACGATGCTTTCCTCAAAAGTCCATCGGCGGGACCCTTTTTCGAGGTAGCAAAAACGCTCCTCACTGGTCCGCCGACAATCAACCACTACAAGATTGGAGAAGTCGCCCCTGGGAGCCTCAGGAGCCGATACAGCCGAATCATCAAGGCCTCTGCTCTTGATGGGAGGAAACTCTCAGATGGGGCAACGGGAAATTTTGGTCACTGTGTCGAGCGTCCAGAGCAGATGGCCATGGTCTTATTCGGTGACGCTCTGCACTCGGTCGAGGGGGCCAGTGACATCTTTGAGGGTGTATTGGAAGCGTTCACGGTCGAGTGGCACATTCATCACAGCAATGAGTCAGTTTCGCGATTGTGAGAGGCATGCAAAGACATGGGATGTAGATAGAGATGACGTTATGTACACACACGCTCAAACAATGGCTATCATGTTCGCCGGGCTCGCCACTCCGCCGTGCACATTGAGCGGGCAAGACGACAGGAAAAACGTCCACCTCTTCTTCTCCAGACACCATCCCGCCAAGTCCTCAAGAAACAGCAGCTCCGCAATAGGACACCCCCAACCGGCAAGCAGCACCTCATGGAAGCAGAAGCCAGCAGTCTCGTTGACAGGAAACGCTTCCCACCCAGGAGCGTCCCCGCCAACAGCAGCGAATTTGCTCTCCCACAGCCACTTGAGAAGCCGGACGTCCTGCTGCACACCACAAGACGCCGGCGGCCATGCCTCGCCCACGGTCCTCTCCTCATTTTCATCGAGACTCGTGTAGCGCGCCGTGAAGCCACTTCGAATGAGGAGTATGTCGCCGGCGCGGGGCTCGAGATCGGTGGACGACTGTTCTTGCTGCCAGCGGAGACATGCCATGAGGTCGTCGTGAGCTATGGCATGTGGTTGGGAGGGGTCGTATTTCTTCCCGGTACTCTCGGCATAGGACCAGTAGTCCAACAAGAAGCCCCTGGCGGCGATGCCGCCGACCGAGTGCCATGCGTGAATGCCCAGCGCACCGTCTTTGCCATCGAGCATGGCGGCCTTGGTTCTGCCGTTGTAGAACAGACCTTCCTTCTGATAAGCAAAGTGACGCAGGCCATCCCATTGAGTGCTTCTCTGCGTGTTGAATGACAGCTTCATCTCGTCAGCAAGGTAGCCCGACTACCGGGGGAGACAGATTCTACCGTGTCGTCAAGAACACAGCCGTCGCCGATAATGGAATGTTCGTAGGCGAATTCGTGCCTGCGGAAGCCTGGTGTTTTGGGCTGACCGAGAGGCCAGCTGCGTGCATCTTTAGCACCGAGGATGCCAGGTCGTGGGTTATGCCGACCTACTTGAGACTGAAGCGCTGCCCTTCCTTGATCTCAGCAGCGGCATACTTGACTGTCTTGGGGGACAACAAATTCTAGACACCAAGGTTAATGCTACGTCTCTTCGAGGAGAAGTGAAGCCGAGCAGTTCATACCAAGGTCCCCAGCTGATCATCAGGTCCCCAGAGTCCCCATGCTGAATAAGAGGGGTCATGCTCTCGGAGCGGCAGACTTTCGAAAGTAGGATACTCGGATTTGGTCATTTTCTCAGCTCTCGGATACCGACTACGCGCGAGATAGCTCCCAGGTTGACAGCGGTGTCGGTTGATACGGTGTTATAGGGCGTTGCTGCCGGAAAAGCCGCCGATTCGGCGTTGGCTCGGGTATGGTGCGGGCTTCGCCGGGGCAGTGAGACGGGCTGCCTGCCCCTTTCCGAGCGACCGGGGCCGATCGGCTTGCACCGGCACCAACAGTGACCACGGGCTCTGGGCACGATTTGAGTAATCTCAGGGGCATATCACCGGTGATCGGCCTCACAGGCAACATTTATCTTTACCGAACTCTCGGTCGTGATAGCTTCAAGTTCCATCCGTCTTACTGTCACGACCCAACCAACTCCGCAACCACCCACCATGAATGACCTGCCAGACAGACACCACGACTTCATCCTCCAGACCATCCCAATGCGAGATGACCCTGTTGAGTACGCCCGGAAAGCCAGGAGAAGGGCGACCCCGAACAAGCCCCGGTCCAGCCCAGCGTGTTGGTCGTGCAGGACGAGAAAGGTCCGATGTATACAAGGCGCAGCAGACGGCCCGTGCCTACGATGCAAGCATTTCGAGCAAATGTGTGTGCCTCAAACAAGGCCGCGGCGACCGTGAGTGAGATTGACAGTACGAGGCAACCAGCTGCTAACATTGGTCAAGCTACCCGCTGAAGCACATGTACCGGGACTTTGTGTCGAGAATGGAGTTTACGCCGCCAACATCTGTTGCAAACACACCAGAGTCGACTTCAACACCCGGAGAGACGCCTTCTGATTTGTCCTATCACCCTCCATCTGAGAGTGTCTCCACGGGGACCCAAACCGAGTCCGACCTTGGAGAGGAGGGATGTCTATTAGACGACCATCAGTCACCGCGCAGATGTGACGAGGCTGGAAGACCACTGCATATGACAAGGACACAAGCCAAAGCCATGGAACTGGGAGAATCTCTCGGATACGCATGTATGATGCTATCGAAGGTGGAAGCCATGACCCGATCGCTCCAAGGGGTGATATCGCAATTGGCGGAGAGACATCGGTTGATGAGTGATCAGGAGCACGAGGACAAGGATGGTTTTTCAGAATGGATTAGTATGGAACGCGAGGGATGGGATCACGAGGAAGTTGCCTTGGTGTTGAACGTGTGGGATGAGATTGGCGAGCTGAACATTGCCTGAGAAGAGAATTAACAAGTTCATTGGAGTTGACCCCTATCTTTCGGCACTGTGTGCCAAGATTGACGCTCCCAGCACAGCATGCCGGCGACAGCGAATGGCCAGCAACAGCCAACGACGTATCCAGCTCATTGAGTCCAATAGTGACCATCTAAGACATGCATCCAATTGAATGCGATGTCAAATTACCCCAGACTTACCCCGCGAAAGCTGCGCACATGGAGCATGGGATGCGTGGCCATCAGGGGCTGGGCCGGAACCCCAGCGGGATTTCGGAAGCGCTACGGTGACGACTTTCCGCCCGCCGCAGCATCCGAACACACGTACCGAGCAATCCATCCCGCGGCTAGAATTGCCGGCCCCAGATATTCCAGACCTGGGGAAGTCATGAAGGCATAATCGTAAGATGAAACTATTGATTGTCCAGTATTTGTATTTTCCAGGTCCATGACTTCTACCACGACATACGTACTCCCACAATCAGTGAAATCACCGGGTCGGATCCTCCACATCATCTCGCAATGGCAAAGTGTCAATTGGACATCATCATCGTCGGCGCCGGCATCGGTGGCCTCGGCAGCGCCCTGGCGCTGAGAGAAGCAGGCCACAAAGTGACAGTCTTGGAGCAAGCAGCCGAGTTTGTCGAGGTAAGCACCCCTCAATCTCCGGAAGAATGCCGACTGACTGACCACCTTCAGATCGGAGCAGGAGTGCAGGTCCCGCCAAATGCGGCACGAGAACTCATCCGCTGGGGTCTCGGCAACAAGATGGACGCCGTCTCCTCGCGACCGTCCCGCATCAACTACCGGTCATGGGTCACCGGCGCCCCAGAGGGCTCAACTGACCTCTCCCGGCATCCCGAGAGGTACGGCGCCCCCTACTGGCAGGTATACAGGCCCGACTATCACACCATCCTCGTCGAAGCCGCGGCGGCCGCTGGTGCTGTGATCCGTAAGGGGCAGACGGTCGTGGATTACAAGCCTGCCGAGGGGGCTGTGGTCCTTGAGTCAGGGGAGACACTTCGCGGGGACCTCGTCGTCGCGGCTGATGGGGTCAAGAGTCTGGCCCGGCGAGCTATGGGACTCAATATCGAGCCGCATGAGACGGGCGATACGTGTTTCCGCGTTGTCGTGCCTCGTGAGCGCCTCACTGCCGACCCGGAGCTGGCGCCATTGAGCAGCGACCCAAACTTTGAGCAGTTTCTCGGGCCGGATCACCACATCATAGGGTATGCTCCTCCGTCATGTTTTTGCATGCCCGAGCTGACCAGCACAGATACAACATGCAAAAGGAAAAGACATTTAACCTTCTCATGGTCATTCCCGACGACCGTAAGATGAAGGGCTACAAAGCACCGGCCAACGCCTCAGAAGTCCGCAATGCCTATACAGGATGGTCACCCATGTAAGTACTGCCTCCTTTCTCCCTCTTCAACTGCTCACACCCCCAGGGTCCAGAAACTCCTCTCATTTCTCCCTGAAGAAGTCGAAAAATGGCGCCTCACCGACCTCCCCACCATCAGCGACTGGGTCCACCCAAGCGGCCGCATGGTCCTCATCGGCGACGCCGCGCACGCGACGCTGCCGTATCTCGCACAAGGCGCAGCCATGGCCATCGAGGACGCAGCAGTACTTGGCTCCGCGCTGGCGAAAGCTGAAAGCGTGAGGGATGTACATAAGCTGCTGCTCTTCTTCTACGAGACGCGGGTTGGACGAGCACATGCGATTCAGAGAGGAAGCTTCACAAACCGCTTTTTCATCCATATGCGGGAGGAAGAGCCGTTGGAGATGAGGAGGGCCGTCTTTCGTGCGGGGGATTATCCGAGTAGTCCGAATTTGATGGGGAATACGGTATTTCAGGAGTGGTTGTATGGGTATGATGCGAGGGCGGATGCGGCGCTACAATGGGAGAAGAGGGCGAGGGCGGAGGGAAGCCGACTGTAGAGAGATATTTGGGTGTGAATGTTTCCAGAGAGAATCTCTTCATAGACCCCTCACTCTGCTTGATATTGAATTTGAAATGGGATGGGAATAATGAAGTCATCACTGGACACTGCGTTCTCGAAATAATGTACTTGAAGCGTGGGCTTTTCATCGTATTGTATTTCTACTTGGGTATGAAATCTATGTTGCCCAGTGTGGCAGTTCTTGTCCGCCCTCCTAACAGAGGACCCCATCTGAGTCCTCCTCTACTGCAGAGAGCGGCAGCCAGCGGAGCTATCCTCGTTGAAGATGCCGCTGTAGAGGATACCCTCGTCAATGCCAGCGGCCTGGGTACCCGCCTTAGGGTCGCCGTTGCCGCCGAGACCCTTCTTGAGGACACCAAAGTGGAACTGTCCCTGGCCGCTGATATCGTTGGGCAGGGCCTCGGTGACAGGAGCGAGAGGGGTGGTGCCGTTGGAGTAGAAGATCTGGGTGGTGTTGGCGGTGAAGTCGAGGCCGAGAGCGAAGTTGTGGAAGACATCAGGGGAGAAGGGGGTGGTGAAGAGGACGGTGCCAAAGTTGTCAGTGTTGCCGAAGATGGTGAGCGAGTCCGGGTTGACGGTGTCGACGCCGGTGATGGCACCAGTCTTGAGGACGAACTGGTTCTTGGAGAAGGTCGAGTCCTCGAGGAAGACGAGCTGGTACTCGTGCTCGGTGTTGAGGGGACGAGCGGGGTCCTTGGCGACGGAGAAGTGAAGCGTCTTGACGCCCGTGGTGGAGGCGTCGGAGCCCGAGTTACTGGCGATGAGGAGCTCAGTGCGGCGGAAGCCAACCTGAACGTTATCGGGGCTGGGGGCGAAGATGGACTGGTCGTTGATGGTGACCTCGAGGGGCTTGGTGACACCAGCCTTATCGAAGAGGGAAGGAGGCGCGTTCTCGGGGAAGAGGATGACCTGGCTGAGGGTCAAGTTGGCGCCAGTGACGAATCCAGCAGTGTAGATGCCGTTGGCGGAGTCGTCAAACTGGGCGGCGGTGAAGTTGGACGGGATCCTGCCGTCGAAGGAGAGGGGGCACGAGGCAGCGGCGCCGGGGCCGGTACCGGGTGCGGTAGAGTTGCCTCCGGGAGCCGGGGCGTTGCACTGACGAGCGCGAAGGGGGCCTGCCGAAGCCGAAGCGACGAGGGCGACGGCGGCAGTAAGGAGCGTGAACCTGGCCATTGCGAATGGAAGAAAGCTGAAGCTGGGTAAAAAGAATGGAAGTGTTTGGTGTGTAGGAGCAAAAAAAGTCGGCAGAAGCCAAAGAGGGTGTACAGAGAATGGAAGGATTGTAGATGATGGGACAGACGGAAACGCAACTGAGGGTGTCGGAAGGGAGGCATATATGTACAGCAAGGGGATGCATATGTGAGCCGTGTAAGCGGGCAGAGCTCCCCCTGCTCTATGCTTTGCTTCGCTCCGCTGCTCCCGCGCGTTGTCGAGTCATGCCTGGGGCGTCGGGTGGGTAAATGGGCAATGCCGGGCATATTGGACTGCGGTGGGTGACACTCTATGCACTTCAGGCTACTGAGAGGCTAAATAGATTGGATGGGCGATCGCGGGGCGGACTTTCTCGAAGCGAGGAAGTTTGATGGGATGGCACACATGCGCAGGGCGGATGGCAGGTGGTTTGCTGAAGTGTTGGTCAATGGTGATCGTCCGGGTCAGGCGCAGTGTCGAGGATACAGTGATTGGCCTCCAAGTTGATATTCTTCCGGTGCTTTTTTCCATACAACGGGCATCGTCACGCCGCTTTCCCTCGGCCAGTCTGCTTCCTTCAGCGACTCGCGCGCGACGGATGAAGCATCACATCATCACCTTTTCCCACCTCACGTCACCAACCCTGCCTTGCCAGCCATCATGCCCCTCCCATCGACGGAAAGTACCGAACATCCCCTGCCCTCCCCATCCCCAGTGTGTTTCCCCCATCGGCAGTGCTCAACGGGCGCCGGGGAGTGTCCAGGGATACCCCCGGACGTGTCGCGAGTCGTTCAACGTCTGAAACGCCCCTGAGACCAATTTCTCGACTCGCTTTCGCTGGTTCGGGTACTCTGAACTCTCCGTGCCGTCGACGGATGGGGTAATGGCAATTCAATTGAGAGAAAACCTTCCGTGATGGCTTCTTCGGGATCGTCGGACAGTGCCGGGTGATTAAAGGACTTTTGAGAGAACTTGGCGCCCCGCGTCGGTTGAGCTTATTGCAACGCTGACGCTGGCGATGAGAAAAAGCAGATTGGGGGCCAAGATGGAAATGTCCGTCGGCGGGCGTCTCGTCTCGCTTCTGGCATTTTGCGTCTGGTCTCATCAAGGTGTGCTGTGGCCAAGACCAGACCAGATTATTCCTCGGCCCAAAGTGAGATGAGATCGCGAGTCTGCACGTCTCAGGCTCGGCGCATGAACCCCGACACGACCCCCCAAGGTAGCCCTCGGTACCACTGCGCATGTTGCCGACTCGTCATCGTCAGTCTGATGCACCGGCCTCACTCCGCGGTCCTGAAATAACATTGCATGGGCCCCAGTCTCCAGTCGAGCCAGTTCGGGCCACATGTTCGTGGCAGTTGACAAACCCTGGCAGTGTCAACTTGCCCCGGCTGTTAACCCCGGGACTCGGAGTGTTTCCCACTGTCCTCCCCTGTTGAGACACTCCCGAATAGCTCTCCAAACACTTCTTCCCCAGCCGGCCAGGAGTAAGCAAGCCGACGACCCAAGCAGTCGGTACTCCCAATCGTTGGCCACAAGTGACGTCCCATCTGCATGCGAACCAAACCCTCGGCGCCAGGAACAGATAAAGAAAAAAAAGAGCCGCAGATAAACTTCAAACCTACAAGCCGACCCGCGCATCACGACCTAAACACCGCCAAGAAAGTCCGGTCCAGCCGGCGGCGGTTCATCCTGCCCCCAAGCCCCCCACGGCGTCCCGCGGCCTTCCATCCCATCAACAGCTTGCCCAGCTTGCGCAAACGATACCCACAAGACGGACTGCGCCAGGCCCCTAGCGTGGTCCAGCTCCAGCGTCCATCCCATCACGCGAAGCGGCGGAGGGGTCCTTCATCTCGAAAAGAGTGCGTGCTAACCTAAACGCCCGCCTGGTATTGCCTCACGGGCCCGCTGATCACATCACTCACCCATCCTCACCTTGGCCCTCACTCTAACCCTGACCCTGACCAAGTTACCCTGCCTCCTTGCTGCCTCCCCTGCCCCATCATGACTCTCACAACCACAACATCCTCCTTCCCCGAGGCCAACCCCTTCCACGACCTCACGCCCGCCCTCGTCGACGCCGTGCGCCAGTTCGATGCCGCCGCCAACACGGACCAGGAAACGGCCGTCCGCGACTCCATCGTCAACGCGGCCCAGGCCATCATTGACGCCGCCCGCCCTCCTCAACCGCAATGGATGAACCAGTCCGCCGCCTGCGCAGAGTTCGTCGCTCTGCGCTTGTTCATTGAATGGGGTGCTTTTGAAGCCATTCCCCTCGAGGGAAACATCTCTTATGAAGCACTCGCTGAAAAGATTGATGCCGACATGCAGCTTGTTCGTGAGTCTGCCATCACCTTGAAGCCTCTTCCTTGTTCCTGACCTCTGTAGGCCGCTTCGCTTGGATCATGGTCAGCACCGGCCTCCTCATCCAAGTCGGCACCGACGATGTCGCCCACACGGACAAGTCCCGCCAGATCACCCAAACCGTCCCCCTCCGCGCCATGTGGCAACTCATGTTCAACAACTCCTTCATGGGCTCGGCCATCATGCCGCGGTATTTCGCCGCCAACGGCCGTCGCGAGCCCCGCGGCCCGACAAATGTCCCCTACACCGTCGCCCATCTCAACCCAGACAAGACCTTTTGGGAAGTCCTCAACGCCGACCCCTACCAGATGCGCGTCTTCATGGAAGCCATGACCGCCGTCGGCAAGGACGTGCCCCTCATGGGTCCCATCACCGGCCTTTACGACCTCTCCCGTCTTGCCGCCCCAGCTGCCGCCAGTGACCCCGCGAGAACCCTCCTCGTCGATGTCGGCGGCGGCAAAGGCCACGCCATCACCGCCCTCTGCTCTGCCCCTGGCTCGCCCCTGACCACAGACCGCTGCGTTCTCCAGGACGTCCCCCCCGTCATCGCCGCCGTCTCCGCCGACACCACCACAACCTCCGCCGCCCTGGCCGGCACGACCCTCCAAGCCATCGACTTTCACAAAGAACAGCCCGTCCGCGGCGCCCTCGTTTACTACATCCGCCACTGCCTGCACAACTACGGCGACCCCGAAGTCATCGGCATCCTGCGCCATACCGCCGCCGCCATGGCAGACGACAGCGTCCTCCTCGTCGCCGAGTACGTCATGTCCAACCCGCCCTCCAAATTCGCCGTCTGGATGGATTTCATCATGTGCATGTCCGGCGGCAAGGAGCGCACGCGCGCCATGTGGCAGCACGTCGCTGCCGAGGCCGGCCTCGAGATTGCCACGTACCACGGCCTTGACCGCTCGCCCGACGGCCACGCGGTCATTGAGTTTGTCAAGCGGAGGCAGGAAACAGCAGCTTGAGCCGTCCATCCGCTCATCCCTTGACAGGATAGCAAGCCACCCCTCTCACATCAGCGCATCATCTCAGATAATACCCCCTCCTCACATGCCAAAGAACCAATACCAGCGCCTTGCCATGCCCGTCGTATCCACGTGCTCCCAGGCCGCTGTGGAGTGTCTCACGCGCTCCGGCGGGTTCGTCCACCATGTTCTCCCTTGCTGTCCTCCCGTTGACGGGGGCTCCATTGGTTCCACGTCGATGGGCACCCTGGGCACCCTGGGCGCCCAGGAGGTCCTCCGACGGCTAGCGCTGCTCGCTAGCCTCGGCCGATGCCACCATCGCCGGACCCAGGGCGGCCGACGGCGTCCGCTACTGCGGGATTAGGGGCTCCCCTAGTCCCCTGCGAGTGTTGCGTGACGAACGAACAACGGTCCTTTGTTCAAGATAGCGGGATCGCGCGGCGGACTTAGCGTGGCGGGGTCGCCCGGGAAGCAGGATTAACATGAGGAGGGGGGGAGCGAGGAGGATGAACGGGCAGACGGGATGAAGAAGGTGGACAAGAGGGTGGCCCTGGGTGGGTGGTGCGAGCCGTGACCGTGGGATCGATGGTTGGGTTCCAGCTGCTTAAAAACACCATCCTGACGTTTGCGGGATCCTCCCTTCCCAGATCCAGGCCTTCCCGGACCCTCACTCTCCCAGAGTCCCCATCTCCCGAGACCATCCCGGCGATCGTTCCAGCGTGTCGGTAGGCTGTGTCTCACTCCCACGCGTCGCTTTCTCCCAAGCTAAGCACAGAAAATGCGCGTCGCCATCATCGGCGGCGGTCCCTCGGGACTCGTCACGCTCAAGTACCTCCGCCAGGTCCATGACTTCTTCCCCGTCGACCGCTTCGAGACTAAACTCTTTGAGACGAGCGACAAGATTGGCGGCATCTTCTACCACCACGTGTACCAGGATGCCGAGCTCGTCTCGTCCAAATTCCTGACCTGCTTCTCCGACTTTCGCCCGCGCCGCGACGACCCCGACTTTCTGTCAGCCGAGCGCTACCTCGAGTATCTGGGCGACTATGCGACGGCTTTTGATCTGTGGCCACACATTCTCCTTAATACAAGGGTCGTAGGTGTTCGAAGGGGCGCTGGCGGAAAGGGTCACATTGTGACATATCGCACGCCTGAAGGCCATCAGGTCGATTGGAAGTGCGATGCAGTCGCCGTGTGCTCGGGGCTACATGACGTGCCCAACTTGCCTGACCTCCCGGGCGTCGACAAGGTGCCTGTCGTGGTGCACTCGGCCGATTTCAAGAGCAGTGAACAATTTGGCGTCGACAAGACTGTCATGGTGTTGGGGAGCGGCGAGACAGGCATGGACATTGCTGCGCTGGCCATCAATGCGCCGACCAAACAGGTCATACTCGGGCATCGGCACGGCTGGTATGGTGCCCCAAAGGTAGGACGTCTGCTTCCTCGCTCGAGTGCCGTGCAGACAAGCTGACCGATTGACCGACAGCGTCTTGCAAACACCCGTCTGCTGCCCAAGATCTTTGGATTCCCCGAGGGCGAGAACAAGATGTTCATGGACAGGTCTCTGCCCATCGACGTCAGCCACCTGTCCCTCTTCGACACGGCCTATGTGCCCCCGATTGTGCGCGACTCGATGATTGTCTGGGACAATTATGATGCCGTCGCTGTCGGCAGTGGGTACATCTCGACCGGTTCAACCCTCGGCTTCGACCAGTTTGTTGGCGGCGTGCCCCCAGAGAAGCTGCACGCCTCGCGACGTAAGTCCTCCTCTGTCCCGTGTCTTTGTCTCGTGCTGACCTCTCAGTCTTCTTCAACAAGGCCTGGACCAAGGTTAATAACAACATTTCTCCGTATTACCGGCCCAAGGGCCCGGCAACATTCGGTGACCGCGTCCGCGAGTTCCTCGTTGCCACGCCGCTTGACCCTCCCGGGCGACCGATCGATGTTGCGCCCTTCCCAACACACATTGACGAGAAGGGCGTCGTGCACTTCCCCGACAACGGCAGCGAGGAGTACCGCCGCATCAAGGACCAGACCATCAAGCCCGACGTGATCGTCTTCGCCACAGGCTACCTCCAAAGCTTCCCCTTCCTCGAGTCGGAGCGCAACGCAGGGCGCAAGGCATACCCACGCGCCGACGAGGCCGACGTGCGTGAGATCTGGAAGCGCGACGACCCGACCATTGGCTTCATCGGCTTTGTCCGTCCGGGTTTCGGCGCCATCCCGCCCTTGTCGGAGCTGCAGGTTATGCTGTGGATCATGAACCTCCTCGGCAAGGTGTCCAAGCCGCTCGTCGAGGATGACCAGTGGCATTACCGCTTGATCGCGCCTCCGGACGCGCGGGTCAGCTATGGTGTTGAGCACGACAGCTACGCGTTCCAGCTCGCTTCAGACATGGACGCCGTTGCAGGCATCACCGATGTATTCCGGCTGGGCTGGCGACAAGGCACGGGGCCGTTCTGGCGGTTGCCGTGGATCTGGGCGGCCAGCACCAACTTTACTGTAAAGTTCCGACTGATCGGGCCCTGGGCGTGGACGGGTGCCACGGAGGTCATGACGGATGATCTTTGGGAGGTTATCTCGAGGCGCCGGGGGCTATTTGGTGAGTCGCCCAGGTGTAGTACGCAAGCTGTGGACGATGCTAACCCGCGACAGGCAACTTTACGCTGTTCATCATGCCGGCCCTGCAGCTGGGACCGGTGCACCTGGTTGTCTTCCTGTACGCGCTGGTGGTCAACTTCCTCGCCGGGTTCGGTCTGATGGCGCCAGCCAAACCAGTGAGCAAGCCCAAGATGATGATCGAGGAACTGCAGCGTAGGCACGAGAAGCTCAAGAGCATCGCGGCGGCGGGGGGAAAGGTAAGTGAGGCGGCGTGACGGGAGGGAAGGTGGCGATGAATCATGCGACGATGTAGGTGTGCAGTGCGTACAAGCCTTCAGATCGACAGGCGATTAACGACCGTAATGAATGACTGCGCGTTCTGGTTCTATTGGAGGGGTCGCATGATTGTGATGTGTTGGCGGCGAATTCGCGAGTCCGAGCATATCACATGGAAGGCGATTATTTTGGAGGGAGGGCGCCTGCACAGCCTCACAGAAGCGGGTCGTTCCGGTTCGGGAAGACCCCTGCGCCACGACCACGTCAATCTTTCTGTCAAGGGACGCGTTGACAGCCACGCGATGACATCAACGGCCCACGCAAGCAAAGCAGTGCAGGTGCAGCTGGTCCAGCAAGTCAAGGGTCAGGATCAGGAGGGCGACTTTTGCCAGGCTGCAGGAATTGGTTCATCGCGAACCAAGAAATCGAGTTTAAGCAATCCCCACGTGTTATATGCCTCTCATCCTAGGGACTACTACTTAAGACCATCATTCCTCTCCTTCTTGCCTTGCCCCGCCCCCGCCTTGTTTCCTTCCTCCCTCAAGATACCCAACCCAAAACACCCAAGCACCAAACATCTACCCCGCCTCTAGTCGAGCTGTCGTATCACTCGACCTCTTCTACACCTACAACTTCAACCTCTCCCACGAACGTCAACACTTCTCCCCAATCCTACCAGAACCACCTCTAACATGTCTGGCAACCCCGATCAGCCCCCCGTCGTGCCGGGCAAGACACAGGAGACCTACTACCCCCCTCCTCCCCCAGGCGGCCCTCCTCACGCCGATCAACAGCAGCAGCCCATCTACGAGGCCTCCAACTCCGACCTCCCTCCAGCCTACAACACTGGCGCACAACAGCAAGCTCCCCCTGAGAAGGCTCCTCTTCCCCAGCAGACGGCGGCTGGCGAGCAGAGCTTCCCCCCACCGCCTCCTGGTCCCCCGCCGAGCCAGCAGCAGCAGCAGCCGTACGCACCCTCGCGAACAGACACGACTGAGGCCAATGCTTTCTACAAGGACTCGGACATATACGAGGGAACTCCCCCCATTCCTGGCCCTCGGCCTACGGGCGTAGGAGCCGGTGTCGCGACTGGTGCTGCGGGTGTGGGTGCTGGCGCTGGCGCAGCGGGTGCAATTCCCAGCTACGACCCTGCCCACCCGCATTTCGCCCCGCCGCCCGGCCAGCAGCAGCAGCAGCAGCAGCAGCAGTACAACCAGCAGCAATACAACCAGCCTCCCGTTGGCAGCACGCATCCCACCGGTGCTCCTATTCATGGCCATGCCCAGGACGGCTCCCACCGCAGCTGGGGCAGCCTGCTGACCGAGATGGGCCACAAGGCCGCCGCGCCCATCAACGCCCTCGCCAACAAGCTGGGCTCCCAGAGCTTCCTCCCCACCAGCATCGACAAGGAGAGTGAGAAGGCTGCCCAGATTCTCCGCAGCTTCTGCAGTAAGTCGTCTACCCATCACCAACACCAATTGCCGAATACTGACCTCGCGTCCACAGAGGAGGGAATCTCGTCCGACGCCGCGGCCGTCAACGTCAACCCCGATGAAAAGGAAAAGATTGACAATGACGGCTCCGTCACTCCCACCAAGCAGAAGCAGCGCAAGGAGCGTCGTGCCATTGTCAAGATCCCATCCAAGGTCATCAACAAGGCCCAGGGCCTGGCCATCTTCACCACCGCCCGTATGGGCTTCAACCTATCAGGTGCTACCGGTTCAGGTGTTCTCATTGCCCGCCTACCCGATGGCTCATGGTCGCCGCCCTCGGGCATCCAGGTGCACGCCGTGGGTGCCGGGTTCATGATTGGCGTTGACATTTACGACTGCGTCTGCGTCATCAACTCGCGCGAGGCCCTGGCCGCGTTTATGAGCACCCGCGTCAGTCTCGGCCCCGATGTGGCCGTCACTGCCGGACCCTGGGGTGCAGGCGGCATGGTCGACTTTGGCGGCGCTTTCCAGTCGTCAGACGAGCGCAAGGCCGCCGAGGCCCAAAAGGCCCAGCTTGAGCAGCAGCAGAAGGAGGACCATGTCCACGAGAAGCCTGCTCTGGGACCCGACGGCACACCCGTGGCCGACGCCAACCTCAAGCCTGAGAAGCCCCAGAACAAGCGGAGCAGCAGCGTGTCTCTCAAGCCGGTGTACACGTACGTCAAGTCGCGCGGCTTCTACGCCGGTGTCCAGGTTGACGGTACCATCATCACGGAGCGCAAGGACGCCAATGCTTCATTCTACGGCAACCGTGTCAGCGTTGACCAGATTCTCCGTGGTGAGGTGCCACCCGGCGGCGCCTGGTCTGCGGGTATTCGGCCTCTCTTCGATGCCCTGCGCGTTGCCGAGACGCAGCAGGCCCTTCCCGACGCCAACATGCCCGCCCCACCCCCGGCCGGTGCGCACCCACAGTCTGCAGCGACCCCGGGTCAAGTCCCAGCACAGCAGCATCACATGTCGGGTGCCGGACCGTCGCACGGAGGTGAGGCGCTGCCGGGCTACCAGGACGACGGCGTCCACCGCCCCGGCGTCGGCGACAACAAGACGCAGTACGCTTGATTGATGCCGTAACGTAAGAAGGATTGAGGAGGAGCCGTGGAAGAAAGGCGTTTGGGTGGTTCGCATTGTGCTGTGTGTCTGTCCATGCAGAGTCTAACCGGATATGGAAAGAAATTTACATTGCCTGTTGGTCCTCCATCGCGCGCCAAGATTGAGTGTCCGATGCCAAGCGTTTGAGGGAATGAAGGAGTACAAGTGCGACCCGACCCGCGTCCGCTCCGGCCGGTCTTCATGTCTCGACGTCGACGGGTCCTAGAATAAAGTTCGGAAGCCGGGGCATTCTAGAGGTTCCGTCTCGGGCCCGGTGCTCCGGAGCGCAGAAGCTTGTTTTTCAAAGGGAGGGACTTTCGTCTTGACGACGACCGATAAATAGAACACAAAATTTACCCCAGTCCAGCCCTCCGCAACTCCTGAACAGCACGGCCAGACGCCTTGGCTGCGCATCAAACTAGCGCACGGGGAGGGCCAGCCCAAAGTCCAAAGTCCCAACGCGTGGGGAGACAAGCCTGGGTATAATAATATTCATAGGGCCTCGGCCAGGCACCGACCGACCGAGCTTGGCCAGGGGTCTTCTTCCCCCTCCCCTTCCCCCTGCTCTGCGGCCGCACACAGCCCCTCGCTTACTTTTGCTTGGCCGTTGGCCGTTGGCCGTTAGCCGTTAGCCGTCGGATTGGACCCCTATTGAACCGTGGGGCGCCATGCTTCCTTTCCAGGCTCCTGGCCTGAGTCCCCTCTCCTCGGACTTTTCGGATGGGCCTCGAGGGAAGTGTGGATGAGCGCACGCGTCGTCCCACTGATTGTCAGTGATTGATTGACACACGGCCGAGAAGACGGATAATGGTCAACACTGTTAATTCGCGAGTCAGGACAGTATCCACTGATGCAGGGTCTCGCAATGAAGCCACCAACTGACAGCTGCGCTACCCAAGCGTGTTCAAGCTTCGGGGATGGACACTCTCTTGGGGTGTCCTTGGGGTGCTTGTACGCGGGACGGACGGGTTGAACCCTGAGAAAGAAAAGGGCTGCGGTGGCTGCGCATGCATGCATGCATGCACCCCCCTGCCCGGGGTCTGTCGCCCGACTATGGAGACCAAAATCTCCCAGCCCTGAAGGAGCGTCGGAGTCGTGGAGTGAAGGGGACTCCTGGGACTCGTCGAAAGAGGCGGGTCAACCGTGGCCCCCCCCTGGACGAAAGTCCCGGATGTCACCCACTCTGGGTCTCGAGTTGCATGGCGCTCCTTCGCCCAGCACCCCAGGCATGGGAGTCCCAGGTTCTCTCTCTGTTGGGTGGTGTATTATACTTGTACAGGGCCAGGTCCCGCCTGATCCGTCCAGCGACAATTTCACGATGGGCAGAGGAAGATGATCTTCCCCCTCTCTCGCTGACATCCTCCTCGCCCTCCCATCAACAACAACAACCCCCAGCCGCGCAAATGCACGACCTCAAAACCCCGCCGCGCGTCGCGGCCCTCCTCCAGACAATGGACGCGAAACTCCAAAAGCTGCAATTGCCGCGCTCAATGGGCGGGCCCTGGAGCTACTACCGCTTGCGCAGCCTCGTCGCAAGGACAGCCGCCGTCCTCCTTCTCATCCTCTTCCTCGTCTACACCCTGCAGCCCGCACCTATCCAGATACCCCCGCCGAGTCGCAAGATTTTCCGAACGACAAATCGCGTTGAATTTTCGAGTCCATACGATCAAACACCCTCCGAAGTCGACCGGGTGCAGCCGATAGCGAATACCACCAAAACACAACATGCGGACGAATGGAGCCATGCCCTCGACTGCGGCGCCGACACGGCTCACCTCCGCCTCATCGCGGAGAGACACGACCTCGGCGATCAGCTCGACTATTACAAGCGCTACATCCGCTTCACGCGCCAACCGATTGAGCGGAAATCCTACACCAATATCCAACAAAAGCTCGTCCCGGGCGGTCTCCGCGCCATCGACCTGAATAATGCCACCACCCACGAACCCTGCGGCGTGCCGCTCGAAGTCCCCGTCACAAAATCGCCATTCCCCTCGACGGCCGACCTCTCCGACTACATGTTCGCCATCTCCACCACCTACGATCGCCTCGCCGACCCCGCGCAGAACATGATCAAGGAATGGGCCTATTGGTTGACCGACAGCAATGGCCGCTCCAACGGCGGCAAGCTGCTTCTTCTGGTCATGGGCGCCACCGATACCCAGCTCGACGCCTTTACCAACCGTCTCGCCCGCGCCGGCATCGACGCCGATGTGAGCCACTCGGACCAACGCCTTGAAATGGCCGTTCGCTACCTCAACCTCGTCGCCACTCTCTACCGCCACAAAGAGTCCTCCAACAAGAAATGGCTCGTCCTCTGCGACGATGACACATTCTTCCCCTCTCCCGTTGGCCTCACAAACTGGATGCGCCGGTACAACACCGCCCGACCCATGTATGTCGGCACCCTCTCAGAAGACGCCCTCGCCGTTCAGCGCCACGGATCCCAGGCCTTTGGCGGCGCCGGCGTCTTCATCACCCTCCCCCTCGCTCGCGCCATCAGTCGCATCCTCAGCACCTGCAAGACCGACCAGAAGATTCAAGAATCAGACTCCGGCTACGGTCCCCAAGGCGACATCCTCCTGAGGAAGTGCATCTACGAGAACACAAGTGTCCGCCTCACGCAGCTCCACCACCTCTGGCAGCTCGACCTCTTTGGCGATGCCGGCGGCTTCTACGAAAGTGGCACACGACCCCTGTCAGTCCACCATTACCGCCACAGCTGGCACACGGCCTACCCGGGCCACGCGTCAAAAGTAGCCCACACCTGTGGAGAAGACTGCACGTTCCAGCGCTTCGTCACCGCTGACGGATTTGTCGTTGCAAACGGCTACAGCGTCGCGCAGTACCCCGAAGGCATCGACTTTGATCTGGAGCAGCTCGAGGCCACATGGGCGGGGAGCAACGACCCGAATCTCGGCTGGCGATTTGACCTCATGCTTGGCCCGCAGCGTCTTTCGCTGCACCGCACCGGCCGCAAGCTGGCGTGGGAAATGGTCGAGGCGCGGAATGGCGCCGATGGATCCGTCACGCAGGTGTATATCCGCCGCAAGGGTGACGACAGATGGAAATACGAGGGGAAGCCAATGAAGGAAACGGATGGTGTTATTGAGCTTGTCTGGATTCCATCCTAGCAAGGCCCAACTCGCCGTTGATAACCCCACGGCAGCATTTGATCAGTTTGTTTTTCAGGCGAGCATAGACCCATGTACAAAGGCGTTCAGGTGGTTTGGACAGCGTTCACCCCGGGAGGGTTTTTTGCCCGGGGTCGGAAAAGGGCGTCTGGGGCTTCAGCAAATACTTCTCGGCCACGGCTCAGAGTGTAGTAGTAATGACATTTGTGACACAATGAAGGACGTTGAAGTAGTCCAGTCGCCACCCCGTGAACGCCGTCCCGAAGCTAGAGCCCCGGGGCCGGCGCCGAGATACGACGGCCTATGAGAATTGACCTCGGCGAACCAATCCGTGAGTCACGTCGGCGAAAGCTAGAAGCATTTAACTAAGGCATTGGACATCACAACGTTCCAAGATCTGCTTCTCAATTGATACTGTCCAGATCACAATGGCAGTCGAACCCCAAGTCCTCGTCACCGGCGCAGCAGGCCATCTCGGCTGCGCCCTCATGCTCTCCCTCCTCCCCGACCACAACCTCACCCCAATCGGCATCGACATCCTCCCCTCCGAGACAACAACCCACGTCGGCTCCATCACAGACCGCGCCTTCATCACCTCAATCTTCACACGCTACCCTTCCATCCGCCACGTCATCCACGCCGCGACCCTCCACAAACCCCATGTCGAATCCCACTCCAAGACGGATTTTGTCGAAGTGAACATCACCGGCACCCTCAACCTCCTCGAAGAGGCATCCCAGCTGCGCAACGCCGACGGCACACCGCGCATCGCTTCCTTCGTGTTCACCTCGACAACTTCTTCCTTCGGCAAAGCCGTCAGGGCGCAGCCCGGTGACCCTGCAGCGTGGATTGACGAAGCTGTCGTGCCAGTTCCCAAGAACATCTACGGCGTCACCAAGATCGCTGCCGAGGACCTCTGCCGGCTCGTGCAATCTCAAACCGGCATGCCGACTATCGTCCTCCGCGTCAGCCGCTTCTTCCCTGAAGAAGATGACGATGAGGAACGCCGCTCCGCCATGGGCGATGAGAACCTCAAGGTCTTGGAGCTGGCATACCGCCGGGCAGATGTGGCAGACATCGTCTCAGCGTGTGTATGTGCCACACAGAAGGCCGCAGACATCGGCTGGGGAAGATACATCATCAGCGGCCCCCCTCCGTTCCCGAAGGATGACATCGAGGTCCTACGACGACTGGACAGGGACGCTGCTAGCGTATTCAAGTTGCTGGTCCCCGGCATTGAAGACGTCTTTGCGACAAAGGGGTGGTCATTTCTGCGCAGGCTCGATAGGGTGTACGACTCTTCAAAGGCGGTAGAAGAGATTGGGTGGCAGCCTGAGTACACGATTGGAAAGGCTATTGAGAAGATCGCCAGGGGCGAGGACTGGAGGAGTCCGCTGACGTACAAGGTGGGCAAGAAGGGGTATCATGCTGTGTCCACGGGGGTCTACACCTCGAGATAGGACCTCAAGCTTGCAACATGGCGCTGTATTGCGAATGTATTCCTCTGCTTGATCAACCCTACTACCTTAATTGAACTGGTTTTTCGACTTGATCTGCTTTATCATTGGACCTCGTCCCTCGACTGACCTCCTCCCTCGACTCGGACTAACCTCATCACTCGACTGACATCTTCACTCGACTGACCTCTTCACTCGACAGACCTACTCACACGATGGACCTCCTCACACTACGGGGGAGTAGTGTGGGTTCAGCCTTTTGTATCAGGCGCGAGAGGACCTCGTTGGGGCGACTCTCAGCGAGGCGACGCCAGTAAGGCGCGAGGTCACTGCCACCGCCGGTGGACGTCGCGTCCGTAGCACCACCGCCCAGGGCAGCCCTCGTGAGCGCGCCACCAATGCTCCTTCCTCCACCACCGGTTCGCCTCGCAACGACGACAGCAAGGTTCGGGGCTTCCACGGATAACAATCGCGCCGTGCCGTTATCCTTGGCACGTCACACTACTGGGAACCGACATGATGCTCTACACGCACCAGATGGACACTATTTACCGCCTCCTCCACAGCCTCGCGTATACCACGGACGATAAAAGCAACCACGGCCGTATGTTGGCGCATGGCATGGGTGTGGGGAAAACGTGCAGTCATGGGATTTGCTACCGCGGCCGTCTACCGCCTAATCGACCTCACGGCAGCATGGTACGCGGCCTGCCCCCACGACGCCAACCCCGAAACTGGCACCTGCCCATACAGCAACCCTCTCGGCATCGAATGCTGCTGCGTGGCCTCGTCGCTCACCAGCGCCCTCCTCAAAAGAGACTGATTGATAGGTATATATCAGCCGAGACACGCGTGCGCTCTTGGGCCCCTTTAAGCGATGGATTTTGAATATGGTCGAGCCGAAGAACTTACAGGTCTTCTGCCAGTCCTCGTCGTTTGTGTCTAGCTGGTAGGAACAAACGAATCACCCGTAAAGTACCAAATATCAGGTATATCGAATATTTTTGGAAAAGCCTGCTAAATCAAGTGAAATAATAAAAGTCGAAACATAGCTAGATTTAGTGACCTAGTGCCTGATTCGTTAATTTCTACTTGTCATAGTACTCAGATATCGTACTTGTAGTGCTACACCTGTCACACCATGTTGTGCCTGAGCGTCCGTCCGTAACCCCACGCTATACACCCCCCGTGCTTTGCCTGAGCGTCCGTCCGTAACCCCATACTGTATACCCATGAAAGAGGTAACCTTTCTCATCCCGGATAACCATAAACTCGTCGTCGCAAGCCATCGTTGGACCCGATTCGCCATTGAGGCCGCCTCCACCTGGTGCATTGAAGGTGAACGCGACGCAGCCACGGTGCTCAAGTGGCATCTGGTACGGGTTATGAAGTGGACACAGCGCCTTCTGCGGGGTCTCCACAGCCAACATGGTGCTTTCCGAACCAGGACCGACCTGCGCGGCGTCGATCCAGGGCGTGCGCAGTGTATCATCTGGGAAGCAATCGGCGCCGCCCTTGTTGCGTATAACGAAGCTGCGTGTGACTGTGTTGAACCTGAAGAACTCGTTGTTGACTTGCTGAGCATGGTCCCATGTTGATTTCCGAACTTGACACACGTCGTAGCCCCCGTAGGAGTCGGTCTCTTGGCACCAGTCCGGGCCCAAATGCTGCATGCCAATGCAAAATTTGGCGCTCGGCATCCACCATTCGATATGCGAGTGGTGGGTGTGGAGGAGTGGCTCGTCATCTTTGTATTCGTCAACAAGCACAGTGATCTTGCCACTTTCTCCAGGCGGATTGCGGATGGTCCAGACGGCAGAGAAGACGTCTTTCTCAAACGGGTGGAACAGGAATCCACGTGGAAGGATGTCGCGGGGTTCGGAAACACGCTCGAGGGTAGCTTGGGATGGCTCCACGAGTTGAAGAGGGCCATTCCACTGCCAAATGTACATGGAGGTGGCGGGTGCCCGATCTCCCAGGGAGCCTTGGAGATGGAGCCCAATCTTCAAGTCATCTGCATACAGTGAATCGATGGAAGCCGGAAGAGCAACTTTGAGAAACCTTTTCTCGTCGAAGTGGTATACGATACTGATATATGTGAATGTCAGCGTGCGCTCTAAGAACAGCCATCACGGATAGGCGCCTGTTCTTACAGTGCGGGCATTCTGGAAGCTCTTGATGCCCCAGTCAATGATACCCCAGTCAGGACGACCAGCTTCTGCGTGATGGCAAGAAGACGAACCTCATAGCCACTCAGCATACCCTGGTGCCAATTCAACACATGGCGGTCCATATTGTGAAGGTTGTCGATAACAAAGTGCCGTGAATCTTTTTGCCACACCACCCGACCAGCGCAGTACAAGGGTTCACTGTCTCTGATCTGCTCGGAGTGGGTGTTCGAGAATATGTTGCCGAGGAGACAGCTTTTGGGAAATGTGCGTCTCGTACACTGAGTGCCGCACTGGAAGCGCCAGCGTTTGCGCGCAGCCTGCTGGAAAAGGACCCACGCGTCGTCGGGCATGGCTCCCTTTGCTCGTGTCGTTTGGAGAAGGCCGGGGAAGAACTGGTGCAGCATTCCGTGTACGACGAATTTGGACGTCCAGAGGGCATTCCAACCATTGTTGACCTGAACGCAGGACGCGACATCGAGCAGGTCGAGGTGTGCAGCGATTAAGTTGATGAGTTCGGGGGGGAGCTTGTCCAGGGTTGCGAAGTGGTGGGCGAGCTCGGGGCGGCGCCTGGACAGCGCGTTGTGAAGGTACAGGACCTCGTAGGGCGTCAAAACGTCGTTGACCAGAACATCCAGCGCGGCCTTGCGCCGTGAAGCATCGGGTTCGCCATTGAGAAGAAGTTGGTTGATGCTGTTAACAAGGCAACCCGTTGTTGGGGCGGATCGGGAGGGATCCATGGTTGTTCCAGGTTGTTGTTGAAGTTGAAGTGACGGGCCGCCTGTGCCAGTGGAGCGACCGTGATTAACCACCCGAGTCGGCCGAAATGTGGATCCCCGGATTCCTTCCACCTCCACGGTCCTGCCAGCCCAAGACCAGTCGATTCATAACACCTCTCAATTCACTGTGGCAGTCCGCTTGCTGCTCCTGCCCATCAACCACAGTTCACCGTATCACGCCTTTGCCCCAAGACGGATCGTATAATTCTTCTAGGTTCTTCACACATCACCAGGCAATCGGATGCTCGAGTACTATCGACGATGTCCCGCCTACCGCCGAGCCGCTGTAGGGGGTTAAACCTCCACTAGACGTGCCCACTGGCGGGCAGGCCGCATCCCGTCCGGACCGCTGTGACACAGCACTGCGACCCGCTGTGGGTTTCTCCATCACGTGGCCATACATCAGCCCGGTCGCTGAAGCAGCGGGCGCCCCCCCGGGCGGTCCATCTTCCACCCTCCATCCACAGACATCGTCGAACACCCAGATCGTGCCTAGGTACGTGAGCAAGCGACACTCCGCGCCGTCATTCCTTCTTCACCACCTCCAGCCCTCCTCGAAGGTCCTCCCGATGCAATCCACATGGGTCGTGCTGGTCGGGATCGACTTTTATCCCCGGGTCCCAGACAAAGACGACCCTCGGGACCACCAGAACCTGCAAGGATGCGTGGCAGATGTTATGGCCGTGAAAGAAGAGTACGAATTGGAAGAAAACAGACGACCCGGAACAATTCACTTGACTGTCTTGACTGCGACGACCCCGGAAGATCCAGCAATTCGCACACTATCGGAAGACGCCAGCGTCTGGCCGACTTTCGACAACGTAACGGGTGCTCTCTGGAGGGTCATCAGAGAGGCGGATGAGGGCGACGATTTTCTCTTCTATTATTCAGGCCACGGCGCCCGAGACAATTCCGGCAACCTGGCTCTCGTCCTCTACGAGGATGCGCAGCCCTGGAACAGGCATTTCAGAGGCGAGCATCTATCTCAGGGTCTGAAAAAAATGGTCGACAGAGGATTGTCCGTCACCGCGGTCCTCGACTGCTGCTTTTCCGGCAGCTTGGCTCGGGAGGACGACATGGCAGGAGCTGCAGTTCGGAGCATCGCTTGGGACCATGCCGTCGAGGCAGCCTCGCCAGGATGGGCTACAGCCGTGTTCCGCGATGCCACCCCCGAAGGTCACTGCCAGTGGCTCACCAAGCCAGAGGGTTATGCCATCTTGGCGGCCTGCGAACCGGACCAAAAGGCATGGGAGGTTGACCTTGGAGATCGGGGTCGCCGAGGGGCGTTGAGCTTCATGCTCATGGAGGTCCTCGGCGATCTCAGGACACACGGGGCCGCATCTGTCCACAAGTCGGTGCATGCGCATTTGCGCGCAAAGTTTCGCGTAAAACTCCCAAAGCAGACGCCCATGCGGTATGGAATGGGCGGGTGTGCGGTGTTTGGGAGGCTGTGGCTCGCATCAGGCGCGGCGTACACCTGCGTCCATCGAGATTCCAATCGGCTCTACTTGGATGTCGGGCTTGCTCACGGGGTACAGGTCGGCGACGAGTATACGCTGAGCCCTGCTTTCTTTGTTGCCTCGGGCTTGACCGAGAAGTCAAAGAACAACGTTCAAACAGTCACAGCTCGTGTCGAGTCCGTTCGAAGCCTGACCTCGGACGTTGTCATCCTCGATGCCGACAGCCTTCAGACTCCCATGACCGGCTGGAAGGCCACACCAATCTTAACGTCACAGCTCCAGGCTGAAGTAATTTCATCATTCGCCCGGTCTGACAGCATGCCAGAAGCAGCTGGTGTTTCCGTCTTGGTGAACCACCAAGATCACTACCAGCTGGTCGACGACTTCCACCAACCCATGCTAGGCCTGCCCACCATCCCAACAGGGGAGCCAGATGCCCTCAAGAAGGTTGCAGCTCTCCTAGAACACATTTCTGAATACAGACACGTCGAAAACATCCGACCTACGGAATCCTGCGACGCTTTTGATGGGATATTTTCTGTCAAGGCTTCCGTCAGTCGCTACGGTCAAGCCAGCGCCTCGAAAGAGGACTTTGAGATGCGACATGGTCAACGATTCAGCCTGGAAATCAGCAATAACAGTCCGAAGCAGCCAATTTACGTGGCCATTCTGAACCTCACACCATCCTGGGGCATTACTAACATTCTGCGTGCCGGCGGCCGCGATGACTTCATCGTCTTGAGCTCCGTCCCCGAAGGCTCCAAGGACCCGGTGACGGAGAAGATCGGTTTTAAGATGACTGTTCCGAGCTGGCTACAAGGCGCCCGGGTTCAACAATGCACAGATGTTATCAAGGTCTTTGTCACCAGCTGGGCCACATCGTTTGGGTCACTGGAACTTCCGAAGTTGATGGGTGGCGACCACCATTCTCGAGGGAGTAATGATGATGGCGTTACTGAAGAACTGGCAAGGAGGTTGGCAGAGTTCGCATCGGCGAAAGGAAGTGGTGTCCCAGAGGAGGCATGGTCGGTGAAAACCTTTACCGTACGAACAACTCGAGGACCCTGACGACCATTCGAAACGGGGATCAGTGAGGCTTCGGTCGCCAATAATGAAGGGATCGTCGATCAAAGAGTTCGTGTTCTCATCGACGATCTATTTGAAGAGAGGCCGACAACATGCGCGCCATGCTCGGCATCAATCTATTGACCTACTCAAACGGATTGAAGGCCTCGATCTCACTTTCACCAAACCAGCAGCCGCCATCAATCTCAACCCCGCCCTCGTCACAAAGCTTGTACTTTCCATCAATGTGGAACTGTACCCTGCAGAGCCGCCTTTCCGGGTTTGTCGCGGTGCTCATAATCCAGACCTTGTCTCGGGGCCGGAACTTGGGCCTCTGTCGTCCTTCTCATCAATTGGGCTTCCTTTCCCATGCTCAACATGTGGCTTACCTTGCCAGCGGACATGGCCTCGATGATGGGGCGTCCACCATCTGACGGGACTGTGAAGTTTTCGACGGGGACGTGGCTGGAGAACAGTATTAGCCTGTACCGCTGCATGAGGCTGGTTTCCAAGCTGATGGCTCGTCTTACTTGTCAGCAGCGTCCGCCATGGTGTCGGCTGGGAGGATGGGTCGATCAGCCGCTTGAGAGGTCAAGACTGTGCTGTCGACTGTGCAAGATCCCGACTGTGGTGGTCAGGTTGTGTGGGCAGTTGATCCACTGGCCATGTCGGCAGTACAGCCCCGATCCAGAGCAGTGTTTATAAATATGCAGTGAATCGCACCCGGCATGGGCACAACACCTCCGGATCCCTCCTCCTGCCCAACCTGCTCAAATCCATGGTCTGCGGCACTCGCTGCCACCTCAACCCGCAGGATGCCCCTCCCGATGGCCCCCGGCGATATTGAGCTCGGCTATCCGGCAGCCCCAAGCACACAGCCCCAGAGTAGTCCACACTGGTTGGCCTCCTGGATGCGCAGAATGAGTACTGATGTGGAAGACGATACCCCAACAGAGCCCCCTGTGCAGGAGGCGGTGCTGGGGCAGAGTACGGAAACCCCCGCTCCCTAACAGATGCGGCCTGGCAGCTCATTCAGCCTTACAGTTGAAGACGTACCGCAAGGGTACCCACGTTACTCGGCCCTCCTCGCATCACATCGCTCGTTCCTGGCCTTTCGCAGGTTTCTGGCCCTCCGCGCAAGGCTCCTCTTGCAGAAGCAGGATCGGCTTTCTGCTCTGGAGGAAGAGCTGGCGACGCTGGATCGACAGGATGCGACGAGTTTGTCACTTGGCAGCCTTCGGTGTGACCAGGGGCGGGATCGAGAGAGGATCATGTCGGAAATCGATAGCGCCTTGGCCGACTATGGTGGGGTGCCTGGCCTCAAGCTCCCTTCACCAACGGACCCCTAACAAGATACAGATTCATTTCTTGAGCGACACCAACGAGCACTGGAGTACGGCTCCCCGGTCTCTCAATCGGTAACGAACCTTCAAAATTGGGTTGACAACAACGGCTGTATCGCCCGAGAAGAAATAGCATACCTCGAGCATGGCTCAGACCTCCTCGCGGTCGTTGGGCCTGACGACAACGCTGTGACGTGGCTCGAGGCACTGCTGGAGCGGGCTGCAGTGGCCCTCCGCAGGGGTCGTATTGGCGGGACGATGGCCAGATTCTGGACCGCATCACCCCCTGCAGGCGTGTCTCGAGACGCCAACGTTCACATTTTCCCCGCCTCGACAATCAGACGAGCCGCCAGGGCACAGCTTGTGCTTCTCGTCACGGCGCTGCTTCTCTCCCCAGTCCTGATTTGCAACTTTGTCAGCGGACTCACGGCAAGACTGATCATTGTAGTTGTCGCGACCGCTGGCTTCATGGCAGTTCTGTCTACCTTTACGAGGGCTCGAACCCTCGAGCTGCTCGTTTCGGGCGCCACGTGAGTTTGGGTTCCCTCATCGCACGAAGCAGAAGCTGACAGTGCGATGTTAGGTACACTACAGTGCTTGTTGTGTTTGTTTCAGGTACAGCAGGCCCCGATGGCGCCGCTGGGACGTGACTGGACGCGGGGTGAATGGAGTCTCGGTGGAGGCCGAGAGGGGTTGCAACATGCGCCGGAGGGGTTTGACTGCGGCTCGAAGATGTGGCGTCTTCAGGCATCTGATGCGCCGAAGATGGGGCAATTGAGACAGCATGCAATACGCTAAAAAAGTGCCTTCCCCTCGCCCGTATCTGTCCAACTTCACCAGGAGCAATCTTGACGAAGCATTCCCGAGCTTCACCACTTGCATCTAGGCATGGAAGCATCTCACGACCCGGTCCGAGAACGCGACGATGAAGCCGCCCCGGCAGTTGGCTCAGCGGCGCCGCTATGCCCCGTGTCCAGTTCGTTCCAGAGTCTGCTCGACCAAACTCAAGCGTCAATGAATCGACTCAGCATAGACAGTCAGTTGGCGGACGTGGAAGAATCAGTCGACGAAGCCATACAACTTCTCGGAGCCCTCCCACGGGAAGATGGACTCTCGTGCGCCACCGTCTTGCATCATCTCGCAGAGCTACTCTTCAAGCACCACCTCCCTAACACAAACACCCATACAGATCTAGAACAGGCCATCGCTCTATCAACAAGGGCGGTGGCCGCAGCGCCAAATCACCCACGCATCCGCGAGCATCTGGAATTGCTGGGAGAATGCCTCGCCAGGAAGTTTGAGGAATTTGGCGACCCCGACGATGCGATCAAAGCCATCGAGACTGCCATGCAGACGCTGGACGCAACGCCTGTGTCACATCCGCAAAGATGCCAGGCTCAGCTCAACCTTGCGGCCATCTTTCATACAAAGTTCGAAAAGTACCGAGACTTGGATGATTTGGATTGCGCGATTGAGGTTGCTACCAATGCACTAGACGAGCTGTCAGCGACTGAAGGCTCGGACGAACAGAGGCAGATATTTGACACCCTTGTCGGATATCACAGTAATCGGTTCGGAGAGACCGAGTCCATCGACGATATGGAAACCATGATCAACACCATGAATCGACTGTGGTCATCAGTCGGTGCTTCACCGGATGAATTCCCCGAAATTCCCATTCTTCTCGATCAACTCGTCCTCCGCCTCAAGCGCCGGTTTGATGCAGAGGGCGATGTGGATGATCTCAGTCGGGCAGTCGAAGCGGCAGTCAGAGCGGTAGCAACCACTGCGCCTGGCGACAAGGAGGGACTTGCGAAAAGACTGGCCCAGGTCTCAGACCTATTGGGTCAGCGGACACGACAAACCGGTTCCGTGGCTGATATGGATCGTGCCATTGACAGTGCAGTCAAGGCAGTGGCCTTGGTTGATCAGAGTAATCCCAGCTATTTGAAGCTGATGGAAAGCCTCGTCCTGGCTTATGCGGACCGTCACGACAGCATGGGTACATCTGGCGACTTGGACCGGGCCATCAGTGCCCAGAGAGATGTCATCGCTGGTTTCTCTTCCCTTGACCCTAGTCATCCTACCGTCCCAGGCGCCAGAGCCACACTGGCGAACCTACTTCGCCAGCGGATGAAGGCAAATGGTATGAGACAAGATCTCGAAGATGCCATCACAGAGGCTTCCACTGCGCTGGAACATACGCCCAAGGACCACCCTCACTACTACTATCGACTGCACACACTCGGCATCCTGCGTGAAGATCGCTTCCTAGACTTCACCAACGCGCAAGATGATATGATGGCCGCAATAGAAGCGCTCACCGAGGTTGTCGAGATTACGCCGCCTGGAAACCCCTATCTTGTAGGTTGTTTGAGCAATCTCAGCACCGCTCTCAAGCATGCATACCTTCACACTCAAGATATGGAGGTTCTCGAACTCGCCATCCAGTTCAGTTCGGATGCCGTGGAAGCTACACCTCAGAACCCAGCCCATCGCGCACTTGCCCTGCAGGAACTCGGCCACAATCTGGGTTTCCGGTTTGCCGTGACAAGAGACACCGATGACCAAGATCGCCAATTGGCCTCTTACGAAGAAGCATGGTGTTGCGATGACAGCCCACCTTCCAGTCGAATCGCAGCCGCAAGCTGTGCGGCCCAAGTCTACGCTATGAGAGAGGACTGGGACATGGCAAGCTCCCTCTTTCAAGAAGCTGTTCTGCTTCTTCCAAAGGTCAGTCGGCGAATGCTGCATGGTTCTGAAGTGCAGGCAGTCCTTGGAACCCTCAATGCGGCGACTGGTATCTCTTCGTTGGCTGCAGCCACTGCTCTACAAGCGGGAAAGGATCCATTGGAAGCCCTGCAGGTTCTTGAGCTGGGAAGAGGTATCATCGCTGGCTTGATGATGGACTTACGCATGGATGTCTCGGAGCTGAAGGTCTCGCATCCAGAATTGGCGGACAAACTCGCAAGCCTGCAGGACAAGCTTGGAGATTCCGAGGATGACAAGATTGACATTTTTATCTTGAAGCCGCAGGAGGACATAGCGGGCTGGGAGCTTCGAATGAAGGATCGACGTCAGGCGGAAGAAAATATGGATCAGCTCATCGAGGAGATCCGGGGCCTGTCTGGGTTCAACGACTTTCTCTCCACGCCGTCAGCAAGTTCGTTGGCAAACACAGCGTCCTATGGCCCCATCATCGTGATCAACACGAGTAGGTATCGCTGCGACGCCTTTCTAGTTGACAAGACCGGCACAGTACGAGTGGTGAAACTACCTGACCTGACGGAAGCGGAGGTCGACAACCGAGCAGCCAACTTGCCAGGGGACGACCTTGAAGGCCTCCTTGAATGGATGTGGCATACCATATGCCGTCCTTGTCTGGACGAGCTTGGTTTCACATACCCTACCTCATTAGATGGGCAGGCTTCACTCCCTCGCGTCTGGTGGGTGGCAACAGGCCTCGCAGCAAGGCTTCCGCTTCATGCAGCTGGCCTCCACAGGGATTGTTGTGGCGATACTGTTATGGACAGGGTCATGTCGTCTTACGCGCCGTCCATCAAAGCCCTGATGCATGGCCGTCGGCCAGCAGGCCGGGCACTGTCCGAGGAAAGCCCAGAGGTGCGCCCAGAAGTAGGCTCCCCATCCGCTGTCCTGGTAGCCATGCCGGAAACTCCAGGCCCAGGACCTAGCCCCCTCAAAGGTGCCACCCAAGAGGTGGACTGGCTGAGCCAAAAGTGTCCTGCCCTCAGCTTGACCGCCATCAAACCGGTCGCTCGGAGGAAAGAGGTCCTGGAGCTCTTGCGAAGCTGTCACATTTTCCACTTCGCAGGGCACGGGAGTTCAGACCCAAAGGACGCTTCTCGCAGCCATCTCCTCTTGGACGACTGGAAAGAGAGCCCGTTGACGGTTGGAGACCTGCGAGACAACTGGCAAAGAGGAGCCCACCAGCCGTTCCTGGCGTATCTTTCTGCCTGCTCGACCGGTGCAGACTTGGGTCGTCTGAGGGACGAGTCGATCCATCTCGTGAGCGCATTTCAGCTTGCTGGGTTTCGACACGTGGTGGGGACGTTGTGGATGGTTGACGATGGAGCATGTGTCGAGGTGGCCAAGACGCTCTATTCCACCCTGGCGGACGAGGGTGTTGCGAGTGACGAGGCGGTTTGCAAGGGTCTCCACAGGGCTCTTGTTATGTTGAGGGACAGGGAGGTGGAAGAAATGACTATGGCTGATGAGGCGGATGAATTTGAGGAGGCGCGTCGCGGAAGGGTGAGAGACGCGACATTGGATGACGATGATGACAATGTTGGCTTGAGAGGGATGTGGGTGCCTTATGTGCACTATGGTGCATAGTTTTCGAATGCGAGCACGCAGATTGAACACTGTGAAGCAGACCGAGTCTTGTTCGCAAGTAGTGAAGGACATTCAGCCGTGCTGGCACTGGTGTCGGACCTTCATGGTGAAGGTTCGGGCCTCGGCAGCTTTTATCAGATCACGATCGAGCTTGGTGGACCCGCCCCTCCCCCTCAAACGGAATGTGGGGAGAATCGCAGACGCTTAGATAAGCCTGGTCAGGCGGCCGTTGACACACCAAGCAATGACGCGAGCCACGGCTCCGGAGTCATCATCCATCTTCCCGTTCCCGCCCATCCTTCTTCCCGTCCGACCGCCAAACTCCCCAAACACCTCTCGGCACGCATCGTCGTGCCAACTCCCTCATCTACAACACATTACACCACATGGCCTGAGGTAACACTCTCAAAACACCCAACCTGCAGTGACATTCACGCGTCCTTCCCCACGCCGACATCGGCGCATCGCAATCGCCATCCGAGATGCCTCGCCCTGCCAGCCCGCGGGCCGCTTCGGCTGACGACGACGACACGTCTTCGACGATTGACCGCATAAGCTCATCAGCGTCTTCACTTGTCTCCGACGACTCGAGCACAAAGCGCCGAAAGTTCCATACCCGCCGTACCGCCAACGCTCTTCGAACACTCTCCTTCTTCTCGTCAGTCATTGCCGCCCTCTGCGCCGGCTCAATCACCGTCTTCTCCCTCTACGGGCACATCTTCCAGGAACGCCTCCACTACACTCAGCTCCAGGTCAACGGCCTCTCCATCGCATCGTCCCTCGCTCTCTACCTTCCGGTTTCTGGCCTCGGCTACATCTGCGACCGCGCCGGCGCCCGACCACTCTCGTTCCTTGCGGCAGTCCTGTTTGGCGGCGGCTACGCGATTGCGGCGGCCACATACCAAAAGCTTGATATCGAGACAGCAAAGGGACTTCGCGGAAAGGAAGGCCGTCTCATCACAATCGGCGAGGATGGCCTCGCGATTGGCGAAGGCCACTCCGACTGGACTTATCCTCTGATGGTCTTTGCATTCGTCTGCGTTGGCGTGGGCACTTGCGCCCTGTACCTGGCCGCCGTCGCGACAAACGCCAAGAACTTTGGCAAGGGCCGTCACCGTGGACTGGCTCTTGCGGTTCCCATTGCTGCCTTTGGTCTGAGCGGCCTATGGCTGAGCCAGGTGGGCAGCAAGATTTTCTACGAGCGCCACCCTGGTGGCGTCCGTGGCGACCTGGACGTCTTCCGCTTCTTCGTCTTCCTCTCCATTCTTCTCGTCGGTGTCGGTGTCATTGGGGGCTTTACCCTCAATGTTGTCGACGAAAATGACATTATTGAAGAAGCGGTGGAGGAGCTCGAGCGAAGCGGCCTGCTCGATCGCAGCGCGCTTCTCGAGAGTTCGAGGCATGGGTACGGGGCTACGAGCGGTCTTCGCGACGAGGAGACTGCCGCGGGAGAAGCTGGAGAGCTCGACAGCGCCAGCGATGACGCCTGGCGCAAGAAGGAATGGGTTCTCAACGCGGAGACAAGACAGTTCCTCACCGACCGCACCATGTGGTGCCTGGCCCTCGGCTTCCTCCTCATCACCGGTCCGGGCGAAGCTTTCATCAACAATCTTGGAACCATCATCGGCACCCTGTACCCGCCGACGCGCGACTACGTTGGCAAGCCCACTTCCCCCTCGACGCACGTCTCAATTGTCGCCATCACCAGCACAGCGGCCCGCCTCCTCACCGGTTCGCTCACTGATCTGCTCGCCCCTTCGCCTTCTACCCAGCACTACCAGGTGGACCTGACGGGCCGTCCGGCATTTGCGCGCCGCATATCCATCTCGCGCGTGGCCTTCCTTCTCTTCTTCGCCATCGTCCTCTCCATCGGCCTCGTCTCCCTCGCGTCAGGCGCCATTCAGGGCCATGGCGAGCGCTTCTGGATCGTTTCCAGCCTTGTCGGCGCAGGCTACGGCGCCGTCTTCAGTCTCACACCCATCATTATCACCGTCATCTGGGGTGTCGAGAACTTTGCAACAAACTGGGGCATCGTCGCCATGTTCCCCGCGCTTGGCTCCACCTTCTGGGGTCTGGTGTACTCGGGCGTCTACCAGGCCGGAGCAAAGAACTCGCAGAACCTTGGCCAGGGCGAGGGCGACGTCTTCTGCTACGGCAAGCAGTGCTACGCGCCCACCTTCTGGGCCATGACCATTACGGTCTGGGCTGCGTGCTCCCTCGTCATCTTTGCATGGAAGGGACCTGGCGGATGGTCCCGTCGCGGCATCATCATCTAGCCTCACGTCTTGTACTTCATCTACCGTCATTGGGAATAGCATATGCGGCGTTTGGGAAGGGGGTCATGGAAGCCTCGGCGTTTGGTTTTAGGCATCTTCGCACAATCTGTTGCATTGCATCAGTAGACACATCCATCAACATTGCGAGCATGGCTTTGTTTTGTCTGGATAATATCAAACTTTCATTTCATCTGCGTCAAACTTGCGCTCGTCGGGATATCTCCACTAGTAAATGTACCTGAAGCCAAAGGCCCTCCTGTCGGCGTGAGCGTGCTGCGTCTCGGTCATGCCCTCGCCAGAAGCAGCACCGTTCTCGGCCTGCTCGAGCTTCTTGTTCTCGCGAATGTGGACGAAGCGCAGCATGAGAGCCAGCAGAGCGACGGCGATACAAACAGCCGCGTTGGCGCTGCCACCAGGGGTGTACTGAGGGGCATCCTTGGAGGGATACATGTAGGAGCCATAAATAGATGCGGTGTTGCCAAACATGTTGGCAACGGCAATGGCTGCGGATCGCTTGACGAGAGGACGGGGGAAGGAGTTGGCGACCCAAGAGACAATGATTTGGTCTGAGAGGTCAGGATAAGATCTCTGATGAGGGGACAGAAGTACTTACAGGCTGAGACGGCGCCCATGGGCATGAGGAACATGGCGAAGAAGCGAGGGCCAACTCCGGTTGTAGCTGTAGCGATGGCATTTCCGATGGCTGCCACGGTCATGAGACCGATGATGTGCAGAGAACGGTCACCAGTTCTGGCAGAAGACCACGTCATGGCAACGGAGACGAGGAAAGTCGCAGCCTTGAACAATATTAGCTGCAGAACGATGTTACAGTGCCCATTAGAAACTTACCCAAACAGGAGCCGTGAGCCACAGAGTCTGAATCTTGCCAAAGCCCAGAGTGTTGACAATACTGGGGAAGAAGTACTGGAAGGTCTGGGACAGCAGACTGACGTGCTGCAACAGAGTGAAGAGGTAGAGCCTGTAATCCTTGAGAGCGAGCTTGGTGCCGGCCCAGACGGACTGGGCGTGCTGATTATCCTCTTCATTCACGTCCTCCGCGAGACGCCAGGCGGCAAAGGCGCGCTCTTCAGCAGTAAGCCACTTCGTGGTGTGAGGGTAGTCGGGCAGAATGAATGCGGCTGCGATGGCAAAGGCGATTGTGACGACGCCCTCCTAATGGGGGTTAGCAAGTTGGCAGGATATAGATGGGACATTGGAAACGTACAATGATGAAGAGCCACCTCCAGCCGGCGATGCCTTGAGCCATGTGAAGTTCTCCCAGGACGGCGGCACCAATGAGGCCGCCAAACATGTTGGCGAGGGCGTTTCCGGAGTAGAAGTAGGAGATGCGGCGGGTCATTTCAGCTCGGGTGTACCAGGAACTCATCAGGAAGATGGCGCCAGGGAAGAAGGGAGCCTCGACGAAACCGAGGAAGAAGCGAACGACGATGAGCTGGTGGAAGTTCTTGACGGCGGCGTTGCAGGCTGAGACGGCGCCCCAGAGACAGCAAGCGGCGCCAAGGTAGAGACTAGGCCTCACGCGGGTGATGAGCATGTTGGAGGGGAGTTGCATGAGCAAGTAGCCGACCTAAAGAAAGGCATTTAGTTAGTCATGATTGTGGCGATTCCGTGTTCGAGAGGTGGCATACGAAGAAAATGGATGTGGCCAAATTAAAGTCGGTGCCCTTCATACCAAGGTCCTCCTCAAGAGTTCCCTGGCGAGCCTGGGCGAGGTTGCTGCGGTCGAGGAAGTTGAGAAGATACCTATGGCGGACGCTGTCAGTTGTGTCCTGCAAGCTTCGAGGCAACGACTTTGACGTACATGCAGACCAGAATGGGAAGAAGCCGCATATCAACCTTGCGCAGCACAGCCTTGTCGAGAGCCTTGCGCGCGGCATCGTCGCGGTCTTGGAAGCGGTATTCGTCGTCCTGGGGCTTCTTAGCCGACAGGCTCTGCCTGTTGGCCGCGTCGTCGGACAGCTCGATGCTGGCTTTCTGGTCCATGGTGTCGATGGCGGAAAACTCGTCTTGATGTTGGTGGTGTTCTGTCCGACTCTGAGATGCGTCGATGAGGAGGGATCTGCAACAGTCTCACGACAAGCAGTGGCAAGTCCCCATACTATATACTCACACATCAGGAACGTCTCGTCATGGCCGTCCAGCAATGACCTTCTACCGCGACGGTCCCGCTCCCCAGGTCTTGGCTAGGCCGTCCCTCCTTTGCTCCAGTTCCCGTACGTAAAAGATGACCCAATAGCAAGCGCGAGCCGGTGCCGAATTACCGTCCACCGCCGCCCCCGCGTGCCATCCTTCGTGGAGGGGGAGCGAGCAGTGTGGGCGCGTCATGTCGGCGGAAAATCCGATGACCCCCTTTTTCGCCAGTGGGCAGCACAGCAGGTGTCTAGCGTGCCCCGCGCGGGCCCTCAAACAGCCTTAACTTTTGGTCCGGGGATCGACGCCGGTGGTCCACAGTGAGCCTCTCAGTCTGACTCGTCTACACCGGCTCCCACGCCGTCTCCATCGTTCGATGTTTTGTAGCGTTCTTCTCCCCGCTACCCCGGCTTTTCGAGGAGGCCCCATCCGCTGCGTGTCGTGTTGGCGGGGCGTGAAAGGACCTGGCAAGTCTTCTGGACGGCATAATGGTGAGGAGATGGCAGAGAGACTTCGTTTACTTTATGTTGTCTTGCCGCAGCACTCGTATTTGCCCGGCTTGTCCCCCTGAACGAGTTTCTCCGGCCCTTGACAGAGCCAAGTGGCGGTGGTGCCTTGGCAACAGAGCCTCAACGGCAGATGGACCGTTGACATCATCAAACCGTTTCCAGCCCGGCCACTGGTCACATTTCGGCATCATTTGGAGACGACGGCTTTCCCCCCGCCCCCAAGATGGGGGCAAGGGGCTTAGCTCAGCCAGACGTTGGGAACTTTGGGGAGCTTTCGATGGGCAAACCTTGGTCGCATTCCCCACGGGGCACCACTGGCCGGGGAGTATGCATCCTGCCGGCGAGTTGCCCGGTTTGCGATTGCGAGGGCCTGTCCCAGATGACCACGCGAGGCACCGGCGAATCTTCCGACCATCATTACCTCGGGGACAACATCAGGCGCCCGCTCGGGGCAGAGACAATCCGAGACAATGGGGTATCTTCAACCCGAGATGATCTTACAATACTTTGTTCTGATTGATCGAGTCAATGGGATCTTGCTTCTGCTCTGGACCGGCCAATCGTGCGATGTCGTGGTCGTGGCGAGTTGGCCGACGGTCACCAGTCTCAGGACCCGCGGACGTGCCCCTCTACCCTGGACTGCCGGTCTCTCCGTCGGTACCAGCTCCGGTCTTCTGGTTTACAGATGGATCATGGCAACAGCGCCGGTGAGCATTCACTTTCACGAAGGTTTCAATCTGATGCCAGCCAGTGATAATCTCGGCCAGACTTCACGCGAGGACATCTCAAGCCCTTGCTGCATGGAAGCTGGAACTATTCATGGTACGACCTTGAATCATTCTCCCTCTACTGCTACTCGTCTGAAGTTTTCCATCGCGGCATCAACGACCGGTGCCTTCAATCTTGTCTCGGACTATTCTGCTGCACGGCGGCTAGAGCATGGGCGTCGTGCCATCTTCTTCATTGCACCGACCTCATGGCCTGTCGTCGGCCTAGCCCCCGTTCCTTGCACGCTGCAAAGCTTGGGCATGAACGCGGCTTTCGTCCCGCCTCGGCAGCGGCTTGGCTTCTTGGTCGGCGGCGGCCGTGACTTGTACCTTGGCACCAAGACGGCTGACCCAGGTGGGACTGTGTGTTCGAATGATCGGCCTTCTGACTAGCTCTTGAGAGCCACCATTCCCAGGCAAACTACGACAGACTGGCTATCTAGTCCTGTTGTAGAACGTGAGCGGTACGGCCACTCCTGAGGTTGAGGATGGTGGCGCCCTCCTGCATCATGGACGCGACATTGGTTCCTGAAGCTGAATGTACCTCGCAAGAGAAGCTTCTCGGAGACCGAGGGACTCCGGTGACGTGCCCTTACCAGTCACCGCATTGATCCTGGAGGCTAGATTCGATGGCAAAGTAGGCTTTGCCAAGTGCTAGCTGGCAATGTTTATCTTCTTTGGATCTGGCTTCCAGATGAATCGGTCAGCTGGACCCCTCGCTACGATCCGATATCCGCTATTCTTACACCCGTGAGACATTGTGTATCTCAGTCATCCCACAACTTGCTGTAAATACGTCGAGTGTTCCCATGAGTCGTCGCGATAATTAAGACGTGGGATTCCGCTTGGGACGAATCACAGGAGCCCCTTTACGTCGAAGTCGAAACCATCTGCTGGAGAATCCTACACTCGGAGTAGCGAGCCTTTCAGCAAACAACAACAATCAAGTATCGGCACACCTGCGAAAGGAGAGTCCGGTCAATGTGTTGTCATCTCGATCAGTCCGTCGTGTTCTTGTCAAGATCATGATGCAGAGGCCGCGCACACTCTGCACCAGCGCCACTCTTCACGATAAGGATGAAACTGTGTCTTGTTCTGAGTGGACGGCTGTATCGTCTATCCCGACGAGAGACATGCCTTACCGTGCGAAATGTCTCTCATCGTGACTTGAAAAAAAGATCCCTGGTGGTGCAGAGAGTGTTGCTGGCAGTAAAAAGAAAGTGTCCTGCGTGAACAGGGAATCGAACCCTGGGCTCCCCGATGGCAACGGAGAATTTTACCACTAAACCATTCACGCTTGTTGGATGCCAGGTAGCAGTGTTGGCGGGTACAAGACCCCACACAAAATGAACCACCACCCCATCGCGACCAATTCTACCTGTCAAACTTCTTCGTGATGTCTTCGTCTAACCATGTCTTCACTCAATCTAGAGGCCTCGCAATATGTTGCCCAGCAGAGACTGACGACTTTCACTTTGGACGGTCTACTTCTCGGCATTCGTCGTGGTTGTCCTGACCCACAGCTAACCGCACACATGGTTGACGTCGACCACGAAACATAGACCCAAGCACCGAGCTACGTATGCAGAAGAGTGATGGCAGATGGATATCAATTACACGATTGTACACGCTAATACGCTATCATATGCTTGGTGCATGCTGAGCTGGCTTAGATGCCGATCTTGTAGCCGCCGGGAAGGAGCCTCTGCAGAGCGCGGAGAGGGTCGTACTTCCTGGAGATGTCGAGCAGCTTCTTCTGGTTGGTGGCACCGTAGCCCTCGTAGATCTTCTGGAAGCCGGAGGCATCACCCATGTAGTTGAAGGCTTCGTAGATGCCAGCGACCTTGGCGGCGGCGTTGATGGCGGCGGTGGTCTTCTGAACCCAGGCGTTGACGGCGGCGTCGTACTTGCTCGACTTCCACTCGACGGCGCCGGCCCAGGCAAGGTAGGTGCCCTTGGAGGCGACGTCGATGCCGAGAGCGTTGCCGGTGGGGTTCATGGCCTTGGAGCCGTCAGACCAGAGCTTGCCAATGGGCTGCCAGTTGACAGAGAGAAGGACGAAGTCCTCCACGGGGACGGCAGCGAAGAGCTCGGGCAGAGCAGCGATGAAGACATCGTGGCTGATCTTGACGCCCTGGTAGAGGGTATCGTAATCCTTGCCAACGGCGCTGCCAGTGAAGAACATGTCGTTGATGTCCTCAACGACGAGACCGCCGACCTCAATGGCAAAGTCGGAGACGGTCTTGAAGCCCATGGTGCTGGCGATGGAGGGGATGGCGAAGAAGGGAGCGAAGCACTCGGGGTTGGAGTCGGTCTCGCTGTCGTAGAAGAGGACGGCGGAGCCGACGGAGTTGGTGGCATCCGAGGGGACGACCATGGGGACGATGTGGGACTTGGGGTCGGTGTTGAAGGCGGAGAAGTTGGCAACGGCGGCGAGGAAGTCCTCGACGTACTCGCCGGCAACGGTGTAGGCACCGGCAAAGACCTTCTTGGAGGGGAAGGTGCGGAGCTTGAAGGAGGTGACGATACCGAAGTTGCTGCTGCCACCCTTCAGGGCCCAGAACAGGTCGGTGTTGGAGGTGGCCGACGCGGTGACGATCTGGCCGCTGGCAAGGACGACCTCGTACTCGAGGACGTTGTCGGCGGACCAACCGGCCTGGTTGCCGTAGAAGCTGACACCTCCACCGAGAAGCAGACCGGGGACACCGACGGGAGCAAGACGGCCACCAGCGACGGCGACGTTGTACTGCTCAAGGTACTTGTAGACCTGGCCCCAGTTGTGGCCGGGACCGACGACGACAGACTTCCTGTCATCGGAGATCTGAAGGGTGGTCAGGTTGGAGGAGACGAGGAGGATACCATCGTCGATGCTGTTGGCGCCAGGGATGGCCATATGGGCACCACCCCTGACAGCGAACTTGGCCTGGGTCAGGCGGCTGGTGAGGATGGCAGCGGCAACCTCAGTGGCGGAGGTAGGGCGGAAGATGCACTGGGGGCTCAGGATCTGGGTGTTGGACCAGAACTGAGCATTCTCGTACTCGTAGGTGCTGTCACCCGGGTAGAAGGTCTTGGACGGGTGGACGAGGTTGAGGGCACCGCAGCCAAGGGTGGCACCAAAGGTGCGAGGCTCAAGCTCGGCGCGGGTGTCGAGAGCAGGGCTGGCGACAGCGCCGGCGACCATGGCCGCGAGGGCCGAGGCGGGGCGGAAGAAGGAGGAGCCGACCATTGTGAAGGAGGGGGATGGGGCTCGGGGGAGGGGTCGAACTGAGAGAGAGTTGACCACGGGGAAGGAAGAAGGAGGGGGAGGTGACCTGGCGACTTGGATCCGACCTTGGGGGGAGAGGCAGAAACGAGCGTGCTGGTTGAAGAGCCAGAAGTCCGAGGATCGTGCAGGATGGTTGACCACTTAAGAAGGACGAGCTGCGGGTTCACTGCAACCCCCGATGCTGCAGGCCACGTGCCGGCTGTGCATTGCGCATATGCGAGACGGGCAACTTCATCTCCGATGTATTGGAAGCTGGGCGGAGATTGGGCGCAGTCAATCGATTCTGGACGGGCAAGACGGGGCACGACGTTGTGCCGAGCATGCCGTGCATTCAGGGACTGGAGGAGTGTTTTTTTGCCCCTGACAGTTGGCGCTGCTTGGCCACGCCCGGCTGCTGGGAAGTCCGAGTCCGAGTGTCCGTGGCGAAGGGACACCATTGAAAAAGGGGCCCGCTCGCCTGAATGATGTGAGAGGAAAGGGCCTGCCTGTCTTCAGGTCTTATCAGAGGGATGGGGACGTGGACGGGGGGACCCTCAGGTCTGTCGGCTTCTCCCTTGGAAAATCCACTGGGGGAGTGGTGATGCGCCGGTTAAGGCCGAAGTGGCCCTGAGAAAAAGCCCACTCTGAGAATTTTCCGCGGTAACCGTTGGAGGCCGTGAGGGCCGGTCGGGCCGCTTAGGGGGCGGGCACTAGGGATGTTTTTCCAATGGTTTTGCGGGTGTTATATTTGTTCACTAGCAAGGAAAAGGTTTGGTGGACGGATAACGGCCTGTCCCAAGCTTCCTTTCGATAACATTCTTCCGCGGTTCTTGGTCAGGTCGTGCGTAGCGTGGCACCCTGACTTGACTGACTCTTTCTAGGCCGACGAGGTTGATGGCTCGGCCGAGTGGGTTTCTGTACAGTGTGCATCGATACTGGATACCAAAGTCCCAGAGGTGCTTCCATTTCCAGTGCAACCGTAGATGAGAAAAAGGTCCGAGAGCGTGCGCAGACGACACGTGAAGAAGCAGCAGGGCCAGGGGAGAGGCCCTCATCAGCATCAGGGTCAGGGGCAACCCTTGGAACACCAGGGGCAGGACCGCGGAACTGGTATTTTCTGCAGCGCGACATCTCCACTCATTCAACTTGATTTGCCTCGGCTGGAGGAGACACGGAGGGTAAAATCAGACAACAAGGGGGGGGGGGGGGGCCGCTTCAGGTGACATGCAGCCAGCGCTCATCAAGTGGGAGCTGCCCAATGATTATTATTACCAGGCCTCCCTCTCCTGAGCAACGATAGCGTTGTCGTTTGACATTTGTAATCCTGTACTACGGTACGCCTCATTCAGGTGGTGCGTCGGTGGTATTGGCACCCCCCGCTCGGCACTTCTTGACGGTTGGTCGTCGAAACTGCTTTGCCGCAGAGATGGGATCTGGCGGTTGGTTGGGTGCAGGTCAGGTCACACCACGCCAATCGATTACCGACCCAGCCTGTTGGGTTCCTCAGTTCTTCAGCTGAACAGAAGGAAGCAGAAAAAAAAAACGCCCGAGCACTGACGACTGCCGAACTTGACAGCTTGAACTTGACTCGAGTCCGCTGAAAGGATGAACCGCCAGTCCGTGCAACGAGGGGGGGAAGCAAAAGGGAAGCATGCTGCTCTCCCGCCCATCCGAACAAGCAGCATCAGATAGCCAGGACGATCTCTTCCCCTTTTCACCCTCTCTGCTCTGCTCGCTCTCGCCCTCCCTCCCCTTTCTACTTGACCTGCTCTTTTCATTCTGATGCCCGGCCGGGGTCATCCATGCCGGCGCAGAGGCCTCGAAACGGCAAGCGACATCCGCCCCCGCCCAGCCAAATTCCGCGCATGCGACAGGGGGACTCGCCACGCCGCTGACGGTCTGCCCAGAGATATTTTGAAATTCTGCAGTGCTTTTCTGCTGCAGGGGCGCGCGCGCGGCCAAACTCGATGAAGACTCGACCTCCGCTCAGGGGGGCTCGACGTGCGCCGGACTTCCTCGACAGGGGCGGCGAGGACAAGGACAAGGACCCCGGAGGCAACTCCACCCCACCAGGAACACCATTGCCATGCATCCCATGTTATTGCCGCGAATGCCGCGCTGGCTCACGAGAGTGCGAGCTTCTCTTCCTCTCCCATCGGAGTCTTCCTCGGAGTCTTCTTCTGTGCCTCACCGGCCAAGACTCTCAATCGGTCTGAGCAACCTCTGAACTGCCCGATCTGTCCGCCACCGCATCACTGAATATCACCCAAGAACTGCCGGCACCCTCATCGGGCTGAGAGGTGGCATTACCTTGCAAAAGAGGCAACCCTCGCGGGCAACCAAGTGAGTTGTTTCCTGGCCTCTCTCGGCCTCGGACTCCATCCCAACGGTCCGGTCAAGCACGGGGTCCGTCCGCCCCCAAACAATGTCCCCTTCCCCCCGGTCTCTGTCATCTATCGCCCCTCTTCCCCTGCCTGGTTCCTGGATTTCTGGGAGTCTACCTTGCCTACCCACGACGCCACCTGTCTCGTTACATTGCCCTGAGGCGATGTGACCGCCGCGCCAGTCCTGTCAACGACACCAAAACGTGCCACAAAAGTGGCCCTCGCAAGGGAAGCCGGTTCTCGGCTCCGGTACGCCCTGCAAGTCTGTACTAGTACCGTACCTTGTCCCACGCCTTCACGAGAGGACGGACCTTCGATACTCGTACGGTACTAGGTTGTCAACGCCCGAGCGTCTTGCCCCCTCCCTCGACTGGCATCCGCTGTCCTGCTTCGTACCGGTTAAAGGGGTCGTCTTGTCACACGATCCGCAAGGAACTTCGGGGGATAGGATCACAGGGTGGTAGTTGTCTGCAGGCAGACGGCCAGTAGTGTCCCCAAGCGGAGCGGCGGCATGATATGACCGGGCATAGATGTACCGTGGGAGCCTGGGAAGAGGGCTATAACGGACGGGAAGGGGGGGAGGATCCAGAGATAGAGCACGGCAATGGCGCTTGGTTCTCCTCTGCTGCCCACGGGGGTACTCGCCCAAAAAGCCATAATACCGGTCCTCCCTCGGATCAGACGGACGGGTGTGGCGCCTCGGGGTCCCCATTGTCAGATAAGTGCCCGCCAGCCGTCCTCTCTCTCCAGATTCTAGTCTGGTCCCGTCCTGTGCTCGCCGCGAAGCGTCATTTTTCCCGCCTTTGCGATTGTTTGTCTTTTGTTCTTCATTTTTTGCAGATCACCGCGAGCCGAGCTTCCGACCATGGCTGACCCGATATATGCCATGCCCGTGGTGCCCGAGGGCTTCACTCGCGATCCTGAGGCCCCGGGCGCCAACACGACGCTCCTCGGCGTGTCGTTGGTCTTCTTTCCTCTGGCGGTGCTTTTCACCGTGGCGCGAATCTACACGAGGGCCGTCCTTGTGCGGACTGTCTCTTTTGATGACTGTGAGTTTGGGTTTCACGATCATCATCACGAACTTTGGCACTGACTCGAGATAGACCTCATGATAGCAGCACTGGTACGACAGACGAAAGATCATCGTCCTTTCTGGACTTGACACTGACGAGTCATTCCTACAGATCTGCAGCGCTTGCCTGTGCGCCTTTGTGTGGAACCGTATGCATCTAAAGCCAACTCCCCCACTACCTTGACTGACTCCATCACCAGTAATCAACTTTGGTCTGGGGAAGCATCTTTGGAACGTGCTCCTGACACCAGAATTGTACCCCAACTTTGGCCTGGTAGGTCTACACAGCTTCTCCCAACTGCTCGACGCCGTCTTACCCCAACCTAGTACAATCTCCTCGCCGCCATCGCATTCTGTATTGCCACCGGCCTCGCCAAGGGCTCTATCCTGCTGTTCTACCTCCGCATCTTCCCCTCCAAGAAGATGGTTTGGACCGTGTGGACTCTCTTCGCCTTCACCATCGGCTACTCCTTTGCCTGCGGCCTCGTCAACCTCTTCAGCTGCAACCCGGTCGCGGGCTCATGGGAGCTCGAGTACGCCACCACTGCCATCTGCATCAACCGCCCTGTCTTCTACTTTGCCCAGGCCGCCCTGAGCATCTTCACCGACATCACCACCGTCGTGTGCCCTTTGCCGGTCCTGCGCACCCTCCGCCTGCCCTTCAAGCAGAAGATCGGTATCGCCGTCGTTCTGACCATGGGTGCCTCGTATGTTTCCATCCATCCGATCTGCCAGCATGTTCCCGCTAATACTCTCTAGCGTCTGCGTCATCAGCATTGTCCGACTCTATTCCCTCTACGTCCTCCTCACCGACGCCGATCTGACCTGCAAGTCCGCCAATTTCTACCCTCGACGACAAATGCTAACCCCCTTCATAGACAACACCCCCACGGCGCTCATGTGGTGCATTCTCGAACTCAACCTGTCCATCATCGGCGGCAACATTCCCGCAGCCAAGCCTCTGTTGACCAAGCTGTTCCCTCGCGTCTTCGCCTCGTCCTCCCAGAACACCTCGGCATGGAAGTACCACAACTCGGCCTCCAACACGGGCGGACCCAACGGCGTCCAGGGCAGCGCCTTCTCCATGAACAAGACGATGAAGTCCAACACGAGGATCACGGCTGCCGACAACGGAAGCGAGGAGTACATCATGCAGGACCAGACCATTCGCAAGACTGTCGAATACGGCTACGAGGTGTCCGAAGATGGAGACGACCAGGGTGCCAGGCAGAAGAAGTGAGGATTTGGTTTGGATCGGAAAATAGGCAAGCGAGCAGGTGCTGGATGTTTGTTCCCAGCTTAATTACGAATATCATTATGTTGACCTAAGACCACATCTCTGGCGGGAAAAGACTGATGGCATGCCGAAACGGCCACATGTTGACTGTACGGAAGTGTGATATGAACAAGGGGTTGAAAGAACATTGAGTCTGTACTCGTCTCGACTGGGTACTCGGGGCTCCTTTGCACGTTCTCCTACCGACTTCGAGGAGCAGCACCCTGCCACCAGGAGGAAAGAGGGGAGAATGACACACCAAGAGCGACGTCAAATCTCAGCTCGTCCGAGACCTTAAATGCTGTGCAGCTAACTCCAACCCTCGGTCTGTCTCAGGCCGAGCTTCATGCCTCAGACCTCACGAGGCATGTCACCATTGACGTCAGCCGCATGGCAAAAAGGTGTGTGAGGTCAAACCAAGACACATGACTCTCGCCCCTGACGTTACACACCTTCCCCGCAGTCTTCTCTTCTCGCACCATCTTCTGCCGGCAGTTCGTCCGCCGTCAAAGACGTGGAGGGTGACCCCCAAGTCACCCGCCTGACCCCCAACGCTAAAAAGGAAGAAACCGCCCAGGCTTCCGCGACACTCCCCGATGGCACCGCCTCACGGAGAAATAGGGTCTTCTCCACCCTCGTTCTCCGCCCAATCAAAACCATCACGGAGAAACTTCGTGTTCAGGGGCCCCTCCTCGTGTATCGCCTTGCCGTCGGGGAGAGACGGACTTGTCATCCAGCTGCATACACTACTGGTGCGGACTAAATTCTCCAAGTGGGCAAGAAAGGTTATTTGGGCCCGCACTGCCATCGGACCGCACAGCGAACGCTCCCCTCCTCATGCGCTAGAAAGGTTTTGATCGACTCTAGACGCCTCGGATTGCGGTGAAGGGTCGGCACTTCGGCGGGATTCATGACATGTAGGGCGGAAAATGGGCGGCACGTGCCAGTAATAGCGTCTTGGGTGTTCGCGGTTGATGTCCCGGAGCGCGTTTGACATGAGTTTGTCTGATGTGTGGCAGTGTGCTCGGAGATTAAGCTGCTGTCTGCTTTATATGATGCCCAGCCGTCCTGACCCCCAAGCTCGTATATGCGGGAGGGCTCCCTCATCTTTTTGCACTCCTTCCCCGCTCAGCCTCGAGAAATAGAGCGCAACCAGCAGCCATGGCCGTCCAAATCGCGGAACTGACGGCAGAGCACCACCACGACGGTTTCGGTATCTTCAACAGCTCTCCGCGCCTGTCCTGGAGATTCGCAGCTACGACCGTCAAGGAGTGGCGGCAGACATCATACGAAGTTGTCATTGTGCGTGGGGTCGAAAACCGCGAGGAAAGATACCGCGTCCTATCGGCGGACTCAGTCCTCGTCCCCTGGCCCTCCATTCCCTTGTCATCACGGGAACGCGTCTCTGTCCGCGTCCGCGTGACCGGCACGGAAGGACCACCGACGCCATGGGCGAGTCTGACCATCGAGACGGCCCTTCTCAACCGCAGCGACTGGCAAGCAGTCCTCATCTCTAACCCGGCTCAGCCAGAAGACGCGCCGAAGAAACCATTCCGAGTCCGAAAAACATTCTCCCTATCCAGAGGACCACGCCAGCGAGCCCGACTATATGCAACCGCGTACGGAATCTATCAGACGGAAATCAACGGCGTGGTTGTTGGCGACCAGCTTCTGACGCCCGGCTGGCAGTCGTACCACCATCGCCTCCACTACCAGGTCTATGATGTATCACATCTCCTCCAGAACGGCGAGAATGTGATTGGCGCCTACATCGGAGAAGGATGGTATGCAGGCCGTCTAGGTCGTCCTGGAACATCCAACATCTGGGGCTCGCGTCCCGGCTTCCTCTGTCAGCTGGAAGTCGATGGCCAGATTGTTTGCACAACCGACACATCATGGGAGCATCTGGACGGACCTGTCGTTCATTCCGAGATTTACAACGGCGAAACGTTCGATTCAAGACTCGATGATCTATCGTGGTCCCAATACGAAGGGCTCTTCGCCCAGCCGGCCCTCGGCGCTGTTGAGCAGCTCCCTTTCCCATCAGCGGAGCTTAGCACATCAGAAGCTGCCCCTGTGCGACGCGTCATGGAGCTGAAGCCACAGACCCTGATAACGACACTGACGGGGAAGAAGGTGCTTGATTTTGGTCAGAATCTTGTTGGGTGGCTGCGGATCGAAACTGACCTGCCTGGCCACGGCGAGCTCGTCATCAGACATGCGGAGGTCATGGAGCATGGCGAGCTGGGAACGCGACCTTTGAGAACGGCCAAGGCAACGGCGAGGATCCAACTTGGTGGTAGTTCAGTCCGCGGATACGAGCCGCGGTTCACATTCTACGGCTTCAGGTAAGTCGGGTATCCGGAGGAAGTCACGACGAAATACTGACATATTGGCTTGCAGATATGCCGAAATCTCAGGCATCGACCAGGTCAACCTTTCCGATTTCACAGCCATCGTCATCTCCAGCGATCTACGAAGAACAGGTACTTTCAACTGCTCCCACGACATGATCAACCAACTCCACGAAAATACCGTCTGGTCCATGAGGGGGAATTTCGTGTCAGTTCCTACCGACTGCCCTCAACGCGATGAGAGACTGGGTTGGACCGGCGACTTGCAAGTGTTTGCGCCAACGGCAAACTACCTATTCGATACGACGGCGTTCTTGGCCGGCTGGCTGCGAGATCTCGAGGCAGACCAGCGCGATATTGGCGGCGTGGTGCCCAATATCATCCCAGCCATCCCGATCCCCCCACGATTCCCGGAACGACGACCCATGGCCATCTGGGCCGACGCGGCGGTTCTCACACCTTGGGACGTCTACACAGCCTCGGGTGACTTGCAAGTTCTTGAGACGCAGTGGGAGAGCATGCGACTATGGCTTGATGAGGGCGTGCCTCGTGATTCCAACGGCTTCTACACGATGGACACACCGCAGTACGGCGACTGGCTTGACCCTCGCGCACCACCAATGCTCCCCGGCCACAGCCCGACGGACCCATACCTCATTGCCAATGCGTACCTCATCCACGTCACGTCACTGACGGGAAATATTGGTCGGCTGTTGGGTAAGGGCGAGGCAGACTTGTACACGCAAGAGGCGGAGAGGCTGTGGGGACTTTACCGACAGGAGTACATCTCTGCCACGGGACGACTGGCTTCCGACACACAGGCGGCATATGCTGTGGCGCTGCATTGCGGGCTTTTTGAGGGAGAGCATGAGCTGCGGACGGCGAAAGCGAGGCTGGACTGGATGGTGCGGTGGGAGGCGTTCAAGATTAACACGGGCTTTGCAGGCGAGTGCCCCTTTTGGCAGCCATGTGGTGGTGATACTGACGATGAACCAGGAACGCCGATTATTCTCAACATCCTCGCAGACAACGACATGCTACACCTGGCATATCGGATGCTGCAGGAGCCAGAGTGCCCGAGCTGGCTGTACCCAGTGAGCATGGGTGCCACCACTATTGTGAGTTGTCCGGGCACTGGCAGTCAAAGCACAAGGATCTTTTTACTGACACATGCCAGTGGGAGCGCTGGAACTCAATGCTGCCCGACGGCACAATTAACCCTGGTCAAATGACATCCTTCAACCACTACGCCCTCGGATCAGTCTGTGCATTCCTGCATCACACGGTGGGCGGGCTATCCCCAGCCTCACCAGGGTGGAAGACGGCACTGATTCGGCCACGGCCGGGCGGCACGGTCCGGCGGGCGTCGACTGGGTTTGACTCGCCACATGGGCCGTATGCGGTCAGTTGGGTTATTGAAGGGGGTCTGTTAAAGGTCGATGCGAGCGTGCCGCCGAATGCTGAGGCGAGGGTTGAGCTGCCTGCGTTGCAGGGCTTTGTGGGGAGTGGACAGCATCACTTTGAGGTCGCTTGGACGGAGGATGTGCGGTGGCCGCCGGCGGCGATTCAGGGGGCGCAGGGGCAGGCGATGCCGGATGTGTTCATTCCGTAGGGCGGGACAAGATGATGAAGTTGAGTTGTCCAAGAGAACTGTTGATGATGGGGTATTGTCGTGGCAACGGCCGAGGTGACCTGGTGTGACGAGTTGAAGCTGGTTTGGCTGAGTCGGTCTTGCGACAAGACAACTCGACCTGGTTTGTAATCCAGACGGGATTTGAAGTCGGTGAGGATGGCACGGCACGCGGGGTGGATTCGGATGTCGGGTTGCTGGGCTGCTTTGATGGAAGATGGCATGACGCGGATGCCGCGGTGGGTGGATCCTCAGATTTTGCTGGGCCTGGATCACATCAGCCAGACACTACCACTCCACGCTACTATCATCATGATGTAACGGCGGCAACGGTGAATGATTATCCACGTGTCGGTGTGTGGCGGTGATTCTCCGAAGCGCCGAACCAAGATATCCAGAGCTTACTACACGACTCGACTGCTTTCAGTCGAGAGGCTGACGTTCCAAATTTGAACATCAAGTGCATTAATCACATCGAAGTTGATACTCGGACTGACAGACACCCCGAGGCCACTGACAGCTTGGCAGCGGCATTTTGACGTGTTTGGATCATGATAAGTGAAATCTTAAAGCCGATCAGTCGGCTTTTACAAAGGGGACCTGCATGTGTCAACGAATGAGGAGCCCAAACCAGGCCCAGTGTCAGAAGGTTATCGCGCTGGCAGCCCCCCCACCAGCGTCCCATCGAGTCGGCATCGACAGACAGCAACCAGAGCACCTCAATGAATAGACCCCCACTTGCCCACCAAAAAGACGGGCCGGCCGAGTCCGGCGCCGCAGACTTTTCTCGAAATGACATCAATGCAGTTCGCAGGAGCTTCCAGAATGCTCCTCCAGTTGGGAGCCCCAGGTCGGCATTGGCCAATGCGACCCATCACCCCGGTAATGTTCCGTACCGATACCACTAGTGCTGTCAGCAGCTTGCATGGTGTTTCGGAGTCGGCATGTCCAACTTGAACTTGTCGGGCTTTAGGTGGCACCACTATCTCCGGGTGGAGGCCCGAAACCTGTCGTGGTGATGGATCACGGTGGCCAGAGATGGCGGTGATGTTTTTGGTCGATCTTGGGACGACGAATACAAAAGAGGCGAGGTGCCCATCATCGTCGAGCCACCACAGACAAACATCATACCAAATCCCAACCACGCCTTGATACCCAGACCTCTCTCGACCCCCTTCAACTTCCAACTTTCACCTCATCTACATCTACATCTACAACACCAAAATGGGCTCCGCAAGCTACAACTTTGAGGGCTGGCTCGGCACCTCGCCCGAGTCCGCCCAGGGCAAGATGGAATGGGGCTCGTTCGAGCCCAAGCAGTGGAAGGAGGACGACGTCGACATCCAGATCACCCACTGTGGCATCTGCGGCTCCGACCTCCACGTCCTCCGCTCCGGCTGGGGCCCCTCCGACTACCCCTGCTGCGTCGGCCACGAGATTGTCGGCAAGGCCGTCCGCGTCGGCGCCAACGTCAAGAACATCAAGGTCGGCGACCGCGTCGGCGTTGGCGCCCAGGCCCGCAGCTGCCTTCGCGACGACTGCCCCGAGTGCTCTACCGGCCGCCTCAACCTCTGCAGCAGCCCGACCGGCCGCGTCGACACCTACGGCAGCAAGTACCCCGACGGTGAAGGCAAGTCGATGGGCGGCTACGCCGACTACAACCGCACAAACGCAAACTTTGTCGTCCCCATCCCCGAGGGCCTGTCTTCCGAGGCCGCTGCCCCCATGCTGTGCGGCGGTGTCACCGTCTACTCTCCTCTGAAGCGCAACGGCTGCGGGCCCGGCAAGTCGGTCGGTATCGTCGGTGTCGGCGGTCTCGGCCACTTTGGCATCCTGTTCGCCAAGGCTCTCGAGGCCGACAAGGTCGTGGGTATCTCGCGCAAGGCCTCCAAGCGCGACGACGTGCTGGCCCTCGGTGCTGATGCCTACATCGCTACCGATGAGGACGAGAACTGGGATGCCAAGAACAGGCGCACCCTCGACCTCATCATTTCGACCGTCTCCAGCGACAAGATGCCCCTGACCCAGTACCTGTCGCTGCTGAAGCCCGGCGGCGTCTTCATCCAGGTTGGCGCCCCCGACGGCGGCAATCTGCCCCCCGTCAACGCCTTCACTCTCATCTTCAACGAGATCAAGATTGGCGGCAGCCTTGTTGGTTCTCCCGACGATATCAAGGAGATGCTCGAGCTCGCTGCCGAGAAGAAGATCAAGCCCTGGATCGAGACGAGGCCCATGTCCGAGGCGAACCAGGCCATCATCGACTTTGAGGCCGGCAAGCCGCGCTACCGCTACGTGCTTGTCAACGAGAAGCACCTGTAAATGTGCGGCTGAGGGGGATTGTCTGAAGGAGCGAGCATTTGTGGAGGCATAGCGAATTGAAATTCATTTGATGCAACTAGTTCCTGTCAATGCATTCGTGAGGTTGACTTGGGTCGATACCGAAAAACAGCGCCCGGCTTCTGTTGCCGAGCGTCAGCCAGCCCCCCAATGGTTTGAGGCGAGTCCCGAAGCTCTCACCGACCGGCAAGCCAAGCCGGTGCTCGGCTCCGTCAATCGGTCGCGAAGGCCGAAGACAGGGAGAGCCCATGTGCGCGCACCATTGGACAATGGGGTGGCCGAGGAGGTGGTCAGGTGGTGTCGGAGATCTTTCGATCAATGCTTCTGGAATGGAAGAAGTTCAAGGGGATCGGGCGAATTGAGGCTATGCTGGGGAGGCTGACCACTAACAGCTGACAGTGGCGCATTGGCTGGAGTCAGATAAGGATACTTTGAGGAGGCACGGTACACAATTGTAAACAGCCAATAGAGGCAGTGCTATCCAAAAGGTGGGGTACTTTGTGGCACGTGAAGCAGTCCCTCGTTTTCTGTCACGGCGGCATAGGGCAAGGCAGATTCCTCAAACCGTACACCGACCTCCTACCACGGCTGTCTGACATGCCAGTGATGCCACCACCGCAATGCTCAGCCATGTACACCAAGCATTGGCAGGATCAGGGCTGACCTTTGCGGGGGCGAACTCCTCAATCTGGAGGTTGACCACTCACGGCGATGTCCACCACTTGCCGTGTGAACACCACCATCAGCCATGACACGCCGGGTAGGCAACACAGCAGGCACAGCCCGGATGTGTATGTTCGAGGGCGGACATAAAAGGGAGTCCCAGAGCTTTCATTGACACATCCTCTTCATCAAACTTCAACCATTGAGACGGAGACCAAATCACCTGTCTTACTTACCTTGACTTCATCCACCAAGACATCCAGACACATCAACCGCAATCATGAGGTACAGCATTGCCCACCCCGACGAGTACCTTGCCATTACCGGCATGGGAATCTCGACGGTCAAGATCACAAAGTCCACTTGGGTCTGGCCTTTGCAGAGATGCATGCGTTTCAGCGTCCAGCCAGCCGATTATGCCATGAACCTCCAGGCCATGACGCTCGAAAAACTTCAGTTCCAGGTATGCATACCGCCTTCAAAGCGCCAAGTACAGCCACGCTAACTCTCACAGCTCCCTGTCGTTTTCACCGTTGGCCCCGACGTGAACCAGCGCGGAGAGAACGTGCGCCATGGCGCCGGCGAGGACAACGCGGATGCAGGCCGCGAAGACCGCGGCGACGCTCTCATGAAGTACGCCATGCTATTGGCCGATGCCACCGAGGGCGCGGCGGCCAAGAAGGGCGGTAATCCCCGCATCCACGTTGAGAACATTGTCAAGGGCATCATCGAGGGTGAAGTCCGTGTCTGTGTCAGCGCCATGACAATGGAGGAAATCTTCAGCGAGCGCGAGGGCTTCAAGAAGCGCATCAACAAGAACATCCAAGCCGAGCTCGCCCAATTCGGTCTCAAGATTTACAACGCCAACGTCAAGGAGCTGCGCGACGCCCCCGAGTCGGCCTACTTTGAGTCTCTCTCCCGCAAGGCCCACGAGGGCGCCACCAACCAGGCCAGGATCGACGTCGCCGAGGCTCAGCTCCGCGGTAATGTCGGAGAGGCTAAGCGCAAGGGCGAGCAGGACCGCGAGATTGCAAAGATCAACGCCGAGACATCCATCCAGCGAACCCAGCGTGACGCCGAGCGCGCCGCTGCCGAGTCGGCCCTCAACGTGCGCCAGGCCGAGCTCAACAAGGAAGTCGAGATTGCCCGCGTCGAGGCCCAGCGTGCCCTTGAGCTGCGCGACGAGGACCTGAAGAAGGAGGTTCAGCTCAAGCGCGCCGGCGCCGAGATGGAGCGTCTGCGTGCCCGCGACGTCGTTCAGGCCACCATCGAGCGCGAGGGCAAGCAGCAAGCCGCCGACGCCCGCGCCTACGAAGTCGAGATGGACGCCAAGGCACACTTTGAGAAGAGCGCTCGCGAGACCGACGCTCGCGCCTATCGTACCCAGCAGGAAGCCGAGGCCGCTGCCGCCGCGGCGCAGAGGAAGGCGGACGCTGAATTCTTCACCGGCCAGCGGAAGGCCGAAGCTGACCTCTACGCTGCTCAGAAGAAGGCTGAGGCCGGATTCGCCGCCGCCCAGAAGGAGGCAGAGGGCACCATTGCCACGGCCGAGGCTGACCTCGTCGCGGCCCGCAAGCGCGCCGAAGGTACCATGGCCATGGCCGAGGCGTACGGCAAGATGGCCGAGGCCTTTGGCAGCCCCGCCGCCCTCCTGCAGTACATGATGGTCGAGAAGGGCACGCTCCAGGAGCTGGCCAACGCCAACGCCTCGGCTGTTCACGGCATGCAGCCCAAGATTTCCGTCTGGACCACGGGCGCCGAAGGCGGTGCGGGCAGCGGTAACCCGGCCACGGACACGGTGCGCAACATGTATCAGATGCTGCCGCCACTGATGGAGACGATTAATGAGCAGACGGGCATTACGCTGCCTGAGTGGCAGTTTGGAAAGCTCAATGCCGCGGCTGATGCGGTGAGGGAGGAGAAGAAGGTCAACGGGGTCAAGGCTCAGTAAGTCTTTGGCTTGGCTTTTTCTGTTTTTGTCCCCTTGGCGTTGGGAGGTTGCCTTTGGATTTTGCAGATACCTTTGCGATTTGTATGAGTAGGTAGTTTGGATCTATGATTTGCATGGTTGGTGTTGGATACCCAGGGAGAAGGGGTATGCTCTACTCTTGGCGAGATTGTCTCTCAGATTTCCTACAGTTTTCAGTAATCACACTTCAAAATGGCTTGGTTGATGAGCTGAAGGTGAAATTCTGGCTTGGAAAGGCCGAATAGCATACCAGTGGTTGTGGATGTCGGAAAAATGCACCTTTCTTTTCCTCGCTTCTCAGACACGCATGTACCTGATCGAGCTGTGTGACAGCTGAGAGGATGTCCATTTTGGACGCAATTCCCATTCCAGCAAAAGAACATCAACTCGCCTACCTAGCCAGGCAGCCGCGTGCATGAAGCAAGCGATGTGACGCGGGTTCCAGAACCATGGTCCAGGGAGTTGTCAGAGACACTCGTCTCGCAGCTGAGAAGCAAATCGACCTGCACCTCGCCTCGCGCGGCAAGATCTTAGATTCCGGCCCATCTGGACCAGGACGAATAGAGGAGACTTGCTTGTTCCTGCGTCGGTCAACATTGGTCTGGTCTTGTGACCGCCTTTCCCCCAAAACTGGGGTGCCCTCGCTGTCACCGCGCCAGGGGTCATCCCGGAAACACCTACAAAGCACACACACCATCAACTGAGACCCCGAATGTCAGTCCTGAAGCTGAACATTTACAAGCCTCGCGATGTGGTTGACTTTACCTAAGGTATTGTTCCGACTCGATGCCTGGACTTGTCGGGCGTGGGGGGAAGGGGGACGCCGGCGCCTGAATCGGGCCGCCTTGGGGAGCCTCAAATGCGCATCTCCTCGGAGGGCAACTTCATGTTGCTTGGACGGGCGCAGGCACCCCGGATGTCACATTCGACGCGGGTCTCGACCACCGACGATGGGGGCGAGATCCTAGACATGGCATGCTTGGTGCGTGAGATGGGTGTCGTTTTTCTCTTGGCAAGGGCAATGCTCGGAGCAGCCGAATCAGTCTCATTCACGAGGGCGTCGAGGCCGGGCAGCAGCCTTGGCGGGTGGTGACATTGAGCCCACTTAAGGCTGCCATCAATGTCTTCACGTGCGAGCCGGTACCCGTCAACATGATGTCGCCTCCCAGATCCTCCCGCAATAGCTTCATCACTAGGAGCTGATCGCCACACCTTCGACTTCTGATATCACCCTTGGCAGCGCCTGTGGCGTCGAAGTCACCTCGCCGACTTTGAACAAGACGATTGTGCAGGCAGAGTCGTGACGGAAGAGAGGTGATCCGAGGGCGACAGATGATTCAACGACTTCGTCTTTACGGGCGATCTAGAGGCGATCCTAGGATGATGCCATATTAGCTCATCGTCTCGCGCCTCGATAGGCGGACCGGCTGACCATCTTTGTCTCAGCCCTCATTTCATTCCGAATTGGGCCATGTCCATGGTTCGAGAGAATTGTTGCACTTTGCCGTCCCGTCCAGGATCTGCAGAAGCTCCATTGGAAGATCCAGGACCATCCGGGGTCCAGCCCAGTGTTGGCATGCGGTAGGATGACCAGGGCTGCCAGGACATCCCCGGCTTCTTCTGAGACCACGACAGCGGCACAGCACAGCAAGGAACAGCTGGATAGTCGCGTGCTCGCACCCTTCCTCGAGGAAGACATTAGGTACAGGAAACACCCCTAGGCGTTGGCCATCCCGCGAGCCGGGGATCTCGGGCAGCACCCACATGGGGTGACCGAGGTGGTAGATGAGTGGCTCACGACGGCCCAGCCCCTTGGCACACCAACGTCCCCGACGGTGCTCGGTTGGTCTAGCCCAAACGCAAGCCGCCCGGCAGTTTCTGGGGTTTGCCGGGTTGCGTGGGCACAACTCTTGATGCCGTCTTAGCTCCAAGCCACAGCATGGCGTCTTCGCGGGACCTCGAGCCAGCCGCGCCATGGACATGGAGGAGGCGCCGTCATGGCCGTTCGCTGTTGGTGCCAGCCATGCGTGGGACGGCTGATGGCACACGCATGGGTTGTACGCCGCATCCCTCCCAACAGTGAAGTGAGAGTGACTTGAGAGGGGGTGGAAGAAAGTTGACATTTCGAATTATCTGATGATTACGCCCGCGGAGGCCTTGCGCACCATACGGATTCTTCCGGTAGCTGGGGTCCTGGGGGGCAGGGGTGCTGATGTGCAGGAGCGGGGACGGGGATGGATGGGGGGGACCAGGCCAAGATGAAGCCACGAACCAGACGGGACGTGAGACCGGGCTGGCCGGAATGTGATTTGATGGACATGTCGTTGACCTTGCTCTTGCGCCATAGGACCGGCCGTTGATCGGCGCTGGAAATGGCCTTTGAGCCACAGCCATTCGGTGGTCTGCCTAAGCGAAGGTCCGGTTTTGATGCCGATATGAGAAGGGACTGGGGTGTACTTTGTCAGATGTTGGTGCATGTCAAGACCCTGCTGCATCGTGACACTGCATGGCAAGGTGGTGGTCGGCGTCATCAGCATAAAGGGCGGTTGGCCTCTCCTCCTATCTGATGACCGAGATCTTGCGGCGCCAATGGGCGGTTAGGGAATACTGTAAGGTGTGCGAGATTCATGACTTGCTAGGACGGAAGCGTAATCGAAACCGGCACGTCTGGCAGCGGCAGATGGACCTCGTTAGCCCCAACTAGACCGGTATTCGACGTGGCCAGCGCAAAGCACGCAACTTATTAGCTCAGATAACCCCCCGACATCAGCGTTTTTTCTCTCGACCAGGCTCCCTCTCTTTTTCGTCCCTCTCCTCCCCCTCCGAGTCTCTTGATCCATGCCTCGTTCACCTGCGTGGTCCCCTGCTATTCACCCCTGCTGCAGCTGGTCTGACACTGGGGACAGCGACACCCCCTCGCTAACATTAAAAACAAGCTTAAACCAGACACTCAGCTAGACCACTTGGCGTTAGCAAATCCCGGCGGGCCATCGCCCTCGCCATCGAGCCACTTCGGCACGTTCGGGGGGACCAACAAGATCCCCAAGTGATGTGTATGAAGTGCGGTGAGGTATGATGAAGCAGGGCCCGATCGCTGCTACAGCTCCAAGCTCCAAGCTGTCACATTAATTCTGCATCGGTGTTCCATAACCCCCGCGCAGCTGGATGTGCTCGGTCACCAAACCCCTCCTGGCGTGGTCCATTGCATGTGCTTCGGGGACCAAAAACATCCCAGGGACCCAACCACACCACCCCCCGGACACCTCCCAAAAGGAAACGCGAGGGAAAATTCCTCAAGCAAGACAGATCGCCCAGAGCTTTGCCCAAGACAAAACCCCCACTGCCGCACCGCGCCATCACGACAAGCGGCAGGGCCAAGCGCGGCCATCCCGCCTAGGGCCTTCGAGGACCACCCCTTGCGAGCGCCAAGACACCTATCACCGTGGCTATATAAGATGACGCGATCAGCCATTTCAATGTCGACATCGCCCGCCCAGCCGCTCCAGGCGTGTCCCTTTCTCTTTTGCTGTTCCTCTCTCGGTTTCCCTCATGCTTTTTTTCTCGCTTTCGCCGGCGGGGGGTGGGACCTACCTAGGTGCTGGGTACTGGCTAGTCTGCGACAGATGACGGGCGGGCGGACGGGATGATGTTGCGGGACGGATCCAGACAAGGCGTGGCGAAGAAAGGCCAAGGGGAGGGGGGACCATGGCCATGCAGCGCTGGGCATCGACCGGCGCCGCTTGTCTTTCGCTCCATCACCCAGCGAAGCTTCTCTTCGTTCCGAGACCGCACCCGAGAGTATAAGGACAAGCGTGGCCGTCCATCCGGTTCCCATCCGCCTCTCCTCGATCAGTCTCTCATCCGGCATCTCAACGTCTCGGGAGGTCTCGCAGCAGCCTTGACGCACAGCAGCAGCGGCAGCATTTAAGCTTATTTTCGCCCCTCTATTCCTCCCCCCTACCTGTGCTCGACATCTCCCCGGAAGTCCTCCATCAAGAAAGCACATCATCCCCCCTTCTCCACCACACGGCAAAAAGTTGCCGGCCATGGGCTTTTTCGATGCAAAGTCCGTCAGGACGGACCCTCCCTCGCCTCGCAGGGACGACGAGGAGGCCCTCAACCTCGAAGTTGATTGGACCAGGGAGGAGGAGCTCAAGGCGAAGCGCAAGTGAGTTGCCCTGGGGCATGCAGCCGTGTGCCGTATTGCCGTCCGGCCCGAGACGTGCGGTGCTGACCCGAGTGCCAGGCTCGATCTGATCATCATGCCCATTCTGACAATGGGTTTCTTCTGTCTCCGTGAGTCCCAAAGCCCCATCTTTAGCCGCTGTCATCCCCTGGCTTGCCGATGTCATTGCCACTAACACGTCGGCCACAGAGCTCGATCGCGGTAACATCTCCAACGCCATCACCGACAGCTTCATGAAGGATGTCGGTATCGACCAGGATCAGTTCAACGTTGGCCAGCAGATGCTGTCGCTCGGCATTGGTGCGTCTCTTAAACCCCCTACTAAGCAAACTATCAGCTAACCCATGCCCCCAGTGCTCTTTGAAATCCCCTCCAACATGATCCTCTACCGCGTCGGCCCTGGCAAGTGGCTCACCCTCCAGCTCTTCCTCTTCGGCATCGTCTCCACCTTCCAGGCCTTCCAAAAGGGCTACGGAGCCTACATCGCCACCCGTTTCCTCCTCGGCATCACTGAGTCCGGCTTCATTCCCGGCGGTCTCTGGACATTGTCGACATGGTACACCCGCGCCGAGACGGCCAAGCGCGTCATGATCTTCTACTTTGGCAACCAGATTGGCCAGGCTTCCTCCAAGCTGCTCGCCTACGGCATTCTGCACATGCGTGGTGTGGGTGGCAAGCCTGGTTGGTTCTGGCTCTTCGTCCTTATGGGTGTCTTCACCATTGGCGGCGGCTTCGTCTTCGGCTTCTTCCTGCCCGACAGCTTCAGGAACCCCCGCTCGACATTTGCCCCTGGTATCAAGTTCTTCACCGAACGCGAGCTGCACATCCTGCAGACGAGGGTGCTGCTTGATGACCCCATGAAGGGCAAGAAGAAGAAGAAGATTAGCCGCGACGCTTTCAAGAAGGCTGTAAGTTGGCATTTCTAGCTCCTTCTGACCTGTTTACTGACAAGCTCTCAGTTTGGCAACTGGAGGCTCTGGGTTCACGCCATTATCACCCTCTGCAACAACGGTCCTCAGCGTGCCTTTGACACGTACTCGCCCTCGATCGTCAACGGCTTCGGTTTCCCGGCTCTCACCAGTAACGCCATGGCCTCTGTTGGTCTCTGGCTTCAGGTGCCCGTCTCCTTCACCTTCAGTTACATCTCGGACCACTTGTGAGTTTCCACCCCGCTGAAGCACATCCTCCTGGGACCCTCTAACACCCCATAGCAACAAGCGTCCCCAGACTGTCATCGTCGCTCTCAGCTGCCACCTGCTCGGCAACATCTTTAACCGCGGCTTCACCGAGTTTGGTGATAACCTCAAGGGTGCCAAGTACTTCGGCATCGTCTGGACCCAGACGTTTGCCACCTTCTCGCACCCCCTCAACATTGCCTGGATGTCCCTTACCTGCACTGATTCTGAAGAGCGTGCTCTTGCCATGGCCATGTGAGCATCTCCTTTTCCCTTCTGCTGGTTCCTTTGCTAACGCCTCCAGGGTCATCATGGCTGCCAACACGGCCGGCATCTACGGCGCCCAGATCTTCCGTCAGGACGACAAGCCCAAGTACCGCCGTGGCTTCTCCATCAACCTGGGCGTGCTTTCCGTTGGCCTCTCCCTTGCCATTCTTCGCTACTTCGACGAGCTCATCCAGAAGCGCCGGGCTCGTCGCAACGGTCTCGATTCGCCCGGTGGCGAGCAGCTGTCGAACAACGAGGACGAGTTCGACAAGGCTGCCATCGCCAGGCCTGCCGAGGACCAGCCCCAGCCCATCATTGTAGGCACCGAGAAGCGCTGATTTGGATCTATGGAGTAATTGCTCTGGGGAGGATGATACCTCGATACCTTGATCACCTGTCTGGCTTAGCTAGCTGGGTGTGGCCACCTCGTCTTCAGCTTTCGCTTTTGAAGTAGAATTATGTTGTGTCCAAATTGGATAATACATATTTAGCGTTGTTTCGTACACAAGTCTTCCTCATTCGTGATGTGCATTGCGTCGCTGTGCGAGCAGTGAGCAACAGTCTGATGAGCAGCGTGATTGACAGGACTCCAAATGTACTGTAGCACCTCCGCATTCATTTCCTCTTCTCGTCCGCCGGTGAGTCAAAAAGATAAATTAAGGTAGGCCTGAATAGTCTGATACACCTGGCTCCTCCTGCCAGACAATTGAACTCCAGATCCGTGGTCGCTGGTAATAACAATCGGGCAACCGGGCACCCATCCCTCCGAACCCCAAAGGCAGCTCAAGATGAGCTAGGCGTGTTGAGAGCATCCTCAATGATCTTCCAAGTGTGGTCCTCAATTCCCTTGATCTGCTCCGCGCTCCATTCGGGCTTGCCATTGACCAGGTGGCCCTTGTTGTCCATGAAGGTCGAGAAACGACCGACCTTGTCACCCTCGGCCGTCAGAGTCCGCATCCCTGTCACCATGTGCTCGGCACAGGTTTCCGGGGACACCGCCAGAATGGCGGAAAGGCCCTTGGCAAGGGGGCGGACGATCCAAGGGAGCTTGCCAGTGATGCTTGTGTCGACGAAGCCGGGGTAGGCATGGACGAAGTGCCGGCTGCCCGAGCCCTCAGCCGCTTGCTTGGCCGCCAATGACAGGATCATGGCGTCGGTCATGGTGACGCAGTGCTTGGCGGCGTTGGCGATGCCAAAGGTGCGCTTGAGGTCCAGGTCCGTCCAGTCGAGCTGCGTGGGGGCCTTTCCAGTCTTGCCATCTAGGACGATGACGACCCTGCCGTCCTGCTTCAGAGCGGGGAGGAGCTCGCGGATGAGAAGCTGCTTGCCGTAGAAGTGCAGCGCCATCTTGTTGTCGATGCCCTCGGCGGTCTCGGTGCGCCCGGCCATGGTGCCGATACCTTGGGTGAGGATGAGGTAGTCGAGAGGCTCGGGCTCTGACGACTTGAAGGCGTCGGTGTACTTCTTGATCGATCGCATGGATGAGGCGTCAAGGGGCTTGAATTCCATGTTGGGGTGGGGGATGTTCTTGGGCTTGTTCCTGCCGCTGATGATGATGCGGGAGGAGGCCGATTCGCCGGCCAGGCGGACGGCCATGGCGTAGCCGATGCCGCCAGTGCCGCCGACAACCAGGGCTCGTGTGGTGGCCATTCTGTGATCTGGGAGATGAGGAGTGAAAGATGAAGTGGTAAATGGTTTGAAGTTGATGGCTGATGGCTTGCTAGATTGAACGGATGTGGTGATGTACGGATCGACCGTGACAAGGGAGCGCTGTTGTGAAATATTTAAAGCTTCAAGACCCCGGGCCGCCGGCGTTAGCGTTGTCCGTGGCCAAGCCGGGGCTGGAGATAGCGGCGGTGGCCTGCATGAATGCCGACACGCGAACAGCGACACTTCGCGCTCTCTGAGGAAGGACAGACCGGGTCTCAGGCCACGGTAACGCCGCTGCAACTTAATGTGCCGCGCCACAATCTACAATGGTCGCCTGCTTCACGCTTCCTCCAAGTTGGTCGATTCCTTGATTTCTCGAAAGCAAGTCGATGCGTGTGAGATTCTCATCGTTGATCGCAAAGTCCGAAATTCATTCCTCGGGATCCGGGCGATTGCTTATCTCCACTTGTGCATCTTCAACTTGTGACACTGTGGCGCAGGAAGCACCAGCCGCATGAGCCACCCCCGCCGTTACGACAGTGACCTGGCAACGGGCCCACCCACGGCTGTGGCTGGTCTTGGCGCCTGCCAGCTTGAGAATGAAGTCATTGCTTGTCCGTTTGCTATTTCGCCTGTTTGCCTTAGAAAAGCCCGGTCGTCTACCATCATTCTCTCCACAACGGGCATCCCGCCGCGACACCACACAGATCCTCCACGCATAAGGACCTGAGCCCAGCGGAGCCTGGCGTATCGCCATCATGGCCCTGTTTGTCACTCCCGAAACCTCCCCTCGCATCGCCCTTTGCTGACCTCTCCGTGCACCAGACCTAACTACATCCTGGACCTGCCATTCCGCCGATCGAACCACCTATCCCTCTCAGCTTCCATTCGCCAGTACATCAACACGAAATATGACCAACATCCGGATATGTTTCGGCAAGACCTGGAGGTCGTTGATACCCTGCGAAGGGAGGCTATCAATGTTCGAGAACCCCATCCCAGCGGGATCAAGGCGATCCAGGCCTACGCGGCGCAACTCATGTGGATCGGCGGAAAGTTCCCCATAGATGTTTGTCCCCTGCCCCAGCAACCTCGTTCATCCGCTGACCTTGTGTTTAACAGCTCGGCGCCGAGTTCACCTGGTACCCCGCCTTGGGCTACAACACCGACCGACCTATGGTGCGAAACAACCTCAAGTACGAGCTCATGAACGTCCTCTTCAACCTTGCCGCCCTGTACTCGCAGCTCGCGACTGGCCAGGCCAGGAGCGGTGGCCCTGAGGGCGTCAAGAAGGCGAACCACTACTTCTCCCTTGGCGCCGGCGTCCTCACCTACATGAAGAAGGAAGTCCTGCCCGAGCTGAGGATGTCCGACCCCCCGGAAGACATGGACGGGCACACTCTCGAGGCCCTGGCCGAGCTTCTCCTCGCCCAGAGCCAGGAGTGTTTCTGGAAAAAGGCAGTCTTGGACGGAACCTACAAGGACGCCAACATTGCCAAGCTGGCCGCCCGAGTCTCCGACCTCTACAACAGTGCGACTGAAGCAGCTATGCAGAGCGAGGCCATCAGCTCTGCTTGGATACACCACATGAGTGCGAAGCATCACCACTTTGCCGGCGCAGCCCAGCTCCGAGCTGCCTGCGACTGTCTGGACAAGGGGAAGTACGGAGAAGAGGTCGCCCGCTTGATGGACGCCGTGACGTGCGTGAACGAGGGTCTTAAGGAGGGAAAGGGTGGTTCTCTCAATAAAACGATCCTCGATGATCTCCAGGGGCTGAAGAGAAAGGTCGAAGAGGACCTGAAGCGAGCGGAGAAGGACAATGATTTGATCTACATGGGTACGTACACCACTCCCTGCTGGCATCATCCCCGCTCACCATCCTACAGATCCTGTGCCCCCTAAGTCGGAGCTCAAGATCCTTGAAAGATTCAACATGGCCAAGGCCGTTGTCCCGCCCGAGATCCAGAACCCCTTCGATTATCTCGGCGATCAGACCGAATTCGGTCCTCCGCTTTTCGCTCAGCTCGTCCCCTTCGCTGTACACGCTGCCATCACCATTTACGAACAGCGACGGGACCGCCTGGTCCAGACCAGCATCATACAGCCGCTCGATGACCTTATGGAAAAGATTCACATATCCCTCAGTGCACTCAACCTCCCCGGATCACTGCAAGCCATCGAGAAGCCTCTTGGCCTCCCACCAAGCCTCGTGCAGCACGCGGAGGAGATTCGGCAGGCCGACGCCATCGGACGAATCCACCGGGCTTTCTCCGACATTGACAAGCTCCGGTCCAGCGACAAGTCTGTGTTTGCAGAGGGCAAGGCGATTCTTGCCGCCGAGGAAGACGAGGACAACCGGCTGCGGGCCAGATTTGGCACCGAGCGTTGGACGCGACCAGACAGCCGTAGCGACCCCCAGGGTGCGCAGCTCTGGGCACAGGTGGCCGAGATTGAGGGCTATTTGGGAAGCAGTACCAGCAGCGATCAAGTCGTGCGAGATAAGTTTGACCAGGTTGAGGACTTGCTGGGCCTACTCTCAAGCTCAGACCGCGTGCTGATGGACTTTGTTCCCTCAAGCCGCCGGATGGATATCCCTGAGCCGCTGCGGCCATTCATAGGACGATTGCGAAGCGCCTACAACGATGTCCTGCGTCTAGAGTCCCGGCGGAGGAAGAAGGCAGAGGCCATCCGAGAGAAGGCCAAGAACGACGACGTCAAACCGGCCATCATGAAGGAAGCCGGTCACCTCGAGAGGACGTACCCAGCAACAGCTCTCGCGCCGGTCCACTTTGACGTCTTCTTCGAGAAGCGACTCGACCAGTTGTACGAGCCCGAGCTCGAAGCAGTCGAAAAGGAGGCACAGGAGCAAGATCGTCTGATGACCGAGGTGGAGAGGGCCAGTCACGAGTTCGAGGCCCAGCGGCGGAGCATCTCCAGCGGCAACCGCGAGCGGGAGCAGGCGCTGCAGAAGCTCGACAATGCGTACTACAAGTACAAGGAGATTGTCAGCCATCTCGAGGTGGGACGGACGTTCTACAACGACCTTAGCAAGGTGGTTGGGCAGAACTTCAGGGATCCTGCAAGGTCCTGGGCCTCTGAGCGGCGGATGGAGGCGAAGCACCTTGAAGAGTGAGTTGTCTGACCTGCGTGAATCCGGGCAATGAGCTAACACGAAGCAGGGAACTCAACATGCCGACACTGGGCTCCCTCAACATCAACCGCTCGCCGATGCACTCCCCGGCCGCGTCGAGCTACCACGCCGAGCAGCAGCAACGTACGAGTTCCTACTTTGGCCAGAATGCAGTGCCGCAGCAGCAGCAGCACGTCCCGGCACACAGTCCCCCTGCCGAGGCGCGTGTTCAATCTTGGGCTGGCTCCACGGTTGAGCCCCAGCAGCCACGGCCGGTGCCGCCGATGGGCAGCATGTGGACGCCAGACGTCGGCATCAGGTTCGGGGGAGGCCCGGGGCCAGCTGGTGGCTCTGGACAGGCTCCTCCAGGCCCGTCCCCGAACGCGCAGCAACAGCAGCAGCAGATGGGCGGCACATGGGACCCCAACTCGGGTATTCGATTCGGCTAGAATCCGAGCCGGTCTCCGACAAAAGAGCGGCGATATGATTTCCATTAGCATGTTTCTGAGAGGTGTTCCGCCTCTGTGGGTATTGGCATTGGGGAGCTGAGCGTGTATCTAAGCGATCTTCCGACCTGGGAAAAATACAGTGCATGGTGTTGGGCATCAGCCTCGCGATCCACGTAGGTCTATCCGTGCAATGATGGCCCAGCCATTCAACCTCTCCCAGATGCCCATCTCGTTCTCCTGCCGAAAGGTAACCTCCTCCGCAATTACGGTCATTGCCACGGGACTCTCCCCCTGTGGTGCTCTACTCGGATCAGGCCGCAACCGATCCCTCAAGCCCTGCCCGCGTTGAGCCTCAACTGCTTGCCTCACACTGACCCTGTCGACCCTGATCTGTGGTCCTGGCTGTAAGTGACCAGCCAAGCGGCGAGCCAGGTCCTCATCTCGCCACCACCACAGGGACCCTGCGTGAGCACCTGTATCCGCATCGTCGTCCCAGCGGCCCCAATCGCTAAACTCTCGTGCTGCTGTTGAAGTGCTGCTGCTTCCCCCCTCATTACCCCAAGAATCCCAAGCGCTAGGCACACGCTGTTCGGACTTTTCCGTCTTTTTAGATGATGAGGTTACTGAGCCCATAGGATCGGAGATGCGAGCGACGCGGACGACCTGGCCTGGTTCGTCGTTGTGGACGTAGCGAGCGCCTGTGGGAACAGCGGCGGCGGGGACGAGGACGAGGGAGGCTGTTTGGGGCGGGGCACGGTGGGATGGGGCGGGCGAGGAGAGGAGGAGAAGAAGGGAGTCGATGTCTGGGGTGATTAAGGCGAGGAGGTCGGCGTCAAAAGCGGCTTGCTGAGCGAGGTGAGAGTCGTGGTTGGCTCGGATGGCGGATGGGAGGGAGGCGAGGTGCGCTGAGAGGTGGGATGTGTAGGAGGGCGTTTGAGATGGTGAAGGAGAGATTGCCTCCGAATAGGAGGGGGGAAAGTCTTCCATCGTGGAGGATGTGGTGGTTTGGGAGAGGGAGAGAGAGGGGAGGGAAGTGGTGGTTGGAGACGTGAAGTTTGGTGAGACCGGCCGGCTTGGAGTTGGTGGGGTAGACGTGACGCCACCTTTGACAGATTGAGGCCACTTCCAAGACTGCTTCTCGGCTTCTGATTACCGGTGGCCCGGCTTGGGATGCCGAGCGACTGCGGAGGAGATGGAGATGGGATATGGAACAATGAGGATAGATGTGCTCAGCCTCGGGCGGTCGCTTGACGGTCGCCTCATGTGAGCTGGTGTGGGGGGCAAGGCAGACTCCGGACGCCTCGATTGAGGGGAGTTCACCGGTCGGTGGCTCGGTGAGCTCGGTCAGCACCAAGCCCCCTGAGCTCCTGATCCTCAGATGAGCCTTTTCGGATAGACGTATTGAATAAGACCGTGTGCTTTCGTCTAAAACACCCCTACAGAGTCTACTTAACCAGGGCAATAATCTCCTTGGCCGCCTCACATTCATCATCTCTAATGTTGCTTCGCACGTCTTGCTTCCCAGGTTTTGGGGGCGCATCGTGGCGTCGAAGTGCGAAAGGCGCTGAACGTTGTGGAAGATTGCCGAGTGTTTGTTGGGGGCATTGAACTGATGAACTGACTTTTCCAGGCCCGACTTCGATGCCATGTGAACTTCGACGTTTTGTTCAAGCTGCAGCATCGCGTGTGCGGTTGCGAGGACGACGTTGGACTGACCCCTGGTCGCTGTTGGTGAGGAAGAGGACTCGTCGAGGGGAGGTCATGGTGACGATGAGGGTATCATGGACTTAGACTCGGACAAGGCGTTCTCAAGTCGCCAAACAGTGAAGTTTTCCCCATCGTGCCTACTAGTAGCGCTCAGCCAACGCAGGGCTGCACGGCCCGGATCCATCTTATCGGCTCACGATAAGGCGCATCCTTACATAATCCTTCCTCACTGGCTGCCTGGTGGTCACGCAGATGGCCTCATTCTGAGGTACGCTCTTCGGGCGTTGCAGTAGGGTATATACTAGTAGCTTAATCTAGACGATAGAATAGAATAATACTTAGTATTATACTTATCATACTTAATATAACATCGTAAAGTATTATACTTCTATGCTATAGGCACGCCGCATGGCTAATGCCAACGTGATGGCTCCAGCAGCTGCACCGCCAAGAATATACGCCGTCATGCTCTCGACCTCCCCACGACTGAATCCGTAAATCACAGCGCAAATGTCGAGCGAATCCGCGATGAGCCCGACCATCAGTGCCCGCCGAACGTATCTTTCGCGGTTGTAAGCATTAATATTACAAAACGGGCTCTTCATCACAATGGGACTGAGAAGTCGGTGGTGCTTACTTTTTGTCGCCACTTTTGGCATCGCTGGCCAGAGCAGTCGCAAGAAGTCCGCCATTGATAGCCTCACGATGGCCCATCATGCGCACCAGCAGGGCATAGGGAGCCGGGACGTAATAGCCGTGGGATGCGCATGTCAGCTGTGGCGCGAGGAAGCTCGCGGCGCCCACTCCGATTCGAACAAAGGCGAGAGCCCGGGTAGCGGTAAGAAGATATGGGTTCAACGGCGAGGAAGCAGGCGTCTTGGGATTCATCTTGAAGTTTTGGTTGTGCCTTGGAAACTGTAATCGCTTGCAACTTTGAGAGTACTTACACACCCAGTCCAAGTGAAGAGGAGCGTGGTGGCACCCAATTTATAGTCGGCAGAACGTGGTGTCTCGCGCTCCAAGTGTCAGTGCGTCTTGCTTTACGTAAATTGATTGACCGGCTAAACTGGGTAGCGCTCAAGAATGGGCCGGCCAGCTGACAGGGACGCTTTCAGATCCGAAGCTGAACTCCGCAGCACTAGAGGAATGTTCCGGGTGTGTCGGCTTGCCTCCTCGTAAAAGGTGGAGACAGGTGCACAGCAAAGCTGGCAGCTATTGTGGAGTTGCTCGTTCTACCCCACAATCGGGACTACGTACTGGTAGTGATCCCTGGATGCTGGCCGACACTGTGACATGAAAACTTCGGGTGGCAGTAATTGAGCATGGCCTCGTAGCATGGATGTATTGCCTTTAAAAGGAGATTATTCATTGAATTCTGCTCAGAATTCCTCTGGGCTAATATATCAATACTCATCAAGACGAGGCACTTCGCGCAACCTATCCGACCATTAGGTACAGCCGCCAACTAACTATGATGAAAATGCGCATGGTGCCTTTGGCTGCGACATTGTCGACACTGCTCCATGTTTCGTACGCAGCAGTAGACATGGCGGCGCATTATTTGAACTGTGTGAGTTTCTCTGACGGTGCCATTTGCCTCGCATCATCAACTGATGTGCTTATTTGGCAGTGTTCGTTGCTACAAGTTCAACAGCCTGGACTCGTCTTCTTTCCCAACTCGTCGGGCTATGAGCTAGAAGCTTCGGATAGTTACTGGTGTAAGTTCTCATCAGCTGTACTTTTCGCTGTTCCCAACTCTCAGTCATTTCGGTACCTGACAATCCGGGAATAGCTGGAACCGCGCACCTTCGACCGACATGCGTTATCACGCCAGCCACAGCCGACATGGCCTCTGAGGCTGTGGCGATCATGTCTCGCAACAATTGTTCCTTCGCGGTTCGCTCCGGGGGCCACTCGACCGCCACGGGTTGGGCGAACATAGATGGCGGGATTCTACTAGCGACGACAAAGCTGTCCAGCATCACCATCGGAAATGATTCTGTGAGCGTCGGGGCTGGCTTGCGATGGGGTGCAGTCTATGACTTTCTCGATCCGCACAACCTGACAGTGGTCGGCGGCCGTGGCGCAGAAGTCGGAGTTGGCGGCCTTGTTTTAGGAGGCGGAGTCTCGCACTTTACGCCAGGACTGGGTCTTGCGTGTGACAATGTCAAGGGATTTCAGGCGAGGCAGCCCTAAAGGTCACATCCAACCAATGTTTCGACACTAACATCGCTCCTCAACTAGATTGTCACTTCGAACGGGCAGATCAGAGAAGCCAGTGCCGAATCCCACGCTGATTTGTGGCAGGCCCTGAAAGGCACCCAAAACTTCTTCGGTATCGTCACTCGATTCGACCTCTACACGTTCCCTTCACCGCAGCTGCATAGTGTCGGCTTCTCCATGAGCATGGATTCGTTTGATCAGGTTGCCACAACCTACAACAAGTACATCAGAGAGGACTCGGGCCGCGAAAATGCCGAGCACTTGGCTGTAGGACTCACCAGTTATTACGTTCCTTTCCTTGGGGCCCCCTCTTTGCACCTGGACTTGCTCTCCACCAGAGGAGCTGAGGAAGACTCGTGGATAGAAGAGAATTCTACTCGTCTGCGCCTTCCGAATGCCATTACTCGTTTTGCCGAATTGCCAGTATCGGCGCCGACAGAGAATCGCGGCACCATGGCGGACTTCGGCAGCGGAGCTCCCATCCCGAAGCTGCGCTACGACCTGAGAACATTCTCATTCCAGAGCAGTCTCGAGATGCTCAAGGGCATCAAGGAGATATTCGAGCAAGAAATCACGGCCGTACAGGAGGCAGACGCAAGCCTCGCCGGCATCATCGAGTGGCAGCTTATAACCGAGAACGCGATTAAGCAGGGAGTCTTCAAGGGGGGCAACATGCTCGGCTTGGAAGGCTCAGGCCCGCTGATTGTCTTCACCATGGCAAATAGCTGGACCGATGTTTCCAGGGACTTGGCCGCTCACGTAGCGGGTCAACGTGTCGTAGACCGTGGCATAGCTCTCGCGCAAAGCCTGGGTGTCTATAGGCCGTTTCTGTAAGTAACCTCGATCGAAATACTGGAGCAAGAGGAGCGAGCTAACAAACGTGAGTAGATATGCAAACTACGCTGCTAACGGCCAGAATGTTCTCGATTCGTACGGCAAGAAGAATGTAGCCATGCTTAGTCAGTTGAGGAGGAAATACGACTCCGGTAACGAGCTCCCCATTCTGATGCCCGGGGGGCTGAGCGGAATGTAGGGTTGTACATGCCGAGTTTTGTCAGGACACGTATGTCTGATAGCCTTGCGCGCGCATAGATAATTCACTTTGCCGGTACACTTGATAACCTTAGGAGACATTCGCCGATGAGCTTTTCGCACGAGGCGTGCAGTCCTGCGGCACTTTTATTTGGCGATTCGTATTGTCTGAGTGTGTCCACGTGGCTTCAAAGTGTTGAGAAGAGATCGATCCTGCTTGCGGCATTTCGCCATAGCTCCGTTTTGTGCCCGGGCCCGAGCATCTCCAGACTCTTGGTACATGTGGCCTCATCTCGTCGTAGCTGCCAGAGGTCATCCTCTGCGGCATCGAGAGAAGCGACGGCTAGGCTGTTTAGATAGCCCACGTCAATCTCCGTGGGGTTTCTGGTGTAGTCGGACCGTGAACACCGAGTGAGAAGGGAAATAGCATCGAGCCCCTCGCCACGGGGCGGAGGCGGGTCCCTTGGCGTGCCATTCGCGACGGGGAAGGGCTGGTTGGCGACTTTGACCAAGAAGGCGTATGTAATTTTCTGTGCCTGCAACCGATAGAGACCACTTCCGGGCGTCTCCTCGTGTGGCGGAGTTGGCCTATCTTTTCAGGATGAAGGCAGGCCGGGGTCGTTGCAAATGAGATTACTCCTGGAGCCCCAATTGGCTTCAATGCACCACAAGCGATCCCAAGCCCGACGAATCTGCCGTCAATCCCACGGAATGCGTTCGGTTGGGTCCTTGCTCGAGTCACCAGAAGCTGTGGGAGGGTTTCCCCTTCAGAGAGGTCTTCCAAGTTGAGCAATGGCGTCAGGAACTGCAGATTGAGCCTGGCTTTTTTTCCCACCCACTCGTTGGGGATCGAGCAGGTCGTCTCTGGTAGAACATGATCAGCCCTCTGAATCCAAGCACGTTTCTGCAGCCCCGTCAAACCAGACCAATGCCTCTGGAAATCCTCAAGATGGCCAGTTTGTTGCATGCGCTGGAGAGAAGTGTGGTGTTCGGCCATCGCTGTGTACGGCGACGAAACAGACACCCTCAGCGCCTGGTCATCCAGCCGTATGCAGTCAGCGCCCTCCGGTGAGGCCAGACGATACAGGAAGCCGGATTCCTTCGCCCAATTTGGGCCTGCCAGGGCTCGCAGAAACTTGCCAATTAGTGTCGTCGATATGAGCTCGAACCACTCATCTTGCGATTTTGGTAGCGTTTCGCGTGTGAAGTTTGCTACCTCCAGGCCCAGCGTGAGCAGCGATTTAGCAACCATGTCGAGGTGCTCTTGACGTTTCGCCGTAGACGTCGCCGGCGGGGTGATGCGGGCCAGCTGGGCGACTATCCAAGTTTCCTTTGTATCTTCCATTGGGAATCTTGAGGTTCGAATTGGAACCTTGGGCGATGTGGTCATTGATGAGGCGATGAGGATGGATGTGATGCCTCTGCATGTTACTTGTAACCGGAGTGTCCAGACTCCAGCCCCATAAATAGATGCGCCAGCGCCAATCATCCACCCGGCCACAGTCCTAGGCGCCTCCTCCATCAATTCAACAGCGTCTGACCATCATCCTTTCCGACTTTGATGTTGGGCAGTACCCCAGGTTCCTGTAACTTGTGTATCTCTTCCGTAGCCGCACAGCCACTCTTGTTCGCCCTCAGCCTCAAGCACATCATCATCAATTATACAGCCACGCCATATCGCAGCTATGACTCTATAGGTTTTTGGTCACTCTGCTGATGCCTTTACGGCAGAAGAGAAGAAGGATTGGGCCGAGGCAATCACCCAGCTCTATGTTGACTTTGGTTTGCCAGCTTTCTACGTCAACGTACAATTCATTGCTCTTGGTGCAGATGATCTATGGTACGGAGGCAGGCCTCATCCCAAGTTCACGATGGTCACTGTTTATCACGTGGCCCGTAACGTGAAGGATTTGGTTTTCGAAAGCCAAGATCGTTTCTTGAACGCTGTTGACAACGTTCTTACTCTGAGGATGACCAAGATGGGCATGGGCTGGGAGTATTTCGTCATGGAAGGCCCCCGAAAATTTTGGAAGATCGATGGCATTGTGCCTCCTCCTACAGGATCGGAGGCGGAGAAGTTATGGTTCAAGTACAACAGGCCGGTTGTGTCAAAGCCCAGCCTCTAAGGTCTGCTTAGGCCTATCTGGGGAGACAAATCACCATAGGCGACCTTGTCGCTACCAGTAAGCTCATCCCCGTGCTCCAGTGATAGCGGACATTGACATTGGTAAACAGTCCGTAGCAAATTCTGGAGCTTGACGCCATTTTTTTTTTCGAGTACTTGGTCGTTGCATGCGACGTTGCCAAGCTGCGAGTATAGCTGATCGACCCGGTAACATAGCAAGATCCCAGCCATGCTTCAATAGAACAACTAGTTCCACGCTGAGATAAGTTGACACCATTTCACTATGCATTCAAGGTGAGAGAGCGCAGACACGAGAATTGGGATGGACTTAGTTTGAGGAGAGAGAAGTTAGTGTGATCCAACGATTTTTTGGCCGGCATTATAGGTTGATTTCGCTCTTTTAAAGTTCCCGCATGAACTATTCCGTCTAGTGAGACACTTGCTCATGTTTTTTTTTGTTTCCATTACGTTGCAACGGACCTCATGGCCAGACTTTCGGAATCATTCTATGGGGCTTCCATGACACCGAAGCATTCATCTTTGAACTTCCAAATGGTTCGAGGCCTCGCAGCTCTAGATTTGAGGAGAGACATGCAGTTCTTCAACACATAGTCACATGCAATCTGTTCTTCTGACGTGCGGGTGAATGATAGGTCAGTCGTCGTGCGGGCTTCCCTAGAGCAAGTGCTGTAAGCTCGAATTTGTCTATCAGGGCAGAGTCAGATAATCATAGCCGGCTGCCTTGGCTGAGTGGCTTGGTGCGAGTGAGGAAACCGAAGCAGCATAAATTTCAGAGGCACGGGAGACGGTAGACCAACAGCCACCATACTGTTTGAATGTATAGTTATAGAACCTGGTTTATCCCTTCGTGGGCCTGTACCCTTTGCCATTTTGCGACCGTTAAAGTCTGTGCGATTCAACTTGTAGAGATAGTAAAAGACATGCAATTTGGTCAACCCTAAACAAAACGCTCACTCTCAACTGATGCCGCAAATGTGGCCAGTTCATCGTATACAGCCATGTTCCTACTACAAGACAAGTTCTGTCTACATCCTCAGTGGTTACGAGACTGCATTGCTGCGAACTACACCCTAGCTTGCTCTGGGACTTTGAAGGCACCTCTGGCGCTCCAAAGCATCGGCATTGTATTGAACCTGCTGGGGTATAACCTTGTCATTTTCCCTTTACAGTTCTTCCGGGTCCTTGGGGGATTTTCGGAGAAGCCTTCCCCGATTCAAAAGATACTGCTTCGTAGACGCAAGATGCCATACTCCGTCCGGTTCCTCGGCCCTTTTGTGACCGGGTACAACATATACGGGTTTCAAAGCTTCAACCCGCTCTATTGCACGAATCCACTCTTCCCTTTTCGACTTGGTGTTGGCCTCGAGGAGCATCTGGTGGACATCTCCGTAAACGACGTCGCCACAAACGGCGAGTTGAAGGTCTGCCACCCAAAGAATAGTGGAGTCGTACGTATCGGAATGTCCAACTTCAATTGCCGGGAAGATCCAGCGACCTTGCAGGCTAAACGTATTACTCTCTGGCAAGGGCTTGGGGGTGGTGATAGGCTTTCCGGTCTGGCCACCTGGGAAGAAAGTCTCCCAGGTATTGGCGAAAATTTCCTCCTCGATCTGATGCTCTATGTGAGCAACAGTGGATGTAGTAGCCAAGGGAATGGTGCGCGGAAAACGCTGAAGCAGCTGGGTTAGGCCCAGGAAGTGATCAGCGTGGCCGTGGGTGATGTAGATGTACGAAAGGTTTCTGTTCGGCGCAACCATCTCGATCCAAGTAATCAAGCCCCTGGTTTGATCGATGGTGATGGGCGTGTCGATAAGAACCGCTTCTGTCTGCGAGTATACCAGAGTACATGATATAGGCGACCAAGTGTTCCCTTCATTGACATTGTTAACAATGTCAACACAAGGAATAGGAGGTGCAACGTGGACAGCAAATCGCAGAATAGGAGAGGTCGCCATTAGGTCCTGGGCAGGGAGCACATCTACTCCTCGATCGACCCACGCTACCACTACGGGGAGCTCCGTCTTAGTCGGCTGAACAAGATATACCTGCTCTGGAAGACCCCTCTCCGCGGCTAAGTGTCTCGCTGGACCCAATACGGCACCTTCCCTGGCGATAACTTTGTCTGGCTTGCTGGCTCGACTCATGCGTTGGGCCCAGCGACTTTCTCTTCTTCCTCTGCGTTGCACCTGCTTCCTCGCCGCGGTCAGTAGGTACATAAGTACCTAGGCTTAACAAATATGCATATGCCCCCACAAGACGCAATCGTCTTCACATCGTAATGAACTTTCATCGCCGTGCCAGCATACCATTTCACCCACCCTGCACACGGACGACTCGTGAAGCAGTGACGACTAGCTACGCTTAATTCAGCAGGATGATAAGCGTAGACGAAGAAGCGATAAGCTATTTGTGAAATTATCGAATCATCTTACAGCTCCGCGGTGCGCTCGAGGACAAAAAGCTGGTCCTCAGGTCGGACAATTCTGGTTGATGGGCAAAAATATTGGTCACTACCAGGACCGAATAGGCGACTTCCACTTTTCAAATCTGTACAGGACGGTGTACATTACTCTCCATGCCACATAGTGGAAACATGTATCAACCGTTGCTCCGGCGGCAGAAGCTACTCAATCGTATGCCTTGTACGGTACAGACATCTTCCGCACAAAATCTCGGTGGCCATACTAGCCCCGTAAAAAGCGGAACTCTATAGGATATCCCGATAAGTATATGCACGACTGTTGGTATTATTCTGTTCTATCAGACTAGTCCTGTTCGACGACGCCGGATTTCTCGATCCTGGCCTGCTCGAGGCGGGCATCGAGCTCGGTCTCCCTGTTCCGCGAGGTGCCGGGGACGAACCAGGAGGAGCTGGAGAACAGCTTGTTCATCTCCTCGAGCGGCAGCTTCTTGGTCTCGGGCATGAAGGCCCAGAAAAATATTGCGTTGGTAATGTTGCAGACGACAAACAGGATGAAGTAGCGCCACCTGATGGTGGCTATGGCCGGGGCGGTGACCTGGCCGACGAGTGTGTTGAAGGCGAACGAAACCATGACGCCGATAGAGATGCCCTTAGAGCGGGTCTTTGTGTCGAAGACCTCGGCGGGGATGATCCAGGAGAGTGAGCCGCAGGTGAAGGAGAAGCTGATCTGGTAGAGCCAGTTGGTGACGATGAAGGCCCAGCCAAGGGAGTCCTGGGCAGAGGGCGAGGCCATGGGGAACCTGGCGATAACGGCGGTGACGATGATGAAGCAGACGCCGTTAAAGGCGTTGCCGATGATGAGGGGCCAGCGACGGCCGATCTTGTCGATGAAGAGGACGGTGCAGAGCTGGGCGACGATTGCGAGCACGTTGCTGATAGCCTGGTACTTGAGGGACTCGGTAGTGCCAATATTGATGGTAGCGTAAATATCGGGGGTGAAGTATTGGATCGCGGAGACACCGGTCATCTGTACGGAGGCCTGTAGAGCGACGACAAGGAAGAGGCGGCGGAAGCTAGAGCGATTAGTAAAGAGGCCGCGGTAGCCGCCGGCCTCCTGCTCGTGTTCGTTGGCGATGGCCGACTGGATCTGGGCGTACTCGGCCTGGACCCAAGCGTCGCTCTCGTTGCCGTTAGCGTGGAGTCGGGCGAGGGTCTTAAGGCCGAGCTCCTCCTTGCCGTGGTCGATGAGCCAACGGGGAGACTCGGGGAAGAGTAGGATCATAAGGGCGAGGATAGCTGATGGGACGACTTGGAGAGCGAGGGGAATGCGCCACTGGCGGCTATCTGTCAGGTGGAGGTTCGTGCCATACACAGTGAAGGCTGCAGGAGATTACAGGGTCAGTCATAAGCTTCGAGAGGTACGGCATGAGCGTGGCGCTGGACATACTTGCGGTACAAGCACCGATACCCAGCATCAGCTGCTGAAGACCTGTGACGCGGCCACGAATAGAGGGGTGCGCGATCTCGGCCTGGTACATAGGTACGATCATGACGAGGACACCGACGCCCAGACCGGCGATGGCGCGTCCGGCGAGCAGGTATCCGAGGTTCTGGCCCGCGGCTTGGAGCGCGCCGCCGACGACGAAGACGATAGCGCCGACCATGATCGCAAGACGGCGGCCGAGGAAGTCGCCCAGCCAGCCAGCGGCCGCGGCACCGAAGAAGCCGCCGCCGGTGAAGACGGAGACGACAGCACCCGCTTCCTCTGGATTCGGAGAGAACTGTGCCTTGAAGGACGTGGAGGCGATACTCCCGCCGATGACACCGAGATCATAGCCGTAGTTGAAGGAACCCAGCGAGGCGAAGACGCCCACGAGGAACTGAGACCCAAGATGTTACCTCCGGTTGCAATCATGACAGAAAGATAGTAACAGCTTGAGAACGTACCTGGTAAACCTTGGGGGGAATCATAGTCGCGTAGGTACAGATTTGAGTGTTCTCCAGTGGCAAAGTCAGGTCCGAGCTAAGCTGAGGCAGGCCAGGGTCTCAGTCCAAGTCGAGTCCCGAGTCTGGAGGAGGCCTGGGGTTGAGTGAGGGATCAACTCTAGAAGTCGGGGGGGTTCCATCACATTATGAAGCCGTCTTTGCCCCGGTCGTTGCGACACGCGGACGGCCTCTGATTGACGCGGTACAGAGCTCGATGACGGGAAAGCCTAGTGCGTGGAATTGCCCCGACAAACCAGAACTAGCGCGAACAAGAGGGCCGGGGAAATCAACGCATCGCCGCAGAGAGCTCCGTGCAGATGTCGTACGAGCCGATTGTCGCCGCCGTCTCCCATGCCGATTGGTGCGCTTCATGCAAGACGCCCGGGGGGAAGCGAGACTGTGGAGACGGGGCATGGCGGGGTCTATGGGGTGGAATGGATGATGGGATCCTTGGCCGATACCCACAAGTCCACGACCATTCGGACAAGCTTCCGGCGCTCTCCTATAATGGCCATGACATGACACATGCCCGTTGGACGTCCATTCAGCTCCGGCCTCCTGAAGAACACCGCTCTCGGCGCAGCCGTGGATCAACCCCGTACGCGTCAGGGTGCCGCCGACTCCAAGACATGCAAGCTCACCCGGGCCCTAGGTGGCAAAGGAGATTGCACAGTGTAAGTCAAGCTACTAGGTAACCTCGTCCAGCAGCTATATTGTCTAGTACCTCCAGAGCGATCAGACGGTACACACCAGACACTAGGCATCTCGAGCGGCGTTATTAGCAAGGCACAAACACCAGAGACACAACCCGAGCCTGGATGGTTGGCCGAAATTCGCCACGCCCTGGCGCAGGTGCAAGCTGAGATCGGGGCGTTCGAGACACGCGACGAGGCTAATGAGTGCTGCAGCCGAGACGCGACGGGAGATCCACGCCTGGGTTCAGTGCCAGCACTCTCCCAATGAGCGGTACGAGGATTCACGCGCCAAGAGATTAGCAGGCACGTGCGACTGGATACTCACACGGCCGGTATTCACCCGGTGGACTCCGACACACCCGGAATACTCTGGATCAACGGACGACCTGGATTCGGCAAGACTATCTTACGTTCGCGCATCGTCGAGTATCTATCGGCCATTCCTGACAGACTCGTCGCTCACTTCTTCTTGTCCTCCGATCACGAGAGTCGCAACGATCCCTACTCCGTTTTACGGTCATAGCTCTACCAACTCGCCTCGCATTCAGATGCATACGACCTGATCCAGCAGAGATGGGAGGCAACCCAGCACAGGTTGCCGGCCGTGCCATCGTCATTCAGCTCCTTCACGATGCTCTGCAAACCCGGCCAGGAAGCTACCTAGTCGTCGACGGCCTTGACGAATGCACGGTGCCCGCTGATAGTAACGTCCCTCACCTATATCCGGAACACCCCTACATCCGGAACACCCTAAAATCCCTCACCGCTACTCCGACCTACTACTTTCAATCTAGGATATCTCTACCAGATTTAATCCGAATCTTCCCATACTCAGAACACTTCTACTTTAATTAACGATGAGTATATATACCGAAGATGAAGTTAATTAAGCTCTTAGTTCTATCGCAAACGGTCAATCTATCCGGAAGGCCTTGATCGAATGGGGCGTTCCAGTTACTACCCTATACCGTAGGATTCGAGGTGTATAGCTAAGATCTACAGCCTTTAGTAACCAGCAGAAGCTATCTGAGACCCAGGAAAAGCAGCTAGCTTGCTGGATTCAGGTCTAAGCCTCCCTGGGGCTCCCCCCGACGCACGCGTAGGTTAGGGATTTTGCTGAGCGTATCCTACGTCTATAAGGAGGGTCCCCAACCCTTGGGAAGAACTGGTTCTAAGCTTTCACCCGTCGAAACCCTTTAATAAAGGTCTAGCGCGCTAGGCTGATCGATTCCTAGTGTATTAACGGAGCGTCGACTGACGTTATCAGGACCTGGTTTAAGCACCTCGCCGTCGACCAGATCAGGGACATTAAACCAGCCAACCGATATAATATGGACGAGACCGGTATCCTCGAAGGTCGAGGGTCTAACGGCCTGGTCCTGGGATCCGCGGAGAGTCGGAATCTACAGAAAAAACAGCTAGGGTCGCGAGCCTGGATCACTCTAATAGAGTGCGTCAGTGCTACGGGCTCTTCCGTCTCTCCGTTAGTTATCTATAAGGGCAGGTCGGTCTAATAGTAGTGGTTTCCCCTGGATCTACAACCTTATACCGACTGGAGATTCTACGTAACAGAAAACGGGTGGACTGATAACGAGACGGCCGTCTACTGGCTCCGGGATATCTTCATCCTATCCACGTAACTAACCGACCTATCTACGACCCGTTTACTCATCCTGGACGGTCACGGTAGCCACGAGTCTATAGAGTTTATGTATCTATGTTATACGTATTAGATATATCTACTTTACTTACCTCCTTATACGTCCTACGTCCTATAACCGTTAGATCAATCCGTTTTCGGACCCTTGAAGATAGCCTACAGAAAGGAGCTAGGATTTCTAGAGTAGTGGAATGATTCTATAGTTCTAGGTAAACGGAACTTTCTTAGCTGCTACCGGAAGGCTCGCTAGTCAGCCTTTATAGCGTAGAATATTAAGGCGGGCTGGAAATCGACGGGTCTGTGGCCGGTGAACCTAGCTAAGCCCCTCCTGAGCCCTCTACTCCTCTACGAATCTAGGGACGGGTCCACGACCGTTAATCTAATCCTTGATCGAGCCCTTGGGTTTATACCTATCCCGTAGTGGGATATAGCTTCATCCTCGGTTAACTGGTCGACGCCCAGGAAGTCCGTCGATCTGCGCGACTAGCTGGGTCAGTACAGCCGCCTAGATCAGCCTAGTAGTACGCAACGGCTACTCTTCCGGAAGGTCTAAAAAGGCTTCGAGGAAAAGGACTATTAACTAGCTATCCTACAGCGTAGGGTAGAAGCCCTCGAGTAGTAGGTTGAATCTATACGACTAAGGAAGAAGAAGAAGGTCCAGATCAGCCCGAATTCTAAGTTTGCGGATATCGAGGCTATCTACCGGGCGTAGGTCGACGCAGGTGATAAATCTGATGATATAGCTGAATCCAGCGACTCTGATTTACCTAGCGAAGCAGAGGACTGTATTGTTGTGGGATCGTAGGTGGTAGAAAATGAAGGCTGAAGGTAGTAGTGGTTTCTTGATGGGTGGATTTTAGGGTGTTCCGGATGTGGGGGTGTTCCGGATGTGGGTGAGGGACGTTAGTAGCTCCGTCGCGAGATTTCTCGAAGATGTCAAGAACGTCAGCACGCCCGCCACCCGCGTCCTTGTCGTTAGCCGCGACGAGCCCGAGATCCGAAATGCCCTGCAAGCCGACGATTCTTGCCGCCTTGTCGAGTACTAAATATCCCCTACAGACGTTCATGACGACGCTACCGTGTTCTCGCGGTTTATTGTCGATAGGAAGCTCTCTAATAAGCCCGAAGACATACGAGCGAGTCTCTCTAAAACTATGACCGATCGAAGCGACGGCTAGTTCCTCTGGCTGCTACTCTAAGAATAGTCTTTGAAGTCATGGAAGAACATTGCGCAAATCCAGCGTGGTCTCGACGGCGCGCCGGCTGGTGCGTGGCGTTGAGGGACGTATGCGGTTATAAACACAATGGGCCCTACGAAAGGAAGCGACGATAGTATGGTAGTCGTATAGGCATAGCGGGAAACGTCAAGTTGGCGTTGTTAGGAAATATAGACTACTTCGAACCAGGGGAATGACAGACAACCTCCAAGTTGTTCCCAGCCGGATCTTTGACAAACGCACTATAGTACGCAGGGTGATAGTGGACCCTAACGCCGGGAGCACCATTATCCTTCGCCCCAGCCGCGATGGCGGCCTCGTGGAATTTGCGAACATCATCGCGTTCTGTGTTACGCCAGTCATCAATGACTCTTCACGTCATAATAGGTAGAAGCAAACTCACCATTGGCCCCAAAAGCGACATGAACAATGCCGACATTCGGCTCGTCCGTCGCATTTATCCACCAATCAGGCTGTTCCGTCCCCATTCCTGCGACACCAGGAACAGGCTCCGTGAGCAGCTTATACCCCAGGGTTGTGAGGACGGCGAGGTAAAAGTTGAGGACCTCCTTGTGCTGGGCCCTAGGGACCAGGATGCCGACGTGGTCGATGGTCATGATGGCGGTGAAAGTAGGTAGATACTTGTAAGGTAAAAGAAGGGTGGGAAGCTTGATGCTGGAAGAAATGATCGTGCAAGCATCAAGGGAGAGAGGATGTGGCGCCGTTCTTATAATGCCCCCCTTCCCCCTCCGTCTCCTCACCACCACCCTTCAATCTGAACGGCTCCCCTAAGAACCCGTCATGTGAATAGTTGAACGCAAGGGTATGGGTAACCCAAGAGAAGCCCTTCCCTGCTCATGTAGAACTACCCCTAGTCTCCGCTTAGTCGTCCACAAAGGCTTCAGGCCATGGCCAGAGTGCTAGAACGGTTCGAGCCCACGCTAGTACCATGCGATGGTCAGAGCCGGGATTTGAGTCGGGATTTGAGTCGGGGTCTGACAACGCAGTTTGTTCCCTGGCCGTAACTCGCGGGTACGCTTTCGTTCAGGCAATCCGGCAAAGGGTCAAGCAGGCAGAAGTCCACAAACGTTAAGATGTAATGCAAGACACATGCGATGGGAAGCTCCGTCAGCGAGGGTAACATGCGAATATTCCGTCGTCAAGCAGAGTGTTTCTCCTATTATTCTATCTAAGGAATATTCACATCCTCCTGTTCTATCACGCCATCCTCGCAAAGATGGCCTGGGACCTCTCTCGGCCACCGGAACGGCCAGCAGGAGAAGCACAAACTAATATACAACCATACCGATTGGAAATCTCGGAACCTATCCGCTCGCCCTGCCAGGTCTTTCTGCGGCTCTGTTATTAAGACCGCCGATGCCCTGACCTGCATCCGGGAGAAACTAGGGCCCCGCGGGCGAATAAGTCCATCGCCTCCGTCCGCCAAGTATCTGCATATGTTCCAGGACCATTAGTAGTATTGAAATGCATGATGACCGGAGAAGTGTTGTCGTAGACTGGCCAGTCGACGTCGAATCCGGGCACTGGAGCACATACTATTAGTACACGTAGGCATACACAGAATGACACCTGTCCTGTCTTTTGGCGACTCACCCTTGTGTGCATTCGGTGAGTGTGACACGACAAAGCTGATCCACATGCTGGTCATGATATTGACGAGGCGGAGATGCTTCTCCCGTCCCGTCGGGTCCGAAGGAAACGGATCAGCCGCCCAGCCCCGACCCTCAGTATTGCCAAAGGTATACGGAATCTCCGAGAAGTGAGCTGACCCCAGGGTTGTGGGATCGAAACCGGCTATGCCGGTGTCGAATAGGAACCCGTAGCTCGGGACCCCCTTGTCAGCCCAGGCCTGATTTGTCTCGCGTCGGCCGGCGGTGAACATGAAGTCCCCCATCCACAGCGTCGCTTTGCCGTACATGGCGCCGAACTCGGGCCCGGGGTTGGCCTTGACGGTACCGAGGCCTGCTGCCGACAGGTCGTCAACTTCGTCTTGGTAGAGTCTTGTCCACTTCTCGACGACGTCGTCAGGCACCGCGATGCTTCCAAATGTGCCCCGGATGAGTCCCCCAAACTGCTCATCAGTGTTGATCGGCGACGTCAATTTTTGGAGGATAAAGGACGTCCCCTCGTTCAGATTTGAACCAGTGAGCAGTGGAACTGGAATAAAACGGCCGTCTCGTAGTGCCCTCAATGGAGACTTGGGTAGTAGCTGTCCGTCGAAGATGAACGTTGGCGGCAGCTGAGCCGATGCGGCATTCAGCACCAAGGCGGGAACGCCTCGAAGACATTCGAGGGAGTCGTGTGCATTAGTGCAGGCTGTTGCGTTCAAGACGGAGTCGAAATCCTGCTGCTGCTCTTGGGCGGTGCGGGAACTTATTCCTCCGGTGATCGGGCCGCCGCTCTGGGCAATGGCAGCGCTGAAAAGGCCATCGTCACGGCCGCCATGAGCTAAAAGATGATATCCAACAGACCCGGCTCCGGCCGACTCGCCCATTATGGTCACCCGCGCTGGGTCGCCGCCAAATGCTTGGATATTCTCTTGGATCCAACGCAGAGCATGTCGCTGGTCGTGTAGGAGGAGGTTCGTTGCTCCGGCCTGGCGTGCAGCCGAGCCCCCCAGCATACCAAAAAGGCCCAGGCGGTAGTTGAAGCTCACAAAGATCATTGGCGTCTCCATGGCGATGGATCTCTGGACAAGGAAAGAGCCGTCGCCACGCTCATCGGCCGCGCTTCCATCGGCCCAAGCTCCGCCATGAATCCAGGCGACGATGGGCAGCTGAGCACCAGGGCCAGCGCCGGCCGGGCGTATGACATTGAGGTGCAGACAGTCTTCGCTCATGATTTTCGTGAAGTTCTGAGAGAAGACGGCGAGGTTGATAGAGTTTCCGAGACACCAAGGGCCAAAGGAAGTTGCCTCCTGCGTGCCATTCCACCCTCCGTAAGGGGACGGAGGACGAAATCGGAGGTCTCCTACTGGAGGAGCAGCATATGGTATGCCTAGGAAGAGGTCGAGATCACAGGTAACGCTCTGGGAGCCAGCAAGTGTGCCATTCGTTATTTGGACCACGGGATCGAGACCTGCGCAGGGTCTACCAGTGGCCGGTGCTGCTAGGACGCGCACATGAGAAGATGGCCAGAGAGCGAGTGCGCCGAATGCAAATAGGGAGGCCTGTAGTATCATTGCAGCAGAGTCTGTTGGTGTAGATATCTGGCGAGGTTGGGAGGTAGGTATATAGTTAGATGCGGGAGGTATAAATCTTGGAAGCTTGATAGTTGCTGTGCTGTAGGCCAGGAGTGTACTTAAAATGCGGAGGCTGAGGTTTATATGTACATGCCTACCCATTGAAATACTTTTAAAAGGCACCACACTCATTGTGTCTATTTTCCTGGCCTCTGAATCAGCGGCATCAGGGGAGAGATTAAATTGCCATGACATCACCGCAGGGGCCTTACACATAGTGCAAAGATAGATGCCGAAGTGCCGTTTGAGCATTGCTCCGGAGCATGTGTTGAAAAGATCTGTGTTGAGTAGTGTCTCCAGATCGTCGTGTTGATGCGTCGTATTGATATTAGTTCAAATTGCTTTTGTTGGTCATGACAAATACCTCGGCTAAGACATTAGGTACCTGAATCGGGGTTTGCTCTGTCTTTCAATCTCAAAAGTAAGTGTCTTACAAATCTAGGGTCAAATCCCGTACTCGTCACGACGACATGTTAAAGTGCAGACTGACTCGTAAGTGAGTTACCTACAGCGTAGCGTTATGCCAAGCCATTTGAAATCACTTGCTACTCAACCCGGTATGTCCCCGCACGGAGAAGCAGGAGAAGCTGAAATTTGACCCTGAACCCGCCAGAGCGATAGGAAGGCTTCTACTATACTAGTCAACCATCATGGGGAACGCAGACCTGCGGTGTGCATCGGTCGCACCCACGCACGTGGGGTGAACAAATGACAGAACTACGTAAGGATATATAGATTTTATAGGTTGAGGCTACTAGCTTAAGCTATCTTCAAGCTAGCGCTCGATAACTCTTTCGCATAAAATCACATAAGCCTACTGCTAGTCTTCCTGAGTTTTGCGGTCAGCAGCAGCCCTGTCGCCTGCTTCCAACGGCTAGTTTGGGAGATGCTTGATGTTCATCTTGTACGTTGGCACCTGTGAATAGCTTCAGAAATGCTCCGTGATGTTCCTCGATGAATACTCTTCGATTCAAAGCGGGCAGGAATCCCTTCAAAAAGGGGTGACAAGCCCAAGGAGCTGTCCGGGGAGTGTCGGCCGCGAGACCATACCCATTTACCCCGCACTAAACCATTCCTAGTAATGCCGAAACTCCCCGGACGCGGGGCATCGCGACATCACCAAGCGTCACCACGCCTCCACCCTCACCCCGTTCGGAGTAAATCCCCCCCCTCACCGGAGTATCACTTCAGGCTCAAGTGCAGTTCGCGGGCAGCAGCCTCGAGGGGTATTAAACAAGAACGACACCCCGTCCCCGGAGTGCAAGTAATCCATTCTTCTTCATTGATCTGTGCCTCCCTCTGCTCTGATTTCACGGTAGAGCACCTCGAAACCTCTACTCATCTACTAGTAATCCCCCTCCTCAGCTCATCCTCACTCACCCCACACAATGTCTCCCATCAAGGTCGGCATCGTCGGATACGGCGGCGCGGCAAAGCGTTTCCACCTGCCCTTCATCACAGCCATTCCCGACTACGAGATCCACGCCATCTTCCAGAGAGCAGAGGCTCCCGCTGACCCCTCATCCGCCCCTGCTGGTTCCCACTGCACGGTCGACTTCCCCAAGGTCAAGCATTACCGTGTCGCTGAGGAGTTCTTCGCCGACCCCGAGATTAAGTTTGTCGTCGTCGCCACGCGCGATGACACGCACGCACATTTCGCCGAGCTGGCTCTCCAGGCCGGCAAGCATGGTAGGCTCACCCGTTGCCAGCTTTGGTAGAGTACCATGCTGATCCGCGTCCAGTCATCGCCGACAAGCCCTTTGCCAGGTCGGCTGAAGAGGCCGATAAGGTTATCAAGCTGGCCGAGGAGAAGGGCCTGATTGTGACGTGCTTCCAGAACCGGAGATGGGTGAGTTGAATGCCTCGACACAGAACCCCAGGTTAGTACTGACGATGAGCAGGACGGCGACTTTCGCACGCTGAAGAAGCTGATCGATGCCGGCGCGCTGGGCGACATCAAGGAGGCCGAGCTGCACTACGACTTTGAGAACGCCCCCTGGCTGCACCTCATGTCGGCCAAGAAGTGGACACCCGGCTCCGGCATGGCCTTTGGTCTGGGCACACACAGCGTCGACCAGGCCCTCGCCCTCTTCGGCCGCCCCAAGTCGGTCACGGGCTTCTTCCGCGCCCAGCGTCCCATCGAGAGCGAGGTCGAGGATTCGTTCACCATTATCCTCCAGTACGACGGCGCACAGAAGGACCTGCTCGTCACCGTCAAGACGTCCGTCACGAGTCCTCTGTCCCAGCAGCTGAAGCAGCTGGTCCGCGGCACGAAGGGGTCGTTTATCAAGGTATGTCCCCGAGATTAATGGTGTCTGAGGTTGAAGCTCACAGCTTGTAGTTCCAGCAGCGCAGTACTTGCCCCCAGGAGGAGCAGATTGCCGAGGGCGCCAAGCCGCTCGACCCTGGATTCGGTGTCGAGTCCGAGGCCCTGCGCGGCATCCTCACGACATACGAGGAGTTTGACTCATCCGTCCAGAAGCTCGACCCCGAGACGAAGAAGTACACGGGCCGGTACCCGACCGTCACTGGTCGCTGGATGGGGCTGTACGAGAACGTGGCCGATGCTATCAACGGCAAGGCTGAGCTGGAGGTCAAGGCGACACAATCCCGGGATGGTCTGCGGGTGATTGAGCTGGCGAGGGAGTCGCACAACACGGGCGCCACCGTCGCATGGAGGTAGATGTAAACGTAGCAAAGGAATCTCAGGGCTCGTCGCCGGCCATTTTGCCCTCTGTTTCCCACCATCTCTGCATGCCCTCCACGTCGCACCACGCGAATTCGCGGGGTTCTTCGTACCACCACCGCTCGTCAGGCCGTGTAGGTCTGTCGCTGACATATTTCTTCAGGCTTCCACCTTCGAACAAGTGGTTCTTGACGCCGACGAGCAGCACGACGGAACCAACGCGCGGGGCGAAGCCGTCTGGGTCGAGGAAGACGGTGAGGAGGATGCGCTTGTCGGTCGATGGGTCGGCGACGCGGGCAGTGCGCATGCTGAAAGGCGGGACAGGGCATGGCTGAACGTCGTCGAGGGAGCTGATGACGACGAGCGCGTTGATGGACCAATTCTGCTTATAGGGCAGATGGGGTATCGAGCGTAGGGTTGTGAGCTTGAGCGGGATCGAGGGATGGGCCCAGTCGCGAGGAAGAGCTACTGGAGGGTGGTTTGCGTAGGAGATGGCTGCTACTTCGGCGGCTTCCTCGCGACGTCGGACCGTCTTGGAGGGTGAGACCAGCATGTCTTCAAAGTCGTCGGCGTCAATGTCGTAATCGTCGTCGTTGTCGAAATCTGGTTGCGGATGCCGGTGACGTTGACTCTTGGTAGGGGTACGCGTGTACGACTCTTGTTGCCTTGCTTGGTCTATCCAGTCGTCAAACTCGATCTGACTGCTGGGTATGAGGTCAATTTCGTCCTCGTTGACTTCTTCGGGTATGTCTTCCAGAAAGGCAGCATCTTCTGGATTGTCTTGTAGCGCTGCCTGCTCTTCCAGGGTTTCTGTGTTGCTGGCGATTGTTCGCCACCCGACCGGGACCATGTCCTCGACCACCAGGTAGATCATCTGCTTCGGACCGCCCAAACCGTCGCCCTCGATATCGCGGTGTTGAATGCTAAACGCGCCGAGGCGAACGTAGCATCCCTCGGTGACGGTGCCGGCGTCAATAAATGGGTGCATGTCGGGCTGCAACAGAGCCTGGATGCAGAGCTCCCCGTCGCCGAGAAGGAGTCGAACGACGCGCCATCTGGAGGACCGAGGAAGGGATGTAAGAGCGACATCCTCGACCAGAAAAATAGAGTCGGGAACGCAGTAGCGTGTGCGCAGGAGCTCGGCGATGAGCGGCTTCGGGGTGAACGGTTCGGATGGGTCGGTAAACGTTATGGGGGTCTTGTGCACGAGGCCAGAGTCGGTCACGACATGTCTGTCGTCGTCGAGGGACGCTGGAGGCATGTGTTGACGCGCATGCTTCAGGGGGTGGAGGTGGTGGTTGGAAAATGGAGGGGTCGCGACGCTGAAGAGCAGACGGTCGAGAATGACGATGTGACTTGACGCGTCGAAGACCTGGCCCCTGTCGGCCTTATCGCGGCGGGCCGATAAGCACAGTACACCCCGGAAGATGCCCCTGGCTTGAACTGTTTAGCCATGCGTTCAATGACCTCGCAACGAATGAAGACATTTTTCTCGAGCTCGAAATGTTATTTGTATAAGTCTATCTATGTAATCTCAATCTTTAAGCGAGTGACAATCGAACAGCTCGTCTGGCAAATGCATCCATTCAACCCCCCCCGATCATCCAACATGTCGTGCCCCTCCGTCACCCCTTACTTGGGGCACTCCTCCGGAGTGTCGGCGCAGGTGTAAAGGGTACAGCAGACCTGACCCGGCTTGCAGAAGAAAGAGTCGCCGCACTTGGGCCCGAAGATGGGGGGAGTGGCCTGGCCGGCCGGGGCCGTCGCGACCACGGTGGCCATGGTCGTCGGGAAGCCCTGCATAGGAGGGCACTTGGCCAGGCATTCGAGACCGACGCCACCGTTGAAGGGGACCGAGCAGCAGAGAGGCTTGTCGGAGGGGCAGACCATGTCGCCGCACTTGTCAGGGTACGAAGCGGGGGAGGCGGTGGCGGCGCCAACGAAGGCGATGGCGATGAGAGTAGACTTGATGACGGAGGCGTACATGTTGATGTTCTTGGTGGACTTTGGTGGTGGGTGTTTTATTGGAGTTCGAGAGTCTGAAGTTGTCTTGGTTGTGTTTAATGGGGGATGGATACTTGTGGTGTGATGTGGTTTTGATGGCTTGTAACTTGAAAACCTTGAGGTGATCCTGGATATTTGGAGTTGCTTGTAAGAGTGATGGTGAGTGTTGAGATGTGCTGATGAAGAATCTTGTTCTCATCGAGGCAGAAAACCAACGTCTTTATACCCAGCTCTCACGGAAACAATCCTCATCTCGCCTCACTGTCCTCACCGACACCGCAATGATGAAGTTGCTTCCACGGCATGTCCGAAATCGCTGTCCAAACAATCCAAGGATGAAGTCGTTGAAAATAGAAGCTCTTCGGAGAGCATCACCAGCGGCCGTCAGAGTGCGGCTGAACTGGCGGCCGTAGATTGGCGCCTCTGGCTCTCTCCTTGACCCAGGCTTGGAGAACACCACTACGGTCTCTCCTCGGTGGTCCCGTCATCCCATCTCAAATGGCCTGACAAAATTGGACGGCGCAGCCCTAGTGTGGTTAAACGTAGCAACCAACGTCAGTAATAAATCCTTGAATATCTCCAATTATCGTGGCTTGATCAAGGTAAAGTGCCCGGCGAGTTGTAGCACTCGCCACGAAAGTGTTGCGATGATGCCTCTCCCAAAATGTATTCTTCCCGGTGGTGTTCACGGCATGTTTGACTTTCAAATCCTTCAAAGCCCGCAAAGCCCGAGCCGGGATTTATGGAGTGAATGTTGCCGGTCGGCCCCATTCCCGGTGTTCGGCATTGAAGTTGACAAATTATTCGGGGAACCAACGCCTGTCCGTAAACAGTCATCGTCTTGGGCAAGATGAAGGGCAGAAAAAAAACCAAGGCTGAAGCGCCCACTTGATGACTGTTGCTTGGTGAAGATCCGCTTTCCCCAGATTCCAGCGCCCAGCTATGCCGAGGCTCCACCTCCGCAGGCCAGATTTGGAATGATCCGACGTGATCTGGCCAAGGGGAAAAGAGAGCAGAGGCTGCAGGGGGCCACTGGACGCTGGAAAACGGCGGCATCCGGAATCTGAGGGTTTCCGGATGGGAAAATGGCAATGCACCATCTGCCAGTTCAACGGCATGTCATCTACCAGCATTGGGTCTTTTCCTGCCGTATTCAACGCAGAAAAAGCCGTGGACAACCGATCACCCGGGCAGGCAATCTCTGCATCTCACTCTCGGCTGTAGGAGTTGTGCAAGATGACCAGATGTCGAGATGAACGCCGTCGCTCCGCGGAGGTTCAAAGGCCCAGAAGGGGCGGTGTCGTGCCATTTTGCCGTGCCCCCTCACATCCCAAGACAAAACACGACACGAACCCAGCTTTTGGCTGCTAAGAACTCGTCCACCTTCCCGAATGCCAGCAAAAGTCCGGGGGTGAAATAGGGCCAAGGGAGGAAATAGCTTTTAAAGCGGCCAGCAGAAACTGCCTCTTCGGGAAACTCTTATATAATGGGAACCCAGATGAACCAACCGGAGGGCTCGGTGAAGTGGCCCCGGCCCCGGTGTTCTAAGAGGGGCGCACCGTCGGGCTGGAGCGTACCTGGGCTGGCTGCTTCGTAAGGCGCCTTAGGCCGTTTTGGGGTTTCTGTTACTAAACCATGACGCACTGCTACACATGACGAGACCCCTTTGACCCGTGCCGTGCTCACGGGAAGGAGCACGTCAAACTGAGGTCTCCGCGGCACGGATGTTGATGTGTGTTGTTCAAAAGGGCGGAGGGAGAATTTTGTTTCCGGGAGGAAGAGGGGGGACATTGCTGTGTGGAAGTTGAACGGTACAAGAACACGACATTGGCCTCGACGCTTTGATATCCGTCCCGCGACTGCCTCTCTTTTCGGATACATCCACGTGCTTGTACCTGCCTACCAGCCCAAGCCTGTCTTTACACCGGTTACCCGCTAGTACTCGACTGGACGCGACTGGTTTCAGAAAGCAGTGAAAGACCAGACCGACTCGACTCGACTCGACTCAGCTCGGCTTGACACTCCTACAGCCTGCTTATTTCCACCTGTTGATGAGGCTCCAACATCTCTAGCAACCAGACTTCACCACACCTCATCCACTTCCCCTCCTAGACATCACCTCGTCTTCCCACGGGATTGACACCCCATCATGTCTACAACACCAAAACCCTGCCGCGACCCTCGATACTGGGGCTTCGACGTCGACCGCTACCTCAACCCCTTCCTCCCCCCTCCACCATGGCGACACCTCCCCCGACCCATCTCCCGCTTCTTCGGCTATCGCGTAACCAAACCCCCAAACTGGGGTAACCTCAGCGTCATCTTCTGGGCCTTCATCGGCGTCTTCTGCGGCATCTCCCTCATCGCCGTCGTCTCCAAACACATCCCTTCCTTCGAGGCCCACGGCGCCCCCATCATCATCGGCAGCTTTGGTGCTGCTGCCGTCCTCGAATTCTACTCCATCGAGTCACCCCTCTCACAACCCCGAAACGCCATCGTCGGCCAGCTGCTGGCATCACTTACCGGCGTCAGCATCTGCAAGCTCTTTCTCCTCTCCTCACGTTTTGACGAAGTCCGCTGGGTTGGCGGTGCCTTAGCCTGCGCTGCTGCCACCTCCGTCATGGCAATCACAAAGACTGTCCACCCCCCAGCCGGAGCCACCGCTCTTCTCGCTGTCGTTGACGACAATGTTGTTCGTCTCGGCTGGTTCCTCATCCCCATTATGCTATGCGGTTGCGGCTTGATGCTTGTTGTCGCACTGATCGTCAACAACATTCAACGTCAATTTCCCATGTACTGGTGGACACCCGAGGACCTGCGCGCCACCACCCTCCCCTGGGTACGCCGAGACGTCGACCTCGAAAAACAGCTGTCAACACCCTCAGCCGCCCAGACCGCCAGGGAACCAGATGATACCGTCACCGAGACGGACGAGGAAGAGAGCCAGGCCGGTTCGTCATCGGACGACGATGATGGCAAACAAAGGCAGCGCAAGGAGAAGAGGTCCGACTCCGAGTCGACAGTCCGTGATAGCGCCAGGGCGCCGCACGAGGTTGATCTTATCATCCGTCCCGGCGAGGTCATTGTCCCCGAGCACATGTACATCACACCGGAAGAGCGAATGCTGTTGGAGAGTTTGAGCCACCGGATATAGCAGCCCGGTCAGGCAGCCAGGGCAAAGGCCCAACCAAGCATGTGACTCCCTGGATAGGAGCACACCCTCATAACCATCTCACATGAAGCAAGCGTCGAATTTATTAAATGAAGAAATCAATTCCAATTCCAAACCATCCCGATGCTGCTATCTGTCCGTCTATATACCTCAGGCCGCCCAAGCGCCTGTTGAATCAGTCGAGTTGAATGTCTTTACCCCGTCTTGCCCGTCCCCTCTTTCCTCCATCCATGTCCATGATCCATCGTCATCATCATCGTCATCATTCCATCCTCATTAAGTCCCGACGGGGGCGTGTCATGACTTGCGTTGTGTGTGTCCGTGTCGTGTGTGTCTGCGTGTGTGTGACTCTAGGAAAGGAAACCACCGGCACATGTGTCGCATGAACTCATTCAAACATTGATCGACGTGATCCATAAAAAAGCAGGCCGTGCGGTGACGAGTGAGTCGCGCGCGGACCTGCGGCTCGAAAGCGACTGGAGGCGCGGCGCAGAGCCGCCCTCCTGACCGCTTCGGCCGGGTCATTCTGGTCGTTTCTCATGCTCCAACTACGTCCGGTCATGCGACCTTGGGCGTGTTGATGTTGGAGACGGTGCGCGCCATGGTCACCTCGGCGTGCTTCTCAGGGTTCTTGGTAGGGTCGTTGGATGGGTCGCCGTCGGCGCCGGGGTTGGCCATCTCGTACTCGAGCATCTTGAAGAGCTTGTACAAGGCGACGGCCAGGAGAGATCCGATGATAGGTCCGACCCCTGAGATATGTTAGAAGGCAGTCTTTTGTGCTTCCAGGGTAAGATAACTTACAGTAGATCCAGTGCTCGCGGTCAAAGGTGGCGGTGACGACGCAAGGGCCGAAAGAGCGGGCGGGGTTGAGCGAACCACCGGTGAACTGAACACCAGTCATCTCGGCGATGAACAGGGCCAGACCGATGCCGATAGGCGCGATGAAAGTACCGCGGTGCTTCTCCTTGGCCAACATGAAGATGGTGAAGACAAGCTCGGCAGTAAGGATGGCCTCGATGAAGACACCCTGGGCAAGAGAGGCACCGCCACCGAGGGTGGTACGGACGTTGAAGTTCTCAGGGAAGAGGAAGTTGACAAGTACCGAGGCGAGCATGCCACCAAGCATCTGGGCGATGAAAAGGCAGACAGCGCGAATGGCGCCGATGCCGCCAGTGAGGAGGAGACCAAGAGTGACAGCAGGGTTGAAGAGACCGCCGCTGATGCGGAAGAAGATCCAGACGTTGACCATGAGCGAGAGACCGAAGGCGAGGGAGATGTACATGAGGACGCTGACATTGAAACCCGTCAGGTCACCAGTCGTGGTGTTGTTCTCGCCGGGCTGGTTGGAGTTGTTGGCCTTGGACTGAATGTTGGCGACGGTGGTGCCGCCAAAGGCGAAGAAGAGGAACATCGTGGTGCCGACAAACTCGCCAATGGCCGCGACAAAGTGGTTCTTGACGTTGCTGTTCATCCACTGCATCCAAGGCAGGCGCATGACCTCGCGGCGCTCCTGCGGGCTGAGGTCCTCCCAGTGCAGACGCTGCTGGTCAGCGTAACCGCCGCCGTAGCCGCCCTTGGTGCTGCCAGTGTAGCGAGGCGAGTAGCCCCAGCCGGTGCCGAAGCCCATCTCCTCATCGCGGCGTCGCGAGCGGGGGCGCTCGTAGAAAGGGTCCTCGGTGGGCTCGCCGGCAAAGGGGGGCAGCGGCTCGCCCTGGTTGTCGTAGTTGAAGGGACGGTTGAGGTGCGTGCGTGGAGGGCGGGCGCGGGAGTGCGAACGGGCCGCAGCGACGTCCGGGTGACGGGGAGCGTCCCATCCACCGCTGGGCTCACCGTCTTCCTCGGCCGCAAGAGGTCGCTGGGAACGGAGGGACTCGCCGTCATCGCCGGAGATGCGGGCACCGGGGGACGCCGATGCGCCGCCGCGGGATGTGCCACGAACACGGGAGGTGGTTCGGCGGTGGTTGTTGTAGCGGGGGTTGGTCTCCGTGTCCGAAAAGTACATGTTGGAGTCGAATGGCACGGCCGGGGAATCCGGCTGCTGATGAGCACTCGCCATGGCTGCTGTGAGACGAGGCGAGGCGAGGTAAGGCTGAGGGTGTTTGGTGGTGGATGGAGGAAGGGGTCTGAGGTGTGGTGCTGTGCGTGATAGTGCGTATGCAAGGGAGACTGAGCTTGTGCTTCTCGAGAGAAGACTGTGGCAGAAAAGAGGAAACAAAGTGCAAGACCAGAGGTCGCGGGTGTTCTAAGGGCCTATTATACCTGAAGTCCCACGTCGTCCGTACAGCTGGGACGTTCCAGCCATTCTTCTTCTCCCTCGGTCATGACCCTCTGCCATGGGTCGGGAAACTTACAACCTTGGTTCTTGATCGTCAGGTCAAGCCACTGACATGGCCGTGCAAGGGATGGAGGGATGAGTTCGGGGACTTCGACAGGGGACGGCCGTCGTCGGCGAGGTCTGGCAGGTTTGACTCGCGGGAATGGCTGGCGGCGTACGGTTCTGCAAGCCGGCTGAAGGGTGCAGGGCGAGCATCGATGACCCCTGGGCAGATCAATGCATGTCACCGTTGGCACCGGGATGGTCCCGGGTGAGGCGGCGGTGGTGAGCGCGCTGAAGGCATGCCAGGTGACGTCAGGGTCTTCCGACAAAGTGCGGACGATGGATGGCCGCGGGGTGGCAGAAGAAAAGAAAGGTAGAGGCTGAAACCAAGCCGGGGTGTCCGCTGTGCAAGTGGTTGGACGGAGGTTGCCTAGGGTCCCGTGGAGCTGATGATGGGTTAGGGGTCGTTGCCGGGATCATCGCGGTTGCGGCCGAGTGAATCTCCCGCCCGCAGGGTGGGACCCTGACACGTGTACCCAATGTCGAGGCCTCGCGATGGTCGGCGACGACAAGGATCGTATCTCGATCGGGCGAAACCCGCGATGAATGGTGGTCGATGCTCTCGATGCGATGCAAAGGAAGGGGGGGTCGCGGACGCGGTCTAGGCCTGTGCTGCAACCCCTCTGAACCCTTCGTCCCAAGTCTGGACGCCTCCCACGCGGGATGAAGACTTGGAAGTAACGGTCTCGCGTGCCGGGGTCGCATAAACTCGACGGCGACGAGAAATCCTCGACTGGGCCGTTACGGGAGATGATCGCCACGGAGCAGAGGCGGTGCCGTCTCGAACGAACCGTGGGCCGAGTCAGGAAAAGCAGCCCCGTTTCAGCCGTGGATGGGTGGTGTGCATTGCCGTCGAGGCAGCAGGACGGAGCGGACGACGTTTCATGGTGAACGGTCGCTCAGCAGAGGGTGGCGAGAAGCTGAGGGCGCAGAGCAGCGGAGGGAGAATAGTTGATTCGGAAAGACGGGCGCCAAGTGGGAATCTTTCATCTCAGGAATGTTCGGGCGCGCCGAACCGCGTCAGGAACACGAGAGCGAGGATGAGGATGTATCGAAGAAAGCGTCCGAATCCCACGTTCCCCTCTCCTCCAGGCTTCCCCCGTTTCAAAACGACAAAGTGGTGGTGACGATCTTCGGCAGTTGGACTGACGGTTGACATGATCAGACGTTGCGGCTCGACCGGAACGGAGAGGAACGGCGCGGACAAGATTCCACCCAATGGAGAGACTCTGTGGCGGCCGTTGAAAAAGGGACTGACGTTGGTTGACGTGTCCGATGATCCGGCCGTGGCAGAGGAGCACAGCCGGAGAGAAAGAAGCCAGGGTGTGAGGAAGTGGACGAGATCAGACGTCAGTCGTGTTCCATGTCAGCGGGGGAAGAGGGAAAAGGGGCTGAGGTGGGGCGGGAGCGATCCGAGCAGAGCACGTGAAAGGATGTGCTAGTCTGATTCCCAGCCACATGGCGGGCCGGTGGCTGGTATAAAAGACCCGTTGAGCCACCTCCTGAGTCGCCATCGTCAAGGTCAGGGCATGACGGACGGACGATGACAGTGGGGAAGGGGGAAATGGTTTATGACCGGTGCATCATTCATGCGGAAAAAAACCTTATCGTGGACCCCGGGAAATACAGTTTGCATTATACAGCAATCTGGTGGCGGCACACAAGGGCAGAATCTGGCCTGGACTGTTCACCCCAATCTATAAAGCTGCCCAACACCCCTTCTCCGTGCTCGGCTTTTCGGCCGGCCGCTGAAAACGACCTGACGCACCGACAGTGACCGAAACACGCCAGTGCCGGTTATATATACCGGCGGCAGGTTTTATCTTGGCCCGTTTGTGCTCCTAATATCGTGCGTCTTGGCAATTTTGCCTGTTGCTCCGAAGACCCGATGTGCGGTGGACGTCGAGACAAGCGACTCCAGGGCTGACGTGCGGGATAAAACTGGCCGAACGAGCGGTGAATGACGATCTGTGACATTAAACCCGGGACCTTGTCGATGGAGATGAACTAGACCTGCCATGTCACGCGGTCTGGACCCGCTACCTACGATCCCCAGGGGCAACGTCTGGTGGTTGGCGAGGCGCCTGGTGGGCCGGATGAACAGCGGGATGGGGGGAGAGTGATCATCGAGAAGCCGCTGCCAGCCACCTTGTCACTTATAATGACGACCCACCCGGATTACGGAGGTGACCTGGGTCTGCCACGTTGCTGTGGGAGACGATAGTCACCGGATCCACGCAGTTTCTGTCGGTTGCTGTCACGCCCAGCAACGAGTCTGTGGTGAATACGGGCTCCTCATCCAACCTCTCTGAAGTCACGACTCGAGCATGTTCGGCTGCAAGTTTCAAAACTCTTCATCTCCATGAATCTGCCTCGGAGACTGACCGACCTCCGTCACGTGTACCAAGGATCCACGTTTCAGCAGCAGGATACGGTTGTCTCTAGCTTACCCGCCATGCGTTGGCGTCAGGGGCTTTTGAAGAACCTGCAGCTGAGCGGTGTAGATTGAAGAAGGGTTCCTGGACGAACACTGCAGGAGGTGATGCTGGACAAGACAAGTCATCACTGACAGCTGGCCGAAGTTCCTGCATAACAAATGCTTATGATAAAAGGTGGTCGCAATACCGGTACGAACCTCTACATCCCATTAAGAAAAGGAAGAACTGACTTACATATCAAGGCAGACAAGCGAATCAGGCTTGACCTCGACGTATCTGTCGTGGACGCCTTGTAATTTGCTGAAACAAGTTCTCCATCTCAATGGAACACGGTCGCTTGCGTGACCCACTCATGGGACGGCAAATAGTAGATTGAATCATCGATGGTAGTAAAATTATCTTTCTCCCGGATCCTCTATGCCTGAGACTTCTCTTCCGTGATGAATGGGAGAAAAGTCTCCGTGAAGTGCAGTTCCATGTATGGCGACTCTTGGACGATATCCCATGCCGAGACACCCTCATTGTCTTTTTGTAAAGGATTGACTCCCGACTTCAGCAGGGACAACAGAGCCCTCTTCTCAAAGATGACCTCTGAGCCGCGAAAGCTCCGACTTGCCCTGAAAGTCTCGGCATAGAACGCAGCCCGGCAGACCCTTTCCCAATCTGTCGTTTGAGCTTCCATCAAGGCGACAAGCCGATCAATATACTCCGCGGATCCGGGTGTTAGAGCTAGAACCAGTAGGTGAAGATTATTTCGGCCGTAGTTGTCTGAAATTGCGGGATTATCGCGGACTGTTCGTCCGCGCGCCCATGCGATCATGGCGGCTCTCGAGGTAGATATTTGGGTGCCTGAATCTTGTGCCATGCCCATGATAGACCGTCTACCAAGCCCGCAATCCCACAAGATGGAAAAGTAACGTTCGTGGAAAACCTTTCCCTGGTGTGTTCTGAATGGTTTGTCGCATGCCCACTCCAGCAAGCCCTTCGAGGTATTGGTCTCTTGAGACTTGGTTTTGGAGAGGTAGAGAAAGTCACGGCACAATCTGAGTTGAGACTCGGCCACGTGGAGATAGATATCTCCCGTGTCATAAGCGTTCTCAATTTCGTTGCTGACCCCGATACCGATGCTCCAAGCAATGCTCTTGTGACTTGACAAAGTCAGTTCAGTAGTCGATGTTGTTGTCAGGCAACTCTCCTGCGCACTAACCTGAGATTTGTTTCGATCCTGCATTCGTTGGGGTCAGCCCCTAAATCTAAGAGAAGATGAATTGTTCTCCAAGATAGGCTCACAGCGGCGTGCTACAATTACCGTGTCAGCATCAGCATCTTCTATAAGAGTCTAACGAACGCGCCAGACGTCACGAAGCCTCCCAATGTCATAATCGTCCGGCCGAATGACAAAACGTACCCAGAGCATGCCGTAGCCATCCTCGTCGTAGTCCAGAATACTAGCTTTGCCTGCCATGAAAAGCTTCTTTATACTTTCCACGTCGTCATTGTCGACGAGATCGAATCCGGGGCTGTCTCCTGGCATGATATTTAGCACACGCATCTGCCTGCGTACCTTCTGGTCATTTCCCAAGGTGATCCTAGTAAGATGCCCTAAAATGGCAGAGCCGTACCCCGATGGTCTGACGGTGAATGAAATGAAGCGAATATGCTGCGTTCGGCGACCAACAGGGTCTTCGCCCTCAGCGATCTCGATGGTAATATACCCACTCTCATTGTCTATCCGGCGGTGAACTCGAAGTCGAATCGTGTGAATACGTTGAGAGAGGGGAAATTCGGGCCCAGGAAGCCCCGTGTTTCTTCCGACTCGGTTGCAGTATTGCGAATATCTGATCATCTTGTCGACCTCTCCAGTGAGTGTAGCTGCTACATCTCGTGGCAGGATGAAGCCACTGTCAGATTCGGATAGACTCGCCAATGAGTGCGAAAGGTGCTTGTTCAGATACCGAAGAGCATCCACGCCGGCGCTGAGGTTGTCACCTTCAATGTGGACTTCATCCTCGTTAAGATATGTGAGTTGTAATGTGGTCATCAAATCCTGGAAACCAGATTGCATGGAGCTCTGAGTAGCTGCTTGATGTTGTTGGATTTCATCAAGTCGACTCAGGGTAGTGGTGTGATTTTCAGAGTTGGCTTTGGCATGCAGCGACTGCTGATGTCGAAGAAGGGTCAAGTCGGTTCTGCCAAACGTCTGGTGTGAGAAAAGCAGAGTGTGAGATCGACGAAAGTGTTCAACTTACCCCTGGCGACTCTGAATCGCGAGTTGAAGCGCCGTCGTATATGGCGAGAGGTCACTCATGGACTGCTGAAGCGCTTTCTCATCCCTAGCAAACCGAAGACCCGTCCAGAATCTGGCCAGAGCCCCTGATGACCCAGACTCGACATCATGAAGATTCTTGAAAATGGCCCCTAGGCGCGTGCTACATTGGAGTAGTGTCTCAGTGACACTCGCTGATACCCTCTGACCGTCGTCGGTGACGAAGTCCGAAGTGGCATAACTTTCGGCCCAACTCCTGACGGACAGAATGGCGCTGGCTAGGCTCTGGAGCCTGACGCGCATTTCGCGCGCACTCTTGCTGGCATTGGCGGCAGCGGTCGCAAGGTCGGTCAGAGCGATGAGTTGGCGAAGGACGACGTCTGCCACGCCTACGACGGCGAAGACTTCGGCGCTGAGCGTAAGCGCATCGCGGTGGAATGAAGCCATTGTCGCATCGCGGGGGAATGACTGGAATGAAGGAGAGCGAAAACGAAGAAAAGTGAGGCAGCCTGACGAAAAGCAGGTCGCCTCGGCCCTCCCTCGGCTGCCCATTTTAGAAATGAAGCTGCACGTTCTATTGGGCCTCAACGCCTGCTGTTCTGTTGTGCACCTGGGGGAGCTGAGCCGTTGCACTGCCACAGCGGAGTTTCGTGCTCGGAGAACATGCCAATAACGACATCGCCTTCGAATGGCATCGCCACAGCCACTTTGGAGTCATTTTTCCAGTTCCAAACACCATGATGATGATCGATACATTGCGCCGACGAGGGCGACGTTTGACCTCGATCTCGAGTCGACATCGCGGGCTCGGTTTCGCGGCCCCGAAGTCGGAGAAGTGGACTGGTTGCGAGCGCTTGCACGCACACGGCGATGGCGTGCTTCCCAGCCTCCAGACCTCATTTTCCAGCAGCCCGGGAGCATCAGGAACTTTCCCTCTCAATTGAACATTCGATACATCAATCAATCGCCCATGATGCTGGTCCCAAAGCTCATCCATCTAGCTCTTTTCGCCGCAGCGGGCTGCCGCGTCGATGCATCGGCCGAGCAGCAGCCGCTGCTTGACACGCTTCTTGGCGCCGATGCCGGCCCCCGCAAGAACATCGTGCTCATCCTCTCGGACGACCAGGATGCCACCATGGACTCGGTCGCGTACATGCCACAGCTCAAGAAACACATCATTGACCGCGGCACGCACTTTGCGAATCACTTTACCACAACGGCCATCTGCTGCCCGGCGCGTGTCTCGCTCTGGACCGGCAAGCAACCGCATAACACCAATGTGACGGATGTCAGCCCGCCATACGGTGAGTCCGGACTCGATTGCGGTCGGACATCGCACCAGTTCGAATACTGACCCTGTCAGGCGGCTTCCCCAAATTCATCTCCCAAGGCCTCAACAGCGCCTATCTCCCCGTCTGGCTCCAAGAAGCCGGCTACTCAACCTACTACACCGGCAAAATGTTCAACTCTCACACCATCCACAACTACGACGCCCCCTTCCTCGCCGGATGGACAAGCAGCAACTTCCTCCTCGACCCGGGCACTTACTCGTACATCAACCCCATCTACCAGCGCGATCACGAGGCCCCTGTCCAGCACCGCGGCCAACACACGACGGAGCTGATTCAAGCCCATGCCGCTGAACTCATTGCCACCGCAACGGCCGGCGAGGGCCCGTTCTTCGTTGGAATCGCCCCTATTGCGCCTCACTCCAACATTGACGCCAATCACGGCGGGCCGCCCGTCATGACCCTGCCCATTCCGCTTGAACGGCATCAGGGTTTGTTCTCAGATACTCGGGTGCCGCGCACCGCTGGGTTCAACCCTGATAGTCCCAGTGGCGTGAGCTGGGTGGCGAAGCTGCCGAAGCTGGGTGATGAGGCTGTTGATGGGCTTGACCTGTTCTACCGCCGTCGACTTCAGGCACTGCAAGGCGTCGATGAGCTGGTTGGACAGGTGGTGAAGCAGCTAGAGGAATCTGGAGTGCTGGATGACACGTACGTCATCTACACCTCGGACAATGGATACCATCTTGGTCAGCACCGGCTGCCGCCAGGCAAAGAGTGCGGATTCGAGGAGGACATCAGGGTCCCATTCTTCGTGCGCGGACCTGGCGTTGCCGAGGGCGCCACGGAGGAACGGGTAACTGCTCATATCGACATTGCACCTACCGTCTTCCAGCTGGCAGGATTGGAGCTGCGAGAGGACTTTGATGGCGTGCCGATGCCCGTGGGTGGAAGCAAGAAGTCGTCCTCTGATGCTGAGCCCCGGGAGCACGTGGCTGTTGAATACTGGGGCATCGCTATTGCCGAGGGCGAGCTGGGTGGATTTGGTGAGTCCGACGTGAGGATGTGAAGAACTAGAGCTGACCTGAACAGACGGCAAGGGACAGATTGTCATGCCCAACAACACCTACAAGGCGATCCGTCTCAAGAGCGACACACACGACCTGTACTACTCGGTGTGGTGTAACAACGAGCATGAGTTGTACAATCTCGAGGTATGCCGTCCGAGTTCGCTCCTGAGTCCTGATACTGACGTCCCAAGACCGACCCTGAGCAGATGCACAATCTGTATTCCACGAAGGAACACGCGAAGACGGATCTCAACCGCCTCCTTGGCCGCCTGGACAGCCTTTTACTGGTCATGAAGTCATGCAAAGGCTCGACATGCCACGCCCCATGGCGGGTGCTGCACCCAGATGGAGACGTCCACAGCCTGGATGAAGCTCTGCATGCACGATTTGACGACTTCTACGAGGCTCAAGCCCGTGTGTCCTTTGACCGGTGCGAAGCCGGGTACATCATCGACGCTGAAGGGCCACAGGTCGGCTACCAATATCGAGGCGATCTAGGGTGGTCACACTGGGCGTGAGTATGTCATTTAGGATGAGTTTTGGTCTTTCCAAACAAGAAATGATATTACTGCATGCCAGCCACGTCATGCTACGCGCTCTACGTCGAGTTTGAGTTGTCTGCGCAGCTAAAGGCCGACGACCCGTTACTAACACGGTACGCCTGGATGATGCCGTCAATAGAACCCCAGGTACCGGCGCCCATGAGGAACAAGCCAATGACGATGACGAAAGTTGCCCAGGCGGCCATGAGGTACCAACGGAGGTTCCGTTCGGTGCTGTGCCAGTTGTCGTAAAACCACATGGCACCCATGGGAAGGAAGCAGAGGAAAGTTCCCAGGAGGGCACCGATGAGGGAGACGAGACCGTCGAAGATGGGAATGGCCGAGGCAATGATGTAGGCGATGACGGTGACGGACAGGGTGCAGGAGAGCCAGGTCGACCAATGGACCAGGGTGTTGGAGGCGAGGTGGTGGGTGTTGCGCAGGAGGCGGACGAAGATGAACTTAGCGGGAAGCTGGGGAGGTTAGCTAAGATGCTTCCCAAGGAAGGAGGGGGACGTACATGGAGGACCAGCACGGTCGAGACGAGAAGTCCCGGCAAGGCCAGGCCGTAGGAGACCTTCTTCATGACGACGCCAGCAGAGCCCAGGGCGGGAGAGGCGACGTAGGATCCGCAGAAGTAGTAGACGACACAGCCGATAATGATGTAAACGACGGTGATACCAATTTGGCAGATCATGAGGGAGCGGGTGTACATGCGGGGGTCGCGCATTTCCGAGGCGATGGAAAAGAACGTCGGCGTACCCGCGTACGAGAAGATCATGATCGAGACGGCAGAGACGGCCTCGGCAAAGGTAGGCGTTCCGATGATCTTGTAGTCCGAAGCCCAGGGCCCTTCTTGCGGCGCGGCAGCGGGGCGGTCCTGGACGGCGACGGCAATGGTAACGGTCAGGACCGAGGCGACAATGGCAACGAGACCAACCCATGCAAGCCAGCTGATCTTGCCGAGAGTGCGGATGCTACACAGCAAAAAGGCAGCGATGGCGGCGACGGCGACGAAGACGGCGGTGCAGACGGCGTGGGTGCTGATAGCATTGAGGCCGATGGAGATGCCGAGCATACCGGAGCCGCCGACGAAGATGAGGAGCAGGCAAAAGGCGAAACCCATGACCTCGCGGCCCACGCGGCCGAAAATAAGGTGGCCGGCGTCGTCGAGGGAGTAGACTTCGCGGTGGTTGAGTTTGAAGATGCCGATCATGTAGGAGCTCCATGTCGTGATGGTGCCGACGGCGATCAGGCAGATGAGGCCGGGGACGATGCCGAGCTTGTCAAAGGCCGAGGGAATCGAGAGGACGCCGAGACCGAGCTGGGTCTTCATCATCAGGGCGGCAGTACCCATCCACCCGACATCGCGGTAGTTGGGTCCCTTGCGGGTATCTGACATGTCGCCAAAGACAGGGTCGTGGGCGCGGTCTGTAATGGATGTATCGTCGCGGTCATGGTGGCCGATACGGCCGACCTCGGCGGCGGCGGCATCGTCGAGGGGAGAAGTGGCTGGTGGTGCCGAAGGGTCAGACGGCTGCTGATGTTGTGCCCAGGATTTGGAAGAATATTTCTCGGAGGCCATGGCGGGCAGAGGGGATGTGTGGTTTGTTGTTGGGAAGAGGAGGTCGAAGCTGGGCTGTGATGAGAGGTGATGTCAAACGACAGCAGCGGCAGCGGCGATGACACTTCAGGACAGGGAAAGCAGGACCAGGGGGAGGAAAGAGTCACAAGACAAGAGCCACCGACCGAGCATTACGAAAATGTTGAATGGGACCCGCCTTGGCTTTTAAAGTTTTATTCACGGTCGCGCCCGAGTTGCCTCATGCTGGAGAAAGATGCTGTCATGGCGTGGCTGTCGATGGGGCGTTTTTGCGGTACCGAGTGGATGCCGGTACGCCGATGGACGGCGAGGTCAAGTTTTTTCTCCAGATTTTTTTTCTTACCAGTCATTCGACTCACAAAGGGGCAATGGCCGTGCCCGTACCGTCCGTCCCGGCATCGGGTGTGCTCGGCCTCGCCGTAGTTCGGGGAACATCGACCGACTGTCTTTCTTCCCGCTCGCGCCGGCCGTTCAAACTTTCTCCTCGGCCGTGTGTACAGCAGCATCTCATTCCGTGGCCGGTCATGGCCGGCTCAGCGCCCGTCGCCAACCGGTTGGACAAAACCCCGTGGGGAAGTATGCACGCCCTGGACGAACATGCGGGATCGCGCTATCAAAAAGAGGGACTTGTTAAACCTGGGGAGGCCGACGAGAGCCGTTCATCGCTCTAGGTCGAATTTGATGCTTCTGCAGGTTCGGTTCCTGTGATGTAATAAATTTCCCCGCGACAATTGATCTCCGCCCTACGTCCGCCCTGTCGAGGCCTGGAACCGCCCTGGGCCGACACGGCAGGGGAGTCACGGCGCCCCGGCAGCGCTAAAAGTGCCACAATCTCCACACTGCGTCGATGCAAGGCGTGTCGCCGCGCTCCCTTTTGGACTCGGAGAAGAGACGACGGCCCGCAGCACGCGGCAGTTGGCACCTCGTACCCCGGAATGAGGCGGCGGGCCGTCAACTTGGCATCCATCTCCGAGCCGAGGTTTGCAACAGCGACGATATTACTGGCTGGGCTTAAGAAATGGTCTCATTGAGCGGAGGGAAGACGATGGGAAAGTCCTAATTATGGGCATGAGCTTGGGCAAATTCCAACCCCAGAAAACCAGATGTACCCTAACCGTCTTCACCCGTTAACTGGGAAGCACTGCGACTCCCAGTCATTCCAAAAGGCGCAGAAACTCCCCGCCTGACAGCATTGCGGTCCCGTATAGCCATGCCCTCCACACTGTCCCCATACCGGAGGGCACCACCCCGTCGCCGTCGGAGCCGGCGCCGTCACAGTCGTCGTTGGGACGGGCGTGCCAGGCACTAGATTCTGCCCCAGCTTCAAAGATTGAGACCTAAACGTGGCCTGCGTGCCCTTGTACGCCTCGGTACCCGCCTGCACAGAGTACACGCACCACGAGTCCTCGGCATTGGTGTTATCCACGGCCCATTGGAGGAACTGTCCGAGATCGCCGTTGAACGACTGCTGCGTCGTGGATGCAACAAAGACAAGCTTCCTCTTACCGTCGCTGAAGCTGTTATAGGCATCATACGCCACGCCGGTGATGGTGGGTGAGGCGACAAGATCCCCAGGAGGGGTGAGCCCTCCATAGGTGCCCAGCCAGACTTGGACGTTCCAGTCCATCAGCGACCCGCACACTGATGAGCCCTGAATATCGTAGGCCACATTGGCGACGACGTCATCCGAGACGGTGTAGCTACAGAGCATGTTAGAAGATGCTTCGAGTCAAGTGGATGTGTCCTACCTCCAAAGCCACTCCGTCGGGATAGAAGCGATAGACGAGACCGGGATGAAGCGAGTCTTGCGCAGCTGGCCGGCTGGAAAAGACTTGCGGGAGGCAGCATCGCCGTCCCACGACCATGTCGCTGACCAGGAGAGGCTGGTGTCGAATTGGCCCAGAACCGTCAGGCACTGGGAGCCAAGGGTGCCGAGGAAGAAGTTGTGCACGTTGAAGAGAGTCGTGTGGATGGTGTCGTCTGTACCACAGACTGTTGCCCTTTTGGCGATGGAGGACTCGACGGAGGGATGAGGTGCGCCGACAGCGAGGGCAGCCAGGAGCGCGAGAGGGATGAAGGTCTTCATGATGGTTGGAGGTGCTTTCCGAACCTTCGTCGGCAGCTTGGGAGATTGGTTCTGCTTTTATAAGGTACGTTTCTCATCAGAAGAACACAGAGTATCGAACCCGCGTCGCCAGGCTTCACGGTCCCTGGTCGATGTTGCCCGGAGTGAGGCCATCACTACCCCCCTACACATGCAGGACATGAAAGAAACAGCCGAGCGATACGGCTTGAAATGCTCCGAAATGCCAGTTCCAGCGCACTCTGCTACCCACAGATCATGGGTCTGTCAAGTCAACCTCGCATCGCATCTGAGCTGTCATCCTGTAAATATGGCAAATGGCCGTCATTGGACTGGTCGGACTTTTGCGTGAGACGGCAATCTAAAAGAGCAGACGGCGTCTGGTTGAGGCTACCTTACAAACTCAGCCGGAGGATGACGTGCATTCTCACCTGCCAGCCAAGGCTACCACCCACCCGACGTCCATTTTCCCGCTGGGCGTGGTCTTGACTGACCAGGAAAGACATCACGGGGTGCATCGCAATTTTGCCTCCGGCAAAAAGGAAGCATGCCCATTCATATGATGGGCAAAACTTTTGACTCGAGGGAGGCTCGATCTCCCGACCTTCAGTGTGTTAGACTGACGTGATAACCAACTACACCATCAAGCCAATTAATGAGAATAAGTTGGACCAATTAGCAACATATTAGAAGGATGGGAGGGGCGCAATCGGTCTCACGAACCCCAAGCGGCGCCGGCTACTATTCTGGATGAAAACAGCAAGCTAGCAAAAGTCTTCGTGTTGTGTCCGTATATGAAGGGTGTTGCCTGCTGAGTGGCAGCAAGAAGTCGTGACCATGGCGTCCAAGCTGGTTTGATGAATGAGTGTCGAGAGGCCGTCCGACGGCAATCTCGAGCCAGTGATGGAAGGATCATTATGTGTTTTGACGAGGAATGAAGGGTTTTATTATATTCTAGGTCAAAACTCAGATAAAGCGCTGCCCTGACTGCTTGAGTCACATGTCGTGTGCCCTAGTCGTTGGTGATGCCTTCAGGGCATTTCCCCCTGATTCCAGCCCCTAACCGATCCATTCCCGCCTTGGTTTAGCGTTATCAGCAGCGGTCTCACTCCCTGGTCACCCCTAACAACTCCCTCCATGCCACGCCAAAGCCATGAGGGAGAAGGACATCTCGCACGCGACGGTGGATTCTTCGGATTCCTCATCCAAACATCATCATAAGTACCAGAATGTCGGGACTCCGGGGTCCCGCACGCAACCTTCATGGCCTTACTCGTCGGCCACGGGCGATGCGATCGCTGTCGAATCTGCGCTTCAGCAGATCGTTGACAACGCCGCCCGGTGAACCCGCCCGACGGGTTTCAGTGGCCCCAATGGTGGTCGGCGGGTTGGCGCTGTTCGGTGCTGGCCTGGCACTTGGAACCCTAAACCGCGCAGACACTGCCCCTGAAGAAGGCATCGTGCCGCCTGTCAAGTATGCCGATCGGAAGGGCATGCTCGCAGTGAGTCTTGCCCGTCTCTTCTCGCACCAGAATCACCTGCTGAAGCGACCAGGCCGCCCGGGAGATCGAGGCATCCCTCGGCCCTGACCTCATCAGCTTCGATGAGCAGGAAATCGAATCACACGGCTTCTCGGACTGGTCGAGCATCAACACCGCTGGCCGCGCCGTGGCAATCGCCTACCCCCGAACGACCGAGGACGTCGCGACCGTCGCCAAGATCTGCCATGCCCGCCGCGTGCCCCTCGTCCCCTTTGGCGCCGGCTCCTCCATCGAGGGTAACTTCGCCTCACCCTATGGTGGCGTGGTTGTCGACTTTACTTTCATGGACAAAATCGTCGCCTTTCACCCCGAGGACATGGACGTCGTGGTGCAGCCGGGCGTTAACTGGCAGACGCTGAACGAATCCACAGCGAGCGAGGGCCTGTTCCTCCCACTTGACCCATCACCTACGGCCACCATCGGGGGAATGGTGTCGACAAATTGCAGTGGCACGAATGCCTTCCGCTACGGCACCATGCGCGATTGGGTCATCAATGTGACGGCCGTGCTAGCAGACGGGCGTGTTATCAAGACTCGGCGTCGGCCACGGAAGACGTCGGCCGGGTACAGCCTGACGTCCCTCTTCGTTGGCGCCGAAGGGACCCTTGGTATCATCACCGAGATCACACTCAAACTGGCAGTCGTCCCGCGAGAAACGAGCGTGGCCGTCGTTGAGTTTGACACCATCGCCGACGCGGCCCGGGCAGCGTCCAGGGTCATCCGGTCTGGCGTGCAGGTCGGCGCCATGGAGCTCATGGATGATGTACAGATGGGTCTCGTGAGCAAGCACGGCAGTGCAGCTGTGCGCGCCATGGCATGGAGCGGCAAACCGGCCCTCTTTCTCAAATTCTCCGGTCCGTCGGTCGAGGGCGTGCAAGCCGACATCTCGCAGGTGCGGGACCTCGTACGTTCGTGCCGTCCGGCTCGGTACGTGTTTGCGCGTAACGCAGACGAGGAGCGTGACCTCTGGGCAGCGCGCAAGGAGGCACTGTGGACCATGACGTCTGTGAAACCTGAAGGCCACGCCATCTGGTCGACGGACGTAGCGGTGCCCATCTCACGGCTGGCCGAGCTGATAGAGGTGTCCAAGGAAGAGGGCGCGCGGATCGGAGTGTTTGCGAGTATTGTTGGGCATGTTGGAGACGGAAACTTCCACGAGGCGCTCATGTACGATCCTAAGAACGAGAAGGATCGGGTCGCTGTCGCAGGGGCGATTCATGGAATGATGGCGCGCGCGCTGGAGATGGAGGGAACAGTGTCGGGAGAGCATGCCATTGGGATGGGCAAGATGGTGAGTCTGACCAGAAGCTATCGTGAGAAGAGGATGCTGACCCTATCGCAGGACTGCCTGATTGACGAGCTTGGCCCGGAGACGATACATGTCATGAGGCAGTTCAAGCATGCTGTCGATCCAAGGTATGTCCCTGATCTGACGGACTTCAAAGATGCTGACTTTCAATTCACAGCTGGATTCTGAACCCTGGAAAGGTGTTCCATCTGCCAGAGGGCTCCGAGGTAAAGGCTGCGCCGACCAAGACGGGTTGACGACTGGACCTCACTGCTGGACTTGACTTACAGGAACTGGTTTGCCAACCCATGCCACCAGACCTCTTCATGCAGTATCTCTACACCAGATTTCTTGAATCGGCATGTAGACCGGGATAGCTTTTCTGTAGAATCTTCTCCTGTTTATTCATCGGCCTTGGCTCGCATTGTGCCGTGCCATGCCCCTCATTGGCCGTCGGGTATCACGACCGAGGCCGGCTCACCCACAGTTCTCCGCATCGGCCAAGACGTCACCACGCCGAAACACCAACCTCTACCGAACATTCAGTTCAATTTTCTCCCTCTCATCACCTCCAGTTCTCAACAACATCTCCCAAAACACACATCATGGCCAATGCACGCGCCGTCGTCAAAGCTCTCGACCACCTCGTCCTCACCTGCCGCGACGTGGCCGCAACCTCGTCCTGGTACGCGACACATCTCGGCATGAAGGCCGAGACATTCGTCGCCGCTTCAGATCCATCCGTCACGCGTCATGCCCTACGATTCGGCACGCAAAAGATCAACCTCCACCAGCGTGGTCGCGAGTTTGAGCCCAAAGCCACCACTGCCCTCCCAGGCACGGCGGACCTCTGCTTCGTGGTCGAGGACAGCACGGATCTGAAGAGCCTGGCGGCTGCGTTTGAGAAGGATGGGATCAATGTGCTCGAGGGCGGCGGCGTGGTGGACAGAACGGGAGCCGTTGGCCCGATTCGGAGTATCTACGTGAGAGATCCGGATGGTAACTTGGTCGAGTAAGTGCAAGAGCGCGGTGGTTGTGGTGTGAGATTCCGACTGACATTCTCAGACTTTCTCACTATTAATGGACGTTCATCCTGTTGATGAATGAACCTTGCTAAGCTTCCTACAAAACCTCCAAGACACTGCATCCTTGAACCATCTCTTGGTAACACCTCTATTCCATCATCCGAAACACACCATGCCCTCCCACTACTCCTCCTGTGGCATGTCCTCCTCATACTCGTCCGGCTCCTCATCATCAATCCCGGCGTCTTGATACTGCTGATACTCCGACAACAGGTCGTTCATGTTTGACTCGGCCTCTGTGAATTCCATCTCGTCCATACCCTCGTTGGTGTACCAGTGTAGGAAAGCCTTTCGCCGGAACATCATCTTGAACTGCTCCCCAATGCGTCGGAAGATCTCCTGGACGGCCGTGGAATTGCCCACAAACGTGGACGAGGCCGAAAGACCGCGCGGAGGAATATCGCAATGCGCCGTCTGTACGTTGTTCGGAATCCACTCCACAAAGTAGGCTGAGTTCTTTGCCTGGATCTGCTGGATCTGCTCTTCCACCTGGCGCATGGACACCTTTCCTCGGCTGGGGTGTGTTAGTGGAAGTCAGGACGAGAGTATGGGGAGAACGAACAAGATGGCTGAACATGTGAGGAAGCGACCGTTGCGAAAGTCCGAGGCGGACATGATGTTCTTCGCGTCGAACATTTGCTGTGTCAGTTCAGGCACGCCGAGGGCCGAGAATCCCGCAGACGCCGTGAGAGGCGCGCAGCCGACGGTGAAGAAGTGCAGCCTCGGGAACGGCACCAGGTTCACCGCCAATTTCCGCAGGTCCGAGTTGAGTTGGCCTGGGAAGCGGAAGCAAGTCGTAAGTCCAGACATGACTGTCGATACCAGACCGTTGAGATCGCCGTACGACGGACTGGAGATGCCGAGAGAACGTCGACAGATATCGTTGAGCGCCTCATTGTCCAAGCAGAACGTCTCATCGGCATTCTCAACGAGCTGATGGATTGACAGCGTCGCGTTGTACGGTTCCACGACGACCTCGGACACCTTGGGCGATGGCAGCACGGAAAATGTCGCCATCATCCGGTCAGGAAACTCCTCGCGCACCTTGGCGAGAAGGAGTGTCCCCATGCCGGAACCAGTGCCGCCGCCGATGGAATGCGTCAGCTGGAACCCCTGAAGACAGTCGCAGTTCTCGGCTTCGCGGCGGACTACTTCGATGACTTGGTCGACGAGCTCGGCACCTTCGGTATAATGCCCCTTGGCCCAGTTGTTACCTGCGCCTGATTGCCCGAATATCAGGTTATCGGGTCTGAACATCTGGCCGAGCGGGCCGGACCGGATGGCATCCATTGTGGCGGGTTCCAGGTCGACGAGGACAGCTCTGGGGACGTATTTTTGGCGATCTGCCTATTCCATGGGGTCAGTTGGCCGTGAAAGCATCGAGGACACGACGAAGGCGGACCTCGGTGAAGTAGACGTTGAGTCGCTCAGATTGTTGAGCCGATGTCCCGCGAAAGCTGGGAGGGGTCAGTTGAAACGAATTCATAGCTTCAACAAGGTGTCTCACACGCCATCCTGATCGAGTCCATGCTCTCCGTGGATCGTCTTCCTGGAGGTCGGCCATGTTGTCAGTCCTAGAACTCGACGTCAAGGTGTGATAGGGCAAAATCCTACCAGAAAGCACTTCCGACTTGATTTCCCTGCTTCAGTTAGAATTGAAAACCCGCATGAGGGAGGAAAACTCACACATTGCCCGGCCTGGATATGAATCTGGAAGCGAACATGGTCAGTACACGTCTCCTGCCTGGAAGAACCTGCGGGAGGAAGTACTCACAATTTCACGCATTTTCGCAAAAGAAGATGAAGTCACAATGCTCAATTGACCCCTATGTTTATTCTTCCACTCCAAAGATGGTGGGCTCTCAACTTTTATCGAAGATGTCTGCCCCCTGTTCCTGTTGCCTGGTCCTCCGCCGTGCTCCCGCCGAGGCCCCACACACTGTATGCCCGGATAAGGTGGTACAGCGAATGAGGCTGCACCTTCCAGGCCAATCATTCCAATCTCCACACCCTTCGGCGGAGCTCGGCGGACGATTCTCCCTCGATCAACCTCACACCACCCTTTCACCGTTCCCTCCCTCGCCCCTCAACATCCGCCCACGGCCTAGGTGGCCCACGCGCCCGGAAGCACCATGACAACAGGTCCCCTACCAACGAACCCCGACCCTCCGCCGAAGCGCCGCAAGATCCGCAAAGGGACGACCAGCTGCTGGGAGTGCAAGCGCCGCAAGGTCCGCTGCCTCTACGACGCCGACCAGGCAGCATGCCGTGAGTGCCGGCAGAAGGAGAGCGTCTGCGTCGGACAAGACCATCCCGAAGATGGTGCTACACAACAAGTCCTGCCTGTTCCTACAGCAACCGACGCACCAGACCGGTCCATTCGCATGGAGAAGCTGATGGAGCAGGTCATTGTTTCCGTCGACACGTTCCTGGCGGAGCACAACTGCCGGCCGGTGCCTAGTCAGGCACCAGTCGATCCCAGAATCTCGGCGATCAAGAAGCTGTCAGACATTCGGCACAAGCTTCTCAAGGCGCTCCCATCCCCGGATGACGCCTTCAAGATCTACGAGCTCGGCCATTCCCGCATCTTCTTCCACCAAATCCTGTTCACACCACACGATGGCCTGGAGACCCATCTCAAACAAACGGCCGTCGAGGCTACCGAAGCCTTACTCTTCGAGACACATCCTGCAGTGCTGGCCAAGAACATGCTCATCATGGCCATCCAGCTGCAGCGAGCAAGCAGGGAACCCGCTTCCGTAGCCTGTCTCTCGGAGCCACACCAGGCCATCATGACCCGGCTGTTTGATGCAGCTACCACCCTTGTCTGCGCCGACGACTCGCTCATGTGCACCATTGAGGCCCTCCACTGCCTGATTCTCCACAGCGTCTACCTCTGCAACAGCGGCAATCTGCGTCTTGCCCTGCTCGCCTGCCGCCGTGCCATGACCATGGCACAGCTCATGGGCTTGCACCGACCACGCGGAGACTGGAACGTCGAGTCGGTCGGACCTACCGAGAAAATGCACCCCCGCACCACCTGGTTCCGCATGCACTATGTCGAGCACTTCCTCTGCCTGCTGCTCGGGGTTCCCCCCAGTCATCGACCCGTGGCCACCTCCCTGTCGCCCGATGCCGATGTCCACCCCCTGGAGCAATTGGAACAGAGACAAGTCGCCGCAGCCTACCGAATCATGGAACGCAACGAGCATGACACCGAATTTCAGGACCGCCAAACACTGCTCAGTATAGAGGAGGACCTGAAAACGGCCGCGGCCGCCATGTCACCCGATTGGTGGGAAGTGCCCACCTTCTCCAACGTCTCTCACAGCCCAGCAGCTGTCCTCTGGGAAACCCTGCGTGCCGCCGACCAGCTCTTCCAGTACTTCTTGTACGTCCAGCTGTATCTGCCATTCATGTTGCGCGGCCGCAGAGAGACGACCTCAGTCAGCGACAGCAAACTGAAGTGTCTCGATGCCAGTCGGGAAGTTCTCGTCAGGTATGTGGCTCTGCGAAAGTGCAGCGGTTCGTCCGGCGGAATGCCCGATACGACCGACTTTTTTGCCCTCGTGGCGGCCATGGCTGTCATGCTGGCCCACATTGACACGCACAAGGTGCGACCTGGAGACGGCCACCTCGCCAGTCTGCGCCCAAGGGACAGAGACCTGGTGGAAGACGCACTGCTGCGCATGGGGCGGAGTTGTTCCATGTCCAAGGACGTACTGTCGGTGCAAGGGGCCGACGTGCTGAGGAAACTTCTTGAGATCGACGCCAACGTAGCAGTTGGGCTGACGTACAGCACGACTGCGGGAAAGGACGACATCGGGCAGCCTGCCGGTGGCGTGGACACTTTTCGCCTCAAGATACCGTACTTTGGTGTTGTCGTTATTTCTCCAGATGTCGTGGTCTCTCGGGAGCCAATCAAGGTCACCGCTCCAGCTAGGTGGGAGCAAACAGGGACGGGGTCTATGGTTGATCTCCTAGCTGGAGAGATGACGGGTCAGGGCCTACCGGATGATTTCCAGGAGTTCTACCCGGGATATTCCGCGCGAGCTGAGGACTGGTCCATGCAGGGCGTCGATGCGACGTTCTTCGACAGTCTGACCCGAGGATTGGGGGACTAGGCAGACACGAAGGTGGGAGGGCAGGGTTGGACAAATTCATGATCGACTCTATTTCTATTCCACTCTTCAAAACCTCCGCAAAGCACACCCCAGCTGTCATCCCTAGGGACGAGACCTACCCACGCTGGATCTCAATCTCTGGCGTCGACAGCACCTGCCAGTCCTCCGCCGCTTCGGGGATACCGAAAGGCTTCAAGATGGCGAATCGCACATGGTACTGCCCATCGGCAATGTCCGTCCCATTCGCCAGCTTGCCGAACCAAAGGTAGAAGTTCTCCCAGAGGGTGGATCGGAGGAGGTTGCGCATCGGGAACGAAATGGTCCTGTTCGGGTCCGCCCCTGTGTCCGGGTCAAAGTCGAAAAAGTCGCCATCAGCCCATACCGCCGCCGAGCCGATGTAGCCACCGACTCCCGGGACGGGCGGGTACGACCACTGGCGCTCCGACCAGCCAGGCTCGTAGATGTCCCACCGAATCTCGCGAGTGCCCCAGATGAGCATGTTGTTGATCTTGGGGTAGTCTTGGACTGCGAGGCTGAGGTTCAGGCTGAAGACGGCTTGCGATGGCCAGGGGACGAGATCTGCTCCTGTGTTGTGGAAGGGGTAGGTAGGGCCGGAGATGTCGTTGAGCTCTTGCCTGAGGTCTGCGCCGAGACCCATGAAGGGGACGGAGAGCTTCTCGCCGAGGTCGCTGGACACAATCACGCTGCCGCCGTAGATGGGGAGTGCCGAGGAATTCCAGCCGAGGTTGCTTGGGTTCTCAAACGTGACGCTGTCACATCGTATCAGCAATCAGACACATCGAGCTTCGGGGCGGCCACTTACCTCAATGTCTTGCTCTCTCCAGGACCCAAGGTGAAGCTGTCCGGCACCACGACTCCAGGCTCCAGCTTCACGGGGTAGAGGCTGGAGGTGTTCCTGATGCGCCTCGTCCAACCCCGCCACCCGTCCACCCAGCCGAGCATCTCGAGACCGGCCCAGTTCTCAACCTCAAATGTGTACGTCACAGTCTCGTTTCCTTCATTGAAGACGGAGATATCGTGGGCCGGGTTGAAGTTGCGGGTGTCGTTGAGGACGATCGTGTCAAACTCGAGATGGCTCGTGTACTCAAGCACCTTCCAGGCGTTGACGAGACCGCCGCCAACCTGGGCGGGAGGAGCCCTCCAACTCGGGTCGGAGGAGCGAACACCTTCGCTGTCGGTCCATGGAAGCGACTCGCCGCTGGAGATGATGCGCTGCTGGAGCTTCCTGGCGAAACCCTTGCCGTGTACGCTCCGCCCGCCGTTCTTGCCAATCCACAGGGCCGCAATGCCCGCGACATATGGCGTCGCCATCGAGGTGCCGCTTTCAACGACGAAGGCGTCTGGGGCGCGGATAGAGACGCTCAGGATGTTTCTGCCGGGTGCGACGATGTTGGGCTTCGGCTCAAGATCGTACAGGCCTCCCCACTGGGTGAAGTTGGAAGGCTTGATGACAGTGTCGAGCTCGGCATCTGTATCAGCCGAACCGACGTTGAGGACGTGCCGTCCTGACCCGGTGGAGGCCCAAAAGGGTCCAACTCCTCCATCATTGGCCGCGACAGCCGTCACGACAATGCCTTCGTCGACGAGGCGCGACGCAACCGCGCCCCAGCTGCCATCCGCCCAGCCGTTGGGACCGCCAAGGCTGCAGGTCACAATATCAACCTATGGAGGAGGTGCTCAGTCAGATTTGGGGAGAACCTCGGAAAGGAGGCCTGCTTACCTCGTCGTCAATTGCTCGCAGCAGGGCCTGAATGATAATCTCGTCTTCCACGCCGTCTCCATTGCCCAAGACCTTGTATGCGTACAAGGTGGCCTCGGGCGCGACACCAGTGAAGCTGTACGGTCAGCGGGTGACGTTTGAAAACCACACGGAAACAATCAGGGCACCTACTTGGCCGTTTTTCCGGCGGCGATGCCGGCGACGTGACTGCCATGGCCGAGGTTATCAATGGGGTCGTCGTCTGGGACAGCGCCACCAACGGGATATTCTATGTCCGAACAGTCAGCACACCATCGCAGAGAGGCCCGTCGAACGGACGTCATCTACCTTCGCCAACGAAGTCATAGCCGCCAACTACTCTGGCTCCGGGACCAAAGCTGCTCCCAAACTAGGCACGAAAGGTCAGCTCAGCCCAAAATCTCGAGCGGAAGTAGGGTCGGAAGTACCGCTGTGTGGTTGTAGTCGATGCCCGTGTCAATGACGCCGATCTTGGCGCCCTTTCCGAATATACCGAGCTGATGCAGCTTGTCGACCCCGGTGACCTTGTGAACTGCCATGTCGGCCGCGCCGTCTAGGCTCTCGGCTACTTCGTTGGTCCCGAAAGATGGCATGGGGTAGCGTCTGCTCGGCCAGACATTGACAACATCCGCAAAAGACTGGAGAGTCTCGGCATCCAAGTCATCTGTTTCGACGCTAACGCCCGCGAAGATGTCGCTGTCGAAGGAAGCAACGACGTTGACATCTGGCCTCTGCGCGAGCTCATCTTGTCGCTTTCTCAGAGCGGCCGTCTGCCAACAGGTCAGCAATCTCCACGGCGAAATGCCATCGAAAGGGGTCTTACGTGGGCATACTCGACGACGAACTTTCCGGGTATAATGGTGCCCTGATCGGCATTTGCGGGCGAACGATGCTGCGCGAGGGAGCCGCCTGCCAGCGGCAGCAGGGCAAGGATTTGTCTGATGTGCATTTCTTCGTCGTCAATGGGCAGAACAACGTCGATGCCTCAATGGTGTCGTGAGTAGACCTGGACCAGTCGACCTGTTCGTTCGGGCATCTCGTGAAGGTTGTACGGTTCGACAACCCTCGCTTCCACGGTACGTTCCGCCCATTTCAATCTCCGACGATGCCGTCACGTATGCAAACGTAGAAGCGAGGCCAGGGATCCTATGCTAGTCTATAGAAAGTGCTAGTCTTGGCGGAGCGACCGGGAAGCTTCTGACTCGTATGCCATCCCGTGCACGAACGATGATCCTCGGGGTGACAAATGTGCCGGATTGTTCATCATTGCTTAAGATCTGTCGGGACAATGACGGCCGGTTCTTGCCCGGCCGCTTGACTGTCTGCCCTTCGCCCTTCCCCCCATTCAGGCAGGCGCAACACTGAAGAGTCGATCCCCTCGATCGAAACGCCATCCCCCCTTTTTCAACTGCCGGAGGCGGCAGGGTCGCATGGTGCAGGGGTTGGGTCAGTCAGCCAATCAAGTTGGCTCTCATGACTCTTCTCAATACGTATTTCGGTCTGCCGTCCCAGGTTCGGAATGATTTCTCATCGTGGACACTGCCGGACGGACAGGGGGCGCATATTATTTTGAGGCTGTGGTCTCGACCGAAGACAGGGTCATAGTATTTCATTCTGAACAGCATGATGTGAAGAAGCACATTGACAGTACCAGACATGCCAATTAACCCACATGGGGACCAACCCCTCGATGCATTCAGCCCCTCGCCTCCTCAATGTCGACAATTCAGTCTTCCAGGTTTCGGCAACACCCCTGAACATCTCATCCGATGGACAATTTACGTATTCGAACCCGAGGCTAGCGTGCGACAGCACCTCCGATTCAGGGGGGCATACCATGGCATGCGACTCGTACATGGATCTTGGAAAACATCTACCGGTTTATTCTTCGTGAACTTTTTTTTTTTTTTTTTTTTTTTTTTAACACCTCCGGACTTTATGCTTTCTTTCTCTTCCATTCAACTGGCAAAATATACATCTGTTTTGGTAACATTGATTACTGCCCGTTCTCGGCCCTCTGGGACCCCCTAGTCATAAGTCACAGTAATACCCACGACCAAACATTCTGTACCTAGTCGAGCGGAGAGTCTAGAATGGACAAGCTCGCGGAGACAGCCGGCCGGCTCGCCCGGCCATATGTGCAAACATATGTTCTTCACCGTAGCTCGCGTGTATGATCCAGCTTTAGCAAAGCCTCTGAGACCCCGCCCCCATCTTTAACACAGCCCCAGAGACGGCGCTTCACACTCCCAAACTCTCAAATCCAACACCCGTCTTGGCAGACACCGCCGAGCTTAGTCGTCGCTCAAATAGGCAGGTGACTCCTGCTCACAATCGATCACCATGATGAGAGAGGTTGCATCGCGCCACCTGTCGGTTTAGCTCGTTCATCCGATTCGCACCCAGCTATCGGCTCTGTCATCTCGGGGCATGCAGAACAGCTACGGTGCTGAGAAATGCCCCTTTTACAGTGAGAAATACGATGCCATGGGAGTGGCTATTTGCTGGGTGGGGTCGTCGAAACCGCGTGGAACTATAGCAGCACAGCTCATCTATAAGATGCGACAGAATCTCCGCGGTACGAGACGTTCGCGGCACCGTGCCACCACATCATATTTTGACGCATAACTCGTCCAACCCTTCGAAGTCTCACAATGCGACGTCCCGAGCTCGTGAACCTGGCAGTCCTCCTCTTGCCCTTTGTAGGAGGAACTCTGGCTTTGTCTCGCAAAGCCGGTGACAAGATCCCTTCGGCATTAGCAGCCAAAGGCTATATCATCGAGTACAGCCGGGTGAGAGGGTTCAAGGTTGCCACAATTGGCTTGCTTGGCTGACACCGATGCTGCAACCAGCATGCCATCAGGCGTCGCCAGGAGGAGCTCGCCGACACGCCAGGGATTGCCGTTCTCCGCACATTCGAAAGCGACATCTTCTCCGGCATGAGCATCGAGACTGAATTATTGGACGCCGACGAACTGGCAGCCTTGCCCGAAGTGCTCAACGTGTGGCCAAACAAGTTGATCTCCCTCGACGCCTCCCGCGATGCCCCCCTTGCCACCACCGTTCCCACAACATTTACCGAGGATGCTTCGACAAACAATTCGTATAGAGACCCTAACGCTGCCAACCACAATATCACTGGTGTCAGTAGGCTTCACGAGCTAGGTATTTTCGGCAAGGGCGTCAAGATTGGCGTCATCGACAGTGGAATAGCATATGACCACAGCGCTGTAAGTTTTCTACCCATCAAATTTGTCTTATCATGTGATATTCTGACCCAGGCTCAGTTGGGTGGTGGCATTGGTGAAGGGTTCAAGGTTGCCGGTGGCTGGGACTTCGTAGGAGATGGAAGTGTGTAGTGTTTTGAGTCCCCATGTGCTCCTTGCGTCATCGTCAGCTAACCGTCTTCCAGATTATCCTTCTGATCCGGCGGCTCCAGATGCGAACCCGTATGATCGTGATGGCCACGGCACCCACGTTGCGGGTATCATTGCCGGCAAAAATGAGTAGTGAGTGCCATGACCGTTGTTAGCTGTCGAACGCTACTGATAGGCAACCAGCTGGACGGGCGTCGCCCCTGAAGCTACCCTTTACGCGTACAAAGTCTTTGGTGCACCAGGGGTAAGTTGATCACACAGGTCCGCCGCTACTCCCGCATCGTCGACTAACAGTCAACAGAGCTTCTCGTCCACCGAAGCAATACTCGAAGCCTTTCTCCGTTCCTATGAAGACGGTATGGACATCATCAGCGTCTCTATTTACGCCGCCAATGGATGGGGAGACGCTGTAAGCGTCTTGGGCAACCGCCTAGTTGACGAAGGCCTGGTGGTGGTCATGATCGCAGGCAACAGAGGTGAAGACGGACCCTTCACCTCGGACTCTCTTTCAGTCGGCAGAAACATCCTCAGCGTGGCCTCGGTCGAGGCGCCAACATACTCGGTTCCCCCCTTCGAAGTCGCCCTTACACTTCCAGGCGCGTCCGTCGCCAACGTCACCAGGTTTGCCTACTTCCCGGGCTCGAACTTCTTCCCCGCAACCATCAAGGACTGGCCAGTCATCGCCCTGAACTTGGACACTACTGTGTCCGACGACGCATGCGCCCCGCTGCCTGCCGGGACGACCCCTGACCTCTCGCAAGCGGTGGTCCTTGTACGCCGTGGAGGCTGCACTTTCATCGTCAAGCAGACGAACCTCCAGGCCGCCGGCGCGAAGTATGTCCTACTGTACAGCGATGATAGGCCCGCCATCTTCACATCAAACACACTTGATCCGGAGCGTCTCGGTATGATTACAGCCGAGGCTGGCGCTGCCATTATCGCTGTCCTTGCCGCGGGGGGTAGCGTGACCGCCGACTTCTCCGTCGACCCCCGGGCGTTTGAGGTTGTCGAGGTTCCTAACGGCGGCACCCCTAGTCAAATGACTACGTGGGGCGGTGTCAACGATCTCGAATTCAAGCCTGATATTGCGGCCCCAGGCAGTAATATCTACAGCACCTACGTCAACAACGGTTATGCGACATTGAGCGGTACTTCTATGGCCTGCCCGTACGTCTCGGGCATTGCAGCGCTGTGGATCAGCGTGCATGGCGGCCGCGACATCAACGGCAAGGGCTTCGCAAGGCAGCTGCGGCAGCGGATCCTCACGAGCGGAGCATCCGTAGCCTGGTCCACGGGTCCCTTGGTCGACAAGACGTTCAAGGCGCCCACTGCGCAGATCGGTAACGGCATCATCGACGCGTGGAAGGTCCTCCAGTATCAGACGCGTCTGGAGTTTGAGTCATTCGCACTGAACGATACCCAGTACTTTCGGCGCGATCACGACGTTACAATCTTTAATGAAGGCAACGAGACCGTCACCTACACGTGGGGCATCAAGCACGGCGCTGGGGTCGAGGCTCTGGGGTACCTACCTTCGATTGGAGTTACTGGCTTTGCTAAGCGCCTCAAGAGTTATGTCGAATTGGAACCTCTTGTGCTCGAGATCAAGGTCAGCCTGCCGCAGCCCTTGACCTTGGAGCCCGGCCAGAGTCGAATGGTGACGGCCAGTTTCAGTAACCCAGATACACTAGGATGGAACGCCTCGACCCTCCCTATGTACGGCGGCAAGGTCATCCTCACGGGGGATAACGGCGAGCAGCTGTCCATCCCCTTCTTCGGCGTGGGCGCCGACGTGCGCCGCGAGGTCAGCCCAGTCATCCACGAGGGCTACCCGATCCTCTCAACGGGGCCTGACGACACCCCCATCACGAGTAACACGTCCATCTCCTTCAACCTCGGCGCTCAAGAATTCGTCAGGCTCGTCACCCGCCATGCGTGGGGAACGCGCCAGCTCCGTTGGGACATCTTCGAAGCGGCCTGGACGGAGGGGCAGTGGCAGTACCCGCCTACTGTGGGCGAGAACGGTTACATTGGCCCGGTAGCATGTTGGAATCTTGGCCAGCAGGGGATTCCTTTCGACCCAGCCGTCCACGATGCCAATGCCACCTTTACGATGCCCGAATTCAATCAGGGCAGGAACTCAGAAGTGGGGGCGCAGCAGAATTCCTGGGCCTGGTTCGGTAAGCTGGGTAACGGGTCGCAAATCGAGAACGGGCGATATCTGCTGCGGTTCGCACTGCTCAAGCCTTTCGGTATACCTGAAGCTTCTGGCGACTGGGAAATCTTTATGAGCCCGGAGTTTGCGGTGACCGGGCGGTACTAACATCATCGGACTGTCGGGTTCCTACCAAGGTTGAGAGGCTCGTCTGCATTTGTGGATGCTTTCCGCCAGACTACATGTGGATGGCGACGCATGGGTGTACTGCAAAGGGGGTTAGGAAGGACAGACAACGAAAACCTGAGTAATCTTCAATAAGGGCGAGCTGTTCGTGTAAAAGCGATTACATTTAGGCTCCGCGACAAGCTGCTCGAGACCGTGAGCACGCAAGGATTCACATATGGCACTGCGCCTCACCTGTTTCTGCGATGATATAATGATTAAGTGCTAGTATGACTGGGTACCAACATGTCTAACAATCGCCTTCTAGAGACCAACCTGCCACAACTTACTATCCAGATAAGCAAACTCCTCCGCTCGGAAGGTATCCTCCTCTCGGGTCGTGAGCGACGGTGTCTCCAAGACATACAACAAGTTCTCCCCTCCTTCAACTTCGTACGCCGGCCATCTTGTGCATGACTTGCCATCGTTGGGATCCAGGTCAGTCACAAAGTTCACCCACTGCCCAGTCATGACATCGGCCAGCTTGGAGAACTTTTCAGCTCCGACAACCACCTTGGGATCCGTTGAGGGCAGGAGGCCCAGGTTGTGCAGCACAAAGGCAACCTCCTCGCTGTGGCCCACGCCCTGGATCGGCGGCCGCTGTCCAGACAGCACATTGAAGCGGTAGCTGTACGCCGTCAAGCCCGCCGCGGCCCAGGCGTGCACCCATGCCCGCCGGGGTGCTTGCATGGCCCGGTCGCCTCCAAAGGCCACGGCGCGCTTCCATTGTGACCCATACTCCTCGGCAAGCTCTCCCGTAGGACGGCCCTGAAACGTGGCGGGAAGACCGACGGCGGGATCGTCCGGGTACAGCCGGGACAGCTCGTCGATGGTATCGTCGGCTGCACCGCCCTCGCGGAGCCATTGCCGCCACTCTGCGTCCGTGTTGATAGGTCTTTTGGCGAAATAGTCTCCGTCGTCCGTGGTGATGCCGTTGATGATCGGGACGTGAACAAACTTGCCCTCGCGCACCAGCTGGGCGCGTGGCGCCTGGATAAAGTCGCCGTCGACAATGTCGAGCCATGAGGGGAAGATCGTCTGGCCAAATACGTTGGCGAGTTCGGTCGAGTCAACGCCCCGGAGGCAATCGAGGGAGTTGTCGGCCGCCGAGCATCCCACCCGCTCGAGGACCGAAGCGAAGGCTCCGTCCCAGGTGACGTTGGACCCCCGGACCTCGCCGAAATCGGTGTGGAAGCCTGTGGCGCTCTCCATGATGGCGCCGCGGAATAGGTTGTCGTCCCGGCCTCCGAAAGCCGTGAGCTGCGACGCAACGCCACGGGCACCGCCGCTCTGGCCCCAGATGGTGATCTTTTCCGGGTCGCCACCAAAGGCGGCCACATTGTCGCGGACCCATCCAAGCGCCAGCCGTTGGTCGCGGAAGCCGAGGTTGCCGGCGCCTTCGGCCTCGATCGCGGAGCCCCAGAGATAGCCGAATGCGTGAAGGCGGTAGTTGACGGCTGCTGCGATGACGGGCTTGCCGATCCTGGCGCTCTCTTCGACGAAGAACGATAAGTCGTAGACGGGGTTCGAGTTGGAGCCGCCGACGAGGCCGCCGCCGTGGATCCAAATGGCCACCGGCAGCTTGGCGTCCGCGACAACGCCGGCGGGACGCACGACGTTGATCGTCAAGCAGTCCTCGGAGCCGGTGATGGCACTTGTGTTGGAGAACTGGTAGCACTCAGATTGCAAGGAGGTCGCGTTTCGGACGTCGTCCCATGCTGAGGTGATGGGCTGGGGGTGTCTGAAGCGCAGGTCTCCCACGGGGGGTTGTGCGAAAGGGATGCCGAGGAACTGGTCGACGTTTCGGGATGAATTCGAAATGCCATAGTACGAGCCAAGAGAAAGATGGACCACAGGTGCCGCATCCTGTAGAGGAGCGGTGGCGGCTGCCGTGGCCAGGCCGAGGAGACAGACAAGCTGAGGAGAAAACATGTTGAGGTCGGTCGACTGAGGGAGATCGAGGGAGTCTTCGGAAGCCTTCACCGGACAGACTTGATCTGAAAGTCTGCTCATCTTTCCGGTTTCCCAAGGCCACGGGGAAGCCCTTTATAATGAGTACTTCCACCACCCTGCCAGCCTTTGATCGAAGTCCGACGGACCGATTCACAAGGTCCAACTTCCTGATCGAATCCCCTGGACTGGGATGTCTGGGGGCGTTGCGGAGAACCTAGCAGCCATGCGACGTCAGGTTCATCTGGAGCCGGTTCATCGGTGCACGATGTGGGGTTGACTCCGGGGATTCTCCGTCACGACGCCTTCAAGTGTCGAATCATGACTCTTCGGCACTCGTTAGCGGCGGTTTGGCGCGCGGTGTGCGGCGCCGCAGGCCGCTCCGAGGGGTTGAGGACGGTGAAGTGCGGCCAGGCATCGATCCACACTGCTAGTAGCTTCTGAGGCCCTGCTGCCTCCGTACGGTCTTTTCACCGGAAGTCCCGGCCACGATGCCTGAATAGCTCGGAGGCCGAAGATTGACCCGGTTTCCGGCCTCTCTGATTCGATGACCATTCTGTTAAAGTGGTGGAGGCCCCTCCCGAGTCGGGACCTTTGTTGCATGGAGACCGATTCGACGCATTCTCGTGACATCGGAAGTCAGCTTGGTTTGGGCAATATCCCGCGCCCACAAAGACGTTCGAGAGAGACCTAAGCAGAGAAAAAAGGAGGTTCTACTTGCATGTACAATTGCTCGATTTTGTGCACCTCTACATGATCGCGTCGATGCTGCCTCGGAACGGAAGTGAGGGGCGACGGAACGGAGGTGGGAAGGAGTGTGTACATGTAATGTAAAGATAGGTTAAGGTAGTCGGGTCAACGCGCCGGAATCCCCCACAAGAGGATTGTCGGTGTCTTCATTTGCTCTTCATTTGCTCAAAGTCGTCAAGTAAGACCAGATTGTTATAGAATGATGATTTTGAAACCAAAACTCCGACTTGCTTGTACTTCGTACGACCACGATGCTGAATAGCCTGCAGGACGAACGCCGATCCCTCCAAATAGTCGTCACTACCTGTGAAAACACCGTCCAGTGTCATGGGCTGGCCATATTCGACTCTCAAAGTGTATGCCTTGGAACCAACGGGGATATAGCCGTCGCCTTCACTGTCAATGGGCCAGTCGCCGAGGAATGGCAAGCGTACTGTTCCAGCCGGGTCAATGAAGTGCTGCTCGTCTTGAGGTCCGGGGGAAGGAATGTGGTTTAATCGATGGTGGTGGCGGCACGGATTACTCGTCGTGAAATTGCAGTGGGAAGATTGCAGATTTCGGGGTCTCATCGGCGTCAGGGGGCTAACTTTAGTTTTGTAAAGTCACTTCGGTCACGAAGCCTTCGAGAGTCAGCTCCGTCTGCGTCACGTCTCCGCATGGCTTATCGCCAGCCAGCTCAATGTGAAGCGGTCGGTTCAGCCAACATGCCTCTGACGAGCGACCGACGATGTACACTTACTGCTCTGGCCATCAATGAACAGAAGCGATGCTTTCAATTTGTGACAGAAGCAAGGCCCATCCAAACTTTCAAAGAGACGTTGAGGTCTAAGCGGAAGCGCTGCGAGATGGAAAAGTGTGATTCGAAACACGATTCTAATTTCATCTCGTAGGGCCACAAAGACCAGTCGTTGGACCGAAGGCTAGTGCACACGATACGCCATGGAGCTGTACATCCGATGCATCCACCTACAAATGAAGTGTTGAAATCCTCCGCCTACGTCTTGGTACGGACGTATTCCAAGTCGCAATGGTTGACGCACACACGACGCCAGATCTAGAGGGGCTCGCAACCTGAATCGGGTGAGGGTTGCAATAGTCTTGCCAGGTGATGTGACGTGGGACTACTATGGGCGGCTGCGTAATGAGAATGTAATCTTGAGGGAGAGGGAAGAAGCAGATGCCACACCAAGGCGGCGGCGATCCAGACGACTCAGGTTTATCTTCCATGTTCGAGTCGGTAGCGCAAACTGGTGGCGAGCTGATTGTCGATCGTACGAGTCAAGGAACGAAGTAAGACGCGGGGTACAAGCATTAAAGCAAGTATTTCGTCACGTGAACCTCCATCGGCGAACTCCCGTGGTAACTCGACCCTCGTTCAAATTCAAGGTGTTGGCGGCACCTCGTCCTGCATGCTGGGGTCCACATCATACGATCAGAGACCTGTGTCAGCGTGTGATAAGCAGGGAAGTGTCTCCGCGGGAAACCCCTGATAGCGTTCAACCCTCCGTTGCCGGGGCCCTCCCAACCGGCCCTCAGATGTCGACGCCGAGCCCGGAGATACGGTTCAGTACGACTCAACGGCCGTGCACCCTCCCGGATACAGGGTGCCGTAGCGCTGTTCCCCCGCATATTGGCACCCGCGGGCTTCTCCGGCGTTGGTTCCGGCTCCAAGCTCGTCGGGTTCGAGATACCGTTTCTGGCCTCGCATCATAAAAGGCATCGCGGCTCTTCCATCGGATGACCGTGATGATAACGTATGTACCTTTGCCTTTCTTGTCACCCCTGCCACAGCCGCAAACATGGCTCAACAATTATCGTCGGTAAAGACAGCCCCCGGTGGTGGCTTGACCCGGATGCTCATCGCAGGTGTCCCGGTCCTGCTGGCCGCGCTTCTTCTCTATCAGCCCGGTGCTTGGGAGGCCATCTTTGGTGGGAAAGCCGAACACCCGTCGGTCACGATTAGACAAGCGATTGTCGTGGGCAAACTGCTTAACGATGGAAAGTTTCCCGAGCCGATTGAGGCTTTCATGGGCATTCCCTATGCGTTGCCGCCTGTCAATGACCGTCGGTTTCGGCCGGCTGAGCCAGTCCCAGCGGGGAACGGGACTCTGGAAGCCTTTTACATGGGTCCAAGGTGAACTCACCAACGCCTGCCTCTCGGAAACAACCTCTAACAAGGATTAGATGCCCTGGAAAGCAATTGGTTCCGTTCCTTGAGGACCCCCTACTCGGTCCAGACACCGAGTCGGAGGACTGCTTGACCGTAAACATTTGGAGACCGAGAGGTCACACAGCATCCAAGAAGAAGCTGCCTGTGTCGGTCCTAATCCCAGGTGGTGCCTTCAACCGCGGCGCGGCCAGGATGCACAACACCCACACAATGCTGGCGCACTCGCCGGAGCCTTTCGTCGCCGTCAGCATGCAATATCGCATCGGTGTTTTTGGCGGATTCAACACCAAATTAACTGAAAAGGAGGGACTTCTGAACCTTGGCCTCCGAGATATGTACTTGGCCCTGGAGTGGGTTCAGGAGAACATTGTGGCGTTCGGAGGCGACCCTGACGATGTGACCATCATGGGACTCAGTGCTGCTGCTCACGGTGTAAGTCTGCCGAGCTCAGAAATGTTCGAACACGCGCTAATGCATGCAGATCGGCCACCTTGTCATGGACATCAAGCAGCCCAAGAAGCTCTATCACAAGGCCATCATGGACAGCGGGGCACACACCGCCCGGGCCATCCACCCCCCCTCTGCGGCCCTCAACACCCAACACATGAGGGAACTCCTAGATCTCACCCCCTGCAAGCACTACAAAGATCTTGAGAACCCAGAGATTCTCACCTGTCTGCGAGCCTTGTCTTCAGAGACGGTTGACAAGGCAGGGAAAGAAGTGTTTGCTCGATCGGATCCCTCCGTTCGATGGGCATGGCAGCCTGTTTTGGATGGCCAGATCATCTCTCGCCGGCCTCTTGACGCATGGAAGTCCGGGAAGTGGAACAAAGTTCCTCTTCTTGTTGGTTCCGCGCACAATGAGGGCGCGTACTACGTTCCGAAGACAGCCAGTTCGTCGTCTGACTTTACGGATTTCTTCCACACCCTTTTGCCCCATCTTACCAAGGCCGAGCTGAAAGAGCTCGAGGCTCTCTACCCAAACCCGGACGTCGACCCGACTTCCCCCTATGCTGATCCCATTCTGGCAAAGTACGGTGCCGGCTCGCAGTTCCGGCGCATGGAGGCCGCCTATGGCCACTACGCTTACACATGCCCGGTCCGCCAAACAGCCATCTGGGGCTCGGTCAACGCGCCCCCTGACCCGCCCGTCTTCCTCTACCACTGGGCCCTCAACAAGACGGCGCTTCTAGGCGCCAATCACGGTGATCAGATGCGTTATCAGACGTACAACCCAGAAGTCCGGGAGATTTCAGCGGCGCAGGACGAGGTCTCGGGCAAGTTCCACGCGTATTGTGTCAGCTTCATCACGAAGGGCGACCCTTCGGCGCTGAAGAAGGGCAAGTTTGCCGATAGGGAGGAGTGGACGGCATGGCAGGATGGTAGGCCGTCGACTATGATTCTTGGGGAGGGCAATGATGAGAGGGCGGGCGGGACGAATAAGGGTGTTGCTGCGCAGATGAGGGATTACAAATGGGGTGAGAAGGAGTGTGACTTTTGGTGGAGGATTTCGGCAAAGTTCGAGGACTGAGCACTGCTCCGAGCAGTCAAGCACATCGCATGAGACTCAATTGAACCGATGCATTCCGGGATCAATACCCTTCAATGAATGATGTGAACAACCATCTGCGGTTCATGATGGCCTTCAGATTTGGGATCCGAGTATCAAAGCCCTTCAACCTCTGAGGATAACCTCTCATTGTCGTGATATCAAGTTTCCCGAAGGCTGAGCTGAGCCAAGGAACGGTCTGGCCTTGTTCTTGAGATTCAGGGCTGGTGCCCGGTGCACGACGAGGTTATCAGCCGTGATGGCTGCAGCAAGATACCAATCCAGCCACCAGAACGGACTGCATTTACCCGAATATTGGCACACGAAGCTGCACTCGGACTGGACTGCATCCCGAAACGCCTGAAGGTCCTCCTCCCAATCCTGCGTCATGTCGCAGCCCTTCGCCGTCGATCATCCCCTGAACAGTCCGCCATCAGACCATCGGCAAACTCAACTCCCCGCGGTCGAGATTCCCGAGGCCCTCGGCAAACTACCCCCCCAACCCCATGACACCGGCCCTCTGAAATGGCCCCGGCGTCTATCTCAGCACCGACCCCTTGACCCAGCCTAGGGAAGCCTAGCTTTATCGCTGGTGCCATTTTACCCCGTACTTTGGGTGGGTATACGACTCGTGGCCCCTTGCTTTCGAGACCCACGAGTTGATATCAGTGGCGGGGATGGGAGGGGGGACGGAAGAATAGCCTGGCGGGTCCATGATAGCGGTA